>LPNX011083658.1:321870-602219 GCA_001517045.1 Pseudotsuga menziesii
AAGTTAACTTGTACCTTAAAGGGAATTGCATCCCCAAACCGACTGCTCGTTGAAGATGCACTTGCCATTGCCGGCATTCGCCGAAGGATTTGGGCGAAACTATCCATCATATCGTTCCTTTGTCGCTTGAGGGCTTCCTCGAGCAGTGACTTGATAGGATCTCCTGCTCCGTCGTCTCTCTTTTCTTCCGCCATGGGAGGTCGTTTGGGACGACGAGAATGATCAAATGAAACTAGTTTGAGACCAAACTCTCTATTCTCGGACCTCGTCGGGGACATGCGCTGAGAAACAATCAAAGAGCAGATTGCTCTGATACCACTGATCCGGATTTATGCATGAACGAAATGAAAGAACATATACAGAATCATAATAACAGACATTTTGCAAAGATAACAAAGATACAGTAAACACATATTCTATTAAATGGCGGAAATAGAACAAACTGTAATACAATTGCTAGAATGGTGGTAGCTATCTTTGAGAAGAGATGTGGCTGCTACGCTCATTCGTGCCAAGTTGAATACAAAATGAGGCCAAAGGGGCCTATTTATAATAATAATGAGGGTGAGAACCCCAAAAGTCCAAAACGTAACCCTAGAAGATGAACCGTCATAAAGTTTGCGGCCCCAATGTGGTAAGTTGAACAGTCAACTTCCCGGGGTCATAACTTTTGCATACGATCTCCGATTTGGGCATTTGATAGCTCGTTGGAAAGGTCTCTCTAATCTTTACAACTTTTGGTTGGCCAAATCTATGCCGATGGAAACCACTTGGCCCCGAATCACCAAAAAACGCCGTTTAGGGCCTTAAAACGACCCCGAAAGTTTGGGACCCGAAAAACTGCAGAAAAATAACTAGGGAACTGCCACAATGGACAATTGTTTTGAGCCAGTGGAATAGGTGGGTGGCCACCGATCTCCATCTGGATCACCAAATGTGCCACCTTGTTATGTCAATGTGCTTGTGGTGAACGGTTTCACATACTTTAGGCACAGTTTGAGTGGGCCTAATGGTTAAGAACATATGTTTCCTCTTAAGAGGTCACAGGTTCGAACTTGGAGGGGGTAGGCTATATACACCCCCATAAACTTTAGTAGACCAATTGGTGTTTAGCTTGGATGTAACCTTAAAGAAATAACTTTAATTGAAGCTAGGGCAATGTCATTTGCAAGATAATTTCTACAAATTCAAATTAACATATTATATGATGTACTTTCGGGTAAATCCAAAAAACTATAATACAGATTTGAATTTTTTTACATTGTAAAAAATAGTAACATAAATTGCAAGACATACCTCTTTTATAGCACGACATTCTCTTTATTTAGAGCTCCAATTTGAGGAGACTCAATGGTGGTTTGGAAGAGACTCGTGAAAAAATTTAAAAAAATATCAACTTATTTAGATCACATGTCATTAAGATATGAAGATAAAGTTTTGACCTCATAAACCTAGCTTTTTTAAATTTTACTGTCTTATTTCTTTAATCATTAGTTTAAAGTAATATTTATGAATTTTATGAATGCTTATATATATATAGGGATTCAAAGATTTATTAAAAAATGTGAGAAAAAAATATAAAAGGATTGGATAAGATAGAAAAACCACTCACAGTTAGATTAAAAGAGATCACACTTAGATTAAAAGATCATTGCAGGGATTTCAACTTCAACACTTTGATCTCTTCACCTCAAGCATATTAACGTGCTTTGAAGACATTTATCAAAATGATGTAGTCATGTTTGGATCGAAATGGCCTCTCAAGCATCTCCAACAATGGACAACTTATGAATTCATCTTGCTTAATTAACAAATAGTATCACAATGACATGATGCCATAATAAGATTTGGAAAGAAGTGCATATACTTGAGAGGCAAGTGGTTTGAGTGAAGAAGAATACACATTGGTCCTCAAGGTTCATGAATATATATCCATTCTCAAAAACCTAGTTTTTCTTTAAAAAAAATTGGTGAAATTTCTAGTATTTTTCAAATCTCATTTGTTTGGATATCAGGTTTAAATTGTAGTCATGAGAGCATGTCCTAAGCTAACAAAAGTGGGGCATTGTCTTAGCTACCATTGGTGTTCGAGCTGTCTTACATCATGTGGTTGTTTTCCCAATGAACTTGGTGTGCCCATATAAAGATGGTTGTTTGTTTGATAGTTGAGCCACAACACTCCTTCATTCAGGTTAAGTGGTATGCATTCATTGTAAATGATGTCCCACCTCTTTGGTAGATGTTCATCACTTAAAATTTATAAAGGAAGTAACAATGCTAGTCAATTTTAATTTCAAATCATATACATGTATCTTATATTCATATAGAAACTCAGGTCTTCAATGAAAAAAAATTGGAGAAAACATATGAAAAGACCTGAAAGAAGACACGGTTTAAAATTATTATTTAGATAAAATTCAAGTAAAATATAAAACAAAATAAATGCATAGTTAGATAAGATCTATGCATTGCTCGGTATGGGAGTAACTCGGTATGGGAGTAACTCCTTCAAAATAATCACAATCAAGTGATTTAGATTTTTACACTTCAAGCATGTTTACACATATTGAGATGTTTGACAAAATTTTGTTCTACGTGACCTTTGTGGTCATTTACACCAAACTAAAATATATGAATTCTTCTCGATTAAACAAAAAATATTATTATGTTCATATAATAACTCTTGTTTTGAAAGAAGACATGGCTCAAAATTATTGTTGTAATGGAAGTAAAATAGAATATAAGTGAAAACTTAAATGCATGGTTATATTTAGGAGATCATTGAATATATTTCAAAAAAAATAAAAAAAAGTAAAGATGTGTATAATTTTAAAGATTCAGTATATCAAATTTGTTTATGTAAAGTCTATTTTTAGGGGATGTTATTTGATAGGTGGAAACCGACAGCCATACACATGTTCCATTGATTTAGAATGGTTTTATATAATGATAGACTTAAACAAAGTTTGTATGCAAAAGTTGCTCCCTTAGGAAGTTGATGTATCACATAGCCTCCTTGGAGATTGCACTCCTTTACTACATCATTTTCTAGGGTTAGGATTTTGGATATTTATGGATTTTGCTTTCGAACACATCGTATTTCATGTTAAAAGGTACTTTTAGCCTCTTGTAATGTCTTCTTGTGAAGGAGTCTAGCCAACATATCTTTCTTTAGAGATAAACTACTACCATTCTAGCTAGTTTGTATTGGTTTGTATTTTATAATATTCTTCCATTTCATTTATTAATAAAATTATAGTTTTACTGTACTATTAACATATATACAACTTGACGAGGACCCTCTAGAGTTCTCATTTTTTGAAGGTCCCATTTAGTGGCTATTTTTACATCCATTTAAAAATTGGTGTAAATAACAACTTCTTGTTTTTAGGTATTTTTTTGAGATTTTAAATCTTTTTAGCCATAAAATATCAATATTTTTATTTTCAAATATGTTTAAATTAAATTTTTATAAAATTGTTTTTAAATGATGTTTTTCTTGTTTTGTTTTTAATATTTAAACGAAAAATCTAAAATTTATCATATTTTTTAATATATTATGTATTTTTATTGAAGTTTTGATTTTTAATCTAATATTATTGATTAATTTAGAATATTACATATTTTAAATACAATGCAAAATAGTGTTTTTTCACACTTTTTAACTTTACTTCAATGCATAATGTTTTATAGTTGTACCCAAATAATGTTATTGTTGGACCATTTAACAAATAAATATATATTTAAAAAGTAGTTATAATGAAAAAACATATACACTCTGAAATTTTTTCTTTATACTTTCATCTCAAATAAATAATTTTTTATGACCAAAATTGAAAAAATAGAGGAAACAAAACATTTAAAATCATATTTAACAATTTTTTTTTTGAGATTTCATGCATACTGATGATAATATTAAATATCATTTCCTATAAAATATTGATTCACATATAATGAAACACAAAAAATAACCATATACTATGGTAAATAACATATAAAAAAATATTCATCATCAAACAATAGTGTATAGATATTTATTTTTAATTGTAAAATATTAAAGTTAAAATATTTAAATATATTTGATCAATTTTTTTAAAATGTGACATGCTTCTTAATGACATCTTAAAACTAATCAATAATATCATATATGTCAAATTCATCATAGACATTATCATTTTCTAGATCTTGGCTTTTTTCTTTGATGTCATTGTGCTGTACCATTGGGTTTTCTATTTCTACAAGTTGTTCAAGGTGATCATTTCCAAAAAACACCTTTTTTTGGTGATTCACTAAATTCTCCTTTCTTCAAACCAACTTCTTGCATTTCATTTAGAAGAGCTTTAATAACATTACTTATTTGCTTCATACAATTGAGTTGTAGTGGATCATTTCAATGGATATGAAATTTCGTCCTTTTTATAAGGAGCATGCGAGTGTTGTACCTAATTACCAAATACAAAAAATATTAGAGTAAAATAGCCTAAAGAAACATAACTAAAAATTAATAAAGATCAAAATAATGTTTCATATATAATATCATAAATCTTGCTTGAAACTAGAACACATCTCAAACGCAATTTCCTTTTCTTAAAAAGGTATCTATGAGATAATTAATCAGTGCTAGTAACTTTTTATAAATATTTACTGTTTCTCCTTTCAAATAATTTTCCTCGTATGTTAGCTTTTTGGCTGTGGCATTATAAGTTAATAGTTGACTATGTTAACTTTCTCTCTTTTCATTGACAAAAATATGATCATAAGTATTATTTTTTTGCCCAACATGCAAGATGTATACTTTAGTTATCACCCATAAACGGATTTTTTTGAAGCTATGAATATTAGGCACATGCCTTGTAACATAGATAAATACGAATTCCATTAACTTATAAACAAATAAATTTGGTTCCTAAATTTGACACTAAATAATACACTGCAAATATGTTACTAATAAAGTTGCTTCATTTGAGTTTGCTTTATCTTTGAACTATGATAACACTAACCTTCCTTGTGCATCTTAATGAAAAACAACAAATCTCCAAAATGATGATGTTGTGACATCTACAAATCCTGTAACCACTTTATTAAATGACTGATAATTATAAGGCTCACCATCAGAACTATAACTAAACCATGAGGGATATATGCAATAACAAGGGACTATTCCTTTTTAGGAACAAGATGTGTAATGTTTGCAAATAATTAAATATAACTTTATATTGCACAATGCCAAGCGTATTCCAAATGTAATGATCAAGGATATCATCAAGTTCAACATAACATATGCAAGGTGTTCATATTTAGCTTTTTGAATTAAACTTTTAAATGAGTCTGGTACTTAGACTATTTGCTATTATATCTATAAGTAATAAAATATAAATAAATTAGCATGTATATATATATATATATGTTTTTTTTAATGCAACCAAAATATGTTTTAAGTTTTCTATGGAGCTTGAGTTTGGATAGTTGCATTTAACATCATCCCAATTCTTTTCATTAATTATTCTAATCATTTGCTCTTGTATTCTCATGTAAATCTTGTCATTAGAGGAATACAATAAATAATGTCACAATTATAGGTAATATAACAAAACACTTAGGACATTAGTATGTTAAACTTAAAAGATAGATTTTATAAATCTAACATCAATAAAACATAACTCAACAAACTTACCTTTTAAACTCATCAGGCATTCATTCCATTGATAATTCACACGACGTTAAGTGATAATATTGTCACGATAAGTGTTTCGTCCTTCATTCCTTGTATTGATCTCCAGGGTGTGTGTGTGTGTGTGTGTTTTACAGAAATGGGTAGAAGTTTTTATATTATAAAAAAGGCCAAATGTGGGCATTTGGCTTAGTACAACCAAACCGGTAAAATTCGAACCAAATAGTCATTTAAGGCCTTACATACAAAATGAAGCATAAATTCTCTAAACATGCCGAAAACATGTAAATAGTAATTATAACTATATTCCAACCAGCAAAATACCAAAATAAACAGATGAATTGACCTAGCAGGAAATGAAAAAACATGATTAAGTGGCAAGAGTAACTACCTTGGGAAGGCCCGATTCCTTTCCCCTCGGCAGACTTTTGCTTCTATTCCACTTCATGGAGGACACAATGTTCAAAAACCATAGCATCCATTTGGATTTCTACTTGCAACAATCGATTTGCGAGCTCCTAGGTGGTCTGATATTTCTCCTTCAGTTGGGACTCAATGGATGCCTCATGGTCCTTTTGGACAACTCTCGCTTCATGGACAAATTCCCCGCGTTGCTCTACCTTGTCATTGGTGTCCTCCTGGTAGTGTCTCCATTTTCATTTTTGAGCATTCATATCTTCCCTGATACGTCGAACATTCCTTCCCATGTTCTCCCTCACGTGTTCCGAGCAGTAGTCGTGAATTTCTTCGTCGGAGTCCATAGCGACAAGGGGAGAGAAGATATTTCTGAGCACAATTTTTTCTTCATCTTTCGGTGCTTTCATGACCACCAATGCACCCTTAGATAGTACTCCACTTAAACTTGTAAACTTATGACCACAAGAATCCAACACTCCTAAAGAGATTAATTTTTTCTTTAATTCTGGCACATGTCTAACATATGTTAGTGTTCTTATATCTCCATCAAACATTTTAATTTTAACACTTCAACCCAACAGTCTTACATGAATCATTGTCTCCGAAAAGAACTATACCATAATTAGGTATTTTATAGGAAGCAAACCAATCTTTGTGAAGACAAATATGGTGCGTTGCACCAAAATCTAATAGCCATTCTTCATTATATTTAGAAACACTACAAAGAGACAAAACCTCATCGATCATGCCCGAATCAGACTAAACTGAATTTGCATCATATTTAGAGTCATCTTTCTTGGATTCTTGTCTTTTCCAACAGTCCTTCTTGAGATGACCAACCTTGTTACAGTGCCAGCATTTGAAATTGTTCTTTCTTCTCTTTGATTTAGATCTGGAAGTACCTCTTTACTGGTCTTCTCTTTCTTTGGATCGACCTCTAACAACGAAAGCTTCAGGTGAAGAGGTTTCAAAACTAGATTTCTTTCTCAATTCCTTATACAACAATGCTCCAACCAGAGTGTCAAATTTCAAAGTATCAATTGTACTTAGGCTAATGGAAGAAACCACTTGACCCCAAGATTCAAGTAAGGTACATATCAAATTGACTACTTTATCTTCATCATCAATTTTAACATCCATACTAGTCAACTGGCAAAGAAGAGTATTAAAAACATTCAAATGATCTGCTATCTTCCTACCTTCTTTCATTTTCATACCGTACAACTGTCTCTTCAAGTAAATTATGTTTGTCAAAGACTTCATCATATACATACTTTCTAACTTGTTCCATAGGTTTACTGCTGATTTTTCTTTAACAATATTAAACAGCACATCATCTGCAAGACATAATCGAATTGTGTTAAGTGCTCTGGCATCTAATTCCTCCCATTCATCATCTGTCATAGTTAGGGGTTTCTTTCTCCTACCATCTAGGGATTTTTGCAACCCTTCATGTACTAACATATCCTGCATCTTTAATTTCCATAATTCAAAGTTATTTTTACCACTAAATTTCTCAATTTCAAATTTAGTACTCGACATTGTTGTGATTTTTTTTAAAATTTATACCTTGTCCACTCTCTAAGTTCTCTCGTGTCAACCTTCTCTATGCTTTTTGAAGACACTTATGCAAACATGCATGCCCTCTCCTTCACAGATCTAGTGAACATAGTTTTTCTGCTCTTCTCTTTGACAGACTCTCTGTAGATGGATGGACAACTCCTCTCCATGTTTTTCTCTTAATTCTCCTTTATGCAACGGTTAGCTATCTTCTCCACGTCTAGAATCCTCCATTCTGAAAACAACGACTCACTTCCCCAACCTTTTGGCTGACACACACTCCTCTCTACATACAATGATGACTCTGCTCCTCCTTAGTGGGATCTCCATGTCTAAGCATCATCAGCGGTTCCAAACATCCATCAATGGCTCCCTCTCCACGGGCTTACTTCTACGGTGGCCCAACAACGTCCATCAACTCCTTAACGTCTAGTAGAAGACTCTCTCCGTCCACCAACAACAACAACAGTTCCCAGGGGCGACTCTCTTATGCGGCTTCAACACATCTCCTCTCATTGACTTCGGTTCTCCTTTGAAACTCATTGTCGCCTGCTAATTGGTTCTTTCAACCGCACACCCACTTTGCTCTGAAGTGGTAAGACTTCCATTGTCCAGAAAATGGCAACGACTCCTCCACGTCCAACACTGACACTCCTCCTTCACGGATTTTGTCCACAGTCTAACAACCTTCCTTATCCACGAACTCAATTCTCCATCAACTCATGGGAGGGTCCATCTCTTCTCACAATCCAATTGCAGCGGCTTCTTTATGATGTCTCTCTTCACTCACGACTCTGATACCACTTGTTAAAAATCATCGACAAAAAACAAGAAAAAAACACCATTATAAACATCAATTTAATGTGGTAAAATCCCACAAGGGAAACATCCATGCAGACAAAGTATTGAAACTCATTAATCAAGAGCAAGGAGATTACATGACAGGTCATTCAGCCTCTCAGCCCACCACACACAATAGGTATCCCAACCATGCACTATATACTTCATAAATAAGTTATATGAGTAAAACTGCCGACGATTATGTGAGTTCTAAACAAATCTAATTTGTGTCAGTTGTGAATATTAACAATATCTATATTACCAAGATTTATTACTATGCAATCATACGATATTTTGCATTTAAAATTATTTATATCTATCTAAAATATCAAATAATTTAAAATAAGTCAACTCTTTAAAAGCATATTAAAAAAAAAATTATTCAACACATGTTTTTATTTTTTTTTATATTGATGCATTAACAACTCAAAGTTTGAAAATACACTCTTTTTATTTTCAATGTTTTAACTCAATTTTAAAAGATATTTTTTATTTATTTTTATTTTAAATCTTTTAATCTAATTTTTAAAACATATTTTTATTTTTATTTTTTACTTTAATTTTTTTAAATTTATTTTTGAAAATAATATATTTTTTATTTTAAATTTTTTACACCAATTCATTGGTTTTACTAAAATGAAGCAAAACCATTTACTAAAATGAAGCAAAATCAAATTCTATTTCCTAATTCATTGTTTTTACTAAAATGAAGCAAAATCATTTACTAAAATGAAGCAAAATCAAATTCTATTTCTTAAATTGATTAAGTGTCAAATTTAATATCTTTTAACACCAATACATTGTTTTTAAAAAAAAAATACTTGTTTCGAGAATTAAATTTAATAATTAATCATAACTTTTATATTTTGAACTTTTATATCTTATTAACTTTATATTAAAAACTTATTTATTAAATTTATATATTGAATTTTTATATCTTATTAAAATTATATTGAAAACTTTTTTTGGGTAAAAAAAAATAATGTTATTTTATATTATCTTAATTTATTTTTACAAGCCACCAAATAATAATAATAATAATAAACTCATTGTCAAAATTAAACCAAAAAAAAGATGTTATACCCATTTCCATAATATTTATTATGTGTTATGGGAGAGTGTGGGCGGTCTTCTGCACAGAACTCAACCATCTCATGGGGAAAACCTTACTGTGACTCGGCTCTGAGAGCTACGAGTGCACTTGCTTTGGCGGCCTCAGGATGGTAGGGAACTGGCCCTTGCCGGGGCGTTGTTTTGCAGGTGTGATAGGTTGCGATGGACACGCTACTTGTTGGTGAGGTATTTTGTATTTGTCGGAGCTCTACTTGTGTACAACTCTACACTTGCCCGTCTTCAGCAGCCTCGGGATGGTTGGGGCCTGGACATTGTTGATGCGTCGTGTTTATCGGTGTGAGGGGTTGCGGTGGGCTCGCTTCCTGTTGGTGAGGGTTTTGTTTTTGGGTCCTATCATCCCTTTGTCCCTATCCTTTTCTTCTGATTTTCTGGTCTGTTAAACTATTAGGCTTATGGTATAGTGGTTGTCGGCGTCAAGGGTTTCAATGGGAGTGCTTCCTGTCAATTTTGTATTGGAACCTGTCACCTTAGCCCTTGTTCTATTTTTTGTTTTTGGTCCTGTTTAGCCATCGGGCACATGGAGTCCCTCCCGTGATATAGGGGACTAGCACCAACCATGAAATAAAAAAGTGGGAAGTTATCAACACTCTGGTTTTTGCAGGTTTATGGGACGGGTCCTTGCCTGGGGCTTGTCGTGCTCCTCCTTTCCTGCGCTAGGTCTTGATTTTTTATTTGTTTTTATGCTCAGGACCGTCAGCCATTCTTCTTTCAGGGCTGTATTAGGGTTTATAAGTGAGGTGATTGTATCTTTTCAGGTATTTGCGGGTTTATGGGTCCTTGCATGGGGATTTATGTTCTTCTCCTCTCTTGCATTGGATTATGATTGATATGGCTTCTTTTTGTGTCGGGTTGACTGTCGTGTCATGTTTCTGGGTTGTGTTAGGGTTACTTACTGCTATATCTCTGGGTTCCTTAGCCTGGGTGGGGTTTGAACCTCTGCTGTGATTAAGGACTTTTGTTTGGCAATGATGATGGGGCGCGCTATTTGACCTCCCCGGTACCTTCGAATCTCGCCTTGTTTTTTGGTCCCCTAGAGGGTGGGGTTTTGATTTCTGATTTTTGCCCTAGGGTTCCTGTTTGTTATGGCCTCACTACTAACTAACGGGGACTTTCTGTCACATACCCCAATCTTGCAAAAACAATTTTATATTATTTGATATTATTGAAGACAATATGTTAATTTTTATGCTAAGTTTAATTGATGATTCAGCAGGGTCAAGGATATTTAATGTAAATTCTGAATATTTTATTATAAATAAACAAATGAGGAGACAACAGCTTAGGAGAGCTGTTAAAAGAGTGTTTACTGGTCAAATTGGTGGAGGAGACTGGGTGGAGAGCAAACTGACATGTGGCAGCATCCTCAAACCACTTCCAATTGTTGCAGGTGGCAACCTTTCTACATTTGGGGTTATGATTCCCCAAGAAAGTGGAATCAGAGCAGGTGCCTCAATTAATGAAAACTGACCCAAAAGACCTAGGCAATCTATATAAAAATTCCCATTGAAGAGAGCTAAGGCTGCTCATTTCTAGAGAAGTGATCATTCAGGTTGAATGAATGTAATTTAGAGAAATTCAATGGGAGGGAAATCTGGAAAGTGTTTGAGGGGATAACTGCTGATTGATCTAGTTGCAGCTTTTAAGTTGAAGATCATGCTGCTAAGAGCATAGTGTTTACTGAGATATTGAACTAGTCAGTTGACAGAGGGTTCTACTGTTTGCACTGTCCAGCAGTTCTCAGCCAAAAAGACCAGGAATAGGCTCGGGGGTCTTGAGGAAGCGTTGTTTGAGCGCTCTTCAGGAGATTGGTAGGGAGGAACAACCTCCTAAAGCTGTTGTCGTCTATCCTCAACAGGTTCTAAGTTATTTTATTTTACTATGTAGATAAATAAATCTTAGTTAACTGCTATGTGAATGTTAATAATTCAGCATGGGAAATGTTTGAGTTAGTATTTTTATTAAATTGTTATAGAAATGAAATGGACTTAGAGAATAATGTGTTAGAATGAAAATGAATTTCTAAGCTGTGTTTTTCCACACTTGGAAACCAGGTCGTACTCTAGCACAGATAGAATGCTTTAAGTAGATAAGAGAATGAAAATGGTAGATAGGATTGTGTAACTGTAGATAGCAGAGTAATTTTATTTTAATGTTTTAAATATTATGGAGGAAAAACAATGTTGCGATTTAATTGGGTTTATTGTTTTTACTTAGTTTAACTAAATAAATTGCAGAAATGAAACAATAAACTACATTAGAGTTACAGAGTTTACTTTCTATCCTTTAGAGAACTCTGAATAAATTCTTTGTGATAAAATAGTAAATGGAAACAATGTAAATATAAACAATAACTAATATAAAACTAAATATTTACATTTTAGAAACTATTTTACAATTACTAGACATGCTTATACCTTTGAAGGAAGAACCTCAGGGTCAAATCCCTAATAACTTATTTATCTATTATAAATTAATTTATTTAAGTTATATTCTATTTACATTAATAATTAAAAAAAAAAACACTACAAGAAGATTATAGTGTTTACTATAGACTATTTACAGTCTTTTCTTAAAGCAAATATCTTTTATAAACAAGCAAGAAAGGTTTAATATTAACAAGTCAAATTAATACCACACACCTGTAATAGCTAAACTGAAGAAACAAGAAGTAAAGCCTAAGTAATAATAAATTAAGAGTATATTTATACAAGGGTTTCATTCCATTAAAACCCTAATTAGTATATTCTGAACAGGTAAGTATAAAAAATACAAATTTTACATTACGATTGATCTACAGTCCTCACATTAACAATAATTACTTACAAAAGATAACTTAAACAATATTTATCTTCACTAACAATCGAAGAAGTAAATGCTCTAATTACACAGAATCGTAATTTACAGGATTACAAAACTATTGCATGAACAAGACAAAGCTCGAAGTTAAAATCCTTCTTAACACCAAATGTATTACATTGTCAGGTCGTAGGGCTAAGACATAATCAAATTACATCACATAGCTCAAGGCCGGTATTACCCCGCATCGTAGCGAGGGTTTGTAAACAAAACTGAAAAACAACTTATTAAAACCTCATTTACAGTAATATCTTTTATAAGAGAATGTATAAATTATCAGGGTATTCGAAACAGAGACCAATTAAAGATCATGAAGACAGGAGAAGCTCCACATTTTAAGAAACATATTATGATATTACTTAGCCATAAAGCTGTAATTTCGGTTTATAAGTTAAGAAAAGCTAAGTACAAGTCACGGCATAGAAGCCGGAGTTACCCTGCAACAGGCAAGGATTTTAATAACAGAAACTAAGTAATAACTGAAAACCAAGCATCTAAACAATGGAGAAATCGAAGCCGTGCTTCCTTTCCAACTGAAAACCCCTTTTTCCCTTAACCATTGCAAGCAGGGAGATGCCACGTTTTAACCGGGGCTTACCCGTTTGGTCTTGAAGTCAATCCAACGTTGGAGAGGATTCTTCCAAGCTTAATGGCAACTATAACCTGCAAGCGAAAATCAAAGACTTTCATTAGAAACTGGGTATTCTAATACTGTAACCGTAACTTGAAATTTATAAAAAAATAGTATAGTAAAACTTATACCTGAAGGCAAAGAACTCTAGAGCCAAGGAGAAATCGAACCAGCACGGCGAACAATCCTCGTGCTAACCTGTGACAGAGGCAGCGGGGTTCATATTTCCAAACTACACCAACGATGGAGCAGGTTGAGAGCTATGACAATGGCAATGCAAAGGACCAACACTCAAACTACTGACAGAGTCCACCCTCACAACAACGCAATGCTCGAAGAAAGAAACCAAGATATGAGCTGTGTATCTTTCAACCCTCATACTAGAGTGGCAACATTTCCTTACACACAAAAAATAGCTGTAAAACAAGAACAAGCGAGCCTCTCATGGCCGCGAAGAAACTAGATTGTACAGAGCTAAACCCTCATGGAAGAATGAGAAGTTAGGGTTACATTGCAAGTTTTTAAATCGACTATTGCCCGGTGAAGGCTTCTCCACATGTCCACTGAAATTTTTATCAAGTTGTGGGTTGAGTCATATAGTTCTCTTGCACCGTTGGGAAGAACAATATTATTGCCAATCATAAAATGTTTTAACAATAATGATAAGGTTAGTAACATATCATTGTTATGTCGGATAACATGGCATCAACCCATTGATATAATCATATATTATATTCAACCAATAATACATTTTGGTATAAAGACATTTCGTTGTATGTGTTGTTCGATAACACCATAATCAATCCAGTATGAAAACATATCATAACTTATTATCATTTGCATTGAATAACACTAAGTTCAATTCTTGGTAAATGAATATAGTGGAGATCAATATTGAAGTTTAGGCCTTCGACCTATAGTCAATAATACTCCTAATGAATCTTCACACAAATCCTATTTTTTTTTTAAAGGAGTTATGCTATGTTTACATTAGTGTTATGCAAAATCAAAGTTGATAAGATAAATATCTTAGATTCAACTTTGCATATATAAAAGTTAGGTAGTATTTTCTACACAAGAATATCGTCTACTTTTGCATGAAGTAGACAATATTATGGATGAGAGACTTCTTAAAAGTTAGTGATCTTTGGGTTTCGATAAAGAACCAGGTTCTTATTAATCAAACCAATGTTTAGATTAAACTTAGTAAATACACGATAGAGACTATCCAAGGTTAAAGATAGAATCACTTAGTAATGTTATTAAGTGATGTAATTTTGTTACAATACTAGTGACAAGATGAAAGTAGAAAGATCGGAATTATAACTTAACGACTATTGTGTAAGTAAACATTTATAACTGTAATATAATAATAAGCTGATAGTTTTTCTCTACTAGAGCAGAATCAAAAGTAGAGCTAAAGGTTCTATTGAAGCTTTTTCTTTGAAGGCCTTAGATTTATTATCATGCTTATAAGCAGCGTCTTAGATATTAGAATTAGCAATGGCAATAAATTCTTGTTTCAATAAAAGTGTCGTTATATGAAATCAGGAGTTCCATATAGAACTTGTAAGTAACTTAGCTTATAGCTGAAAAGAAGATTTTCTGAAGTAAAAGTTCATGCTGGTGAAAGATCTTTAGTATGGCAACGATATTGGTCTTTCAATATAAAATTAAAAATACTGTCATAGTTGCAAAACAAATAAATAAAAGTTACTTTACCTTGTAGTATCCTTGAACTCTATCAAGCAAATTTTTTTTACTCTAGCATTTTATATATGCTAAATAAGCATATCTAGAATTAACACTTTAACAAACTCCTATTTGTTCAAAATTTACCTGTTGAACCTGTAATATCCAGAAATCCAGCTGAGTTAGCAATTGCTAAGTAAGCCCCAGTTAAGAACATAACTTCTCACCTACTTGACAAAATCAAATCATCAGTACAAATAGAAGTAACTGAATGCAGGCCATATACATATAACATATCAAAATTAAAGTGGTATTAGTTTTATGTGTTTGAAGTTAATCACCAATTTTGTTAGCTGTTTCATTTTTCCGCTAGCCGCTAGTAGTTATCAAACTGCGACTATAGACAATTTATGTTACATTAAATTTTTTTATTTTTATGAAAATTTGGGGGTTTGACACTTTCTGTACCCCCTTCTTGTCGGCCTCGCAAGTGAAGCTTGGAACCATCACCTCTGAACTGATAGCGTGGAGGGTTTTTATGTCGACTTGGAATATGGAGGGTCCTTCACGTGCATGGTCCAAACGACACGACAAGACGATAAAGGCTTAAGAAGGTAAGCTCAGTTACGTTCTGGGCCGCGATGTTTACATGGATAGGGTCGGCACCCTGTGTCGATGGGATTTAATTGGCAGGCTTAAGTATTGCAGCCTAGGCAAAAAGGAATGGATTGAATGGGCATCGGTTCACTGGAAACCACTCCTAACCTATCTGCCGACCATCAGTCTTCTGGAAAAAGGATGGCTAGTCTTTGTTTTTCTTGAAGACTCCCATGCGTCTTTAATTCTGGAAACGTTATGGAAGACTGGTTCTGGTTCCTTAGTCCTTAATCGTTGTCACTCGACCTTTGACCCTCATCGAGAGAGGGTGGTTAAATGACACCTTTGGGTCCTTCTCCCAGCCTTACCTTTCCCTCTTTGGAACCGTGATCTGCTGGTGGGGGTGGCGAACACTATCGGATGCTTTGTGGCCGTTGATGAGGACTTTTAGTTAATCTTTGACAAGAGGATGGCACGTGTCTTGGTTGAAATGGACCTTTCTCAGGGTCTTCCTACGAAGATTGAGCTACGATGTGATGATATTACTTTCTATCAGCAATTGGACTACCTCCATGTCTCATTTCATTGTAACAAATGCCATGAAGTGGGTCATCTCAGACACTCCTGTCCTCTCCTTCTTCACGGCACGGGCTCATTATCTCTTTCAGAAGCTTCGAGGTCTCCAAGCTGCGAAAATGGATCTCCCGAAGGGCCATCTCTACCTCCATCTGGTGGTCAGTCTTCTCCTCCTCAGATGGGTATGTATGACTCTCTCTCCCCCTTTGTATTGGATGATATATCAAAGGGTCAGTTAAGTTTTATTCAAAATGCGGAGGCTAGTACTTCTTTATCAAATGTTGGTAGGAAAGCCTCCATTGTATCTTTGCAGCCGCCGACCCATTCAGGTTCTTCCATTCCTGCACTGTACCACCTACGGACCCATGGGATGGTTCACACGGTCTGGTTGATTTCCATTCACCTTTACCTTCACCGATCTCAAACCCTCCATTTCCACGCTCTGCGGCACCCTCCTCTCCCAGCTCTCCACCTTGAATTGGTACCCTTCTTTCGAATGCGGCCCCTCTTTTTACTCCGAAAGATTTCCCACCCTTGCCCGTCAATGGTCAAGCTATGAATCAATCTAGCCCTCCTATAAGCCGGCCGTGCTCATTGCCTACCTTCTCTGACTCGACCCTCATGGAGATGCTCTCAATCTTCTTGGCGAAGACACCTGTCTCATCCTCTACTCTCCCCTTGACTCTATACACTTTGAGAATGTCATGATTCGAAAATAAAAAGAAGAAGCCACAACCAGACTCCAGCCTAGTTGTTGATGCACTATCCTACACTCCTCTGTCGGTTAGGATTAAAAATGCGGCCATAATCCAGACAGACACATCCCCAAGGGTTCTTAGAGAAACAACACCCTCAAGCAGTGGTGTTTGAAGAAGATTGTTTCCCTTAACATATGTGGCTTCGGAGGGTTAGCCAAACAAAAGGCCCTTCGTTCTCTCTTTCTCTCGCTTGATCCGGATATGATTTTGATACAAGAAACTATGTGCAGTCATTTCCTTGCGCTCCTTGCCTTCTCTAAGCTCCTCTCCAGTTGGGAGTTCTGTGCTACTGATGCTTTGGGACTTTCTAGGGGACTCTTAACTGGTTGGAACCCCCATACTATGCATTGTAAGGCTTTCGAGACGGTAGGTGGGATTCTGGTTCAAGCCAAGTTTAGGGGCTCTTCAGATACCTTCTCCATTCTTAACTGTTACAGGCCCTATTTTGGCCGTGAATTATTTTGGAACTGAGTCATGGCAAGAGGCCTTCTTTCTCTTCCAAATTTAATTCTTGCGGGTGATATTAACTTTACTCTGAATGCTGGGGAGATTTGGGGTAAATCTGCTCGTCTGGATCATCTTGCACCCTTCTTCAAAAACTTCCTATCTGTCAATAACTTGATAGACCTGGCCCCTCCATGTGCTGGCCCGACATGGAAAAATGGTAGGGCAGGGGATAAGGGGATCATCAAAAGGCTTGACTGATTCTTACTCATGACCTCTCTTGTGCTCCTCTTACAGCGATCCAGAGTTTGGTCGTCTATTGTTGATATATCTGATCATTACCGCATTTGTCTAGAATGGAACGTGCTGGTTACTGGTCCCTACCCATTTAAATTTAATAGGGCTTGGCTCATGGAAGAGGGATTCAATGAGTGGGTTGGGGAGGTCTAGTCCTCGTTACCTTCATCATCATCTCTTGATAGTATGCATTCCTTGGCTCACACGATCTGGGTACTAAAAGGCAAGGCCAAAGTCTGGATGAAGGAAAAAACAGTAATGCATACTCAGGAATCCTTGGAGGTGCATTCTCGTATTAAAGTTCTTTTGGAAGCTCATCCCTCAGGCATTCTGTCTTTGGAAAATCAGAACATTCTGTGGTCTCTTCGGGACCGAAAGACGTCCCTCCTTGCCCACGAGCTTCTTACTTGGAAATTGAAGAGCAGGGTTCAGTTTAATACCATGGGGGACGCAAATACTAAATTCTTCCACTCTGTTGCCTTTGCCCACAGAAACCACATCTCCATCTAGGCCCTTCAGAATGCAGACTTGTCTTGGATTGAAAGTGATGAACTGTTAAAAGACCTCGGGGTTAAACATTTCTCTGGTATTTTTAAAGATGACAATCAGACTAATATTGTTGACCAATTAAAAGTAGTTCAACTCTTCCCTGCTTATTTATCTATTGAAGAGGCTGATTGTTTTGATTCTGAAATCACTCTGGGAGAGATTGAAGGTGCTTTGAAAACCTTCAAGAAGGATAAAAGCCCCGACCTGGATGGCTAACCGGTGGAGTTCTATTTAAGTTTTTTTTATCTGGTAAATAATGACCTCTTGGCTGCCGTTGAATACTATAGGGTTTCTGGAATGGTTGAGCCCTCTCTAAATGCTACTTTCCTCACTTTAATACCCAAGTTAGAAAAACCCTCTTCCTTTGCAGATTTTAGATCCATCTCCTTATGTAATTTAGCTTATAAACTAATCTTAAAAGTCATTGCTCTCAGGTTAAAACCTTCCCTTGATAAGCACATTTCACCTGAATAGTTTGGTTTCCTTATGAATAGGCAAATTATGGAGCCTGTGGGGATTACTCAAGAAGCCTTGCATTCTATTAAGACCAAAAAGAGATGTGCCCTTGTTGTCAAGTTGGATCTGGTCAAAACTTTTGACTGGGTCAACTGGGCATATTTGAGACTCATTCTTTTGCAGGTTGGTATCCCTTTAAAAGGGGTGAACTGGATCATGGGCTACATCACATCTGCAAACTTTGCTATACTCGTCAATGAATCTCCCTCGGGGTTTTTCACTCCTTCGAGAGGCATTCGTCAAGGATGTCCCCTTTTGCCCCTACTCGTAATTGAGGGGCTCAATTTACTCATCAATGAGGCCAAAAAGTGTGGCAGGATAAAGGGAATCAAAATTTCTTCCTCTCTCACCCTCACCCACTTACTTTTCGTGGATGATGTTGTGATGTTTGGTCTTGGCACCTTTGAAGAGTGGGTGGCTTTCGATGTTATATTGGAGACCTTCTGTCATGCTTCTGGCATGTGTATCAGCATGGACATGTCTGGGTTTTTATTTAATGGGATGGATATGGGGGTGTTGAATAACATTCGACTCTTTCTTCCCTATTGTGTGAAGCCTCTACATGAGGGCTTCAAATATCTGGGATACTTCATTAAGCCCTTGGGATATGAAGTGAAGGACTGGTTTTGGCTCTTGAAAAGGTTTGAAAAAAGAATTGATAACTGGTCACATAAGTTCCTGTCACTAGGAGGCAGATTGGTCCTTATTCGTGCGGTTCTCACTAGCCTACCTGTCTATTGGCTTGCGTTTGCCTCGATTCCTGTATCTATCCTTAATAAGATGACGCAAATGATCTTTTCATTCCTATGGGGATCCAGCAAAAACAAATTTCGTTTTCATCTTGTGGATTAGCAGACCCTAGCAAGGCCTATGGACTATGGGGGATGGGGCATTAAAAATCTCCACTGGTTCAGCATCTCTTTAAGACTGAGAAGTCTTTGGTGGGTCTCGAAGGGTACAGGTATATGGCATCAGGTCATTTTGGCAAAATACTTAAAACACCATACCTGGCGACTTGGCTGAGAAACAAAAATTTTGGCTCTAGAGGCACCTCCATTATATGGAATGGTTTTTTAAAAACCATATCTTGGCTGGGTAGATGTTTGTGTTGGAAGGTTGGTGATGGACGGGATGTACTCATTGGTTCAGATCCTATGGCTGGCATTAGTGACTTCCACTATTTACCAACAGATTTAAGAGCTTACCTTTGTGACTATCATAGTACTACTCTTCAGCATGCCTGAAATCCGTTGATCAATTCGCAGGCTTATTGGTTGTTCGCTGATGACCTCGAACTGGGGGGTGATTGGAAAATTGAATGGAACTCATATATTTCTAGACTTCAGTAGGAGGGCATCTGTTTGTCTGATAATGTTGACTCCCTTCTTTGGTCCTTTAATAAAAAAATGGAAATGTTACAGCATCCTTGGTTTATGACTAGATCGTTGCACAACATTTTACCACTCCGTGGGATCAGTGTTTTTATGATATTTGGAACCTTGACATCCCTCTGAAGATCAAATGCTTTTCCTAGCTTTTATTGAAAAACTGAATCTTGACCTGAGACAATCTGATAAACAAAGGTTGGTCGGCTCCAAGCTGTTGCTGGTTATGTCATGCGAAGGAAGAAACTGTCCAGCACATGTTTGTGGAGTGCAGCTTTATTATTACCATTTTTAATGTATTAAAAGATATCTACCACTTTACTCTACCAACCTCCTCTGGATCTCTGGTTGAGCACCTAGAATTCTGGCTGAAACACAATCCCTCTACCTACTACATTCCTTTTTTTGTATACTGGTGTGTCTGGATTGCTCGAAACAAAGGCATTTTTGAAGGCACTAAAATTTCCTAGGCCTCACTCACCAGCAAGATCGGTTCGCTCTTTCAGCGCTTCCCAATCTCCGAAAAAAGGAAGAAAATCCGAATCATTGGTCATGCCCCTTCACTAGTCTACCCTGTGGGTTTTTTTGATGGAGCTGCTGCTAAAGGCATTGGTGGGGCTGGGATTTACCTTGCAATCAGTAGTAATCACTACTTCCACATCAAGCTGGGCTACGGTGGGAGTACAAACACTAAGGCATAATTATTAGCTATGTGGGCTCTCTTGCACTGGGCTTCATCTTTGGGACTCCTGTCATTACAAATCTTTGGTGATTCTTCTGTCATCATCAATTGGGCATTGGGAAAGGCATCCCTGTCGTGCCTTTCTTTAGACTACTGGTGTGCGGCAATAAGGCATATGATGCCACTCTTCCTCAGATTAGACATGCTGCATATTTACAGAGAGCACAACCAGTGTGCAGATGGCCTCTCTAAGGAGGTCCTGATTTTGGACCCTGACCTCTGTTATAATTCTGAGTTTTTTTATGACTCTATCATCGAGTTTGTCAAATTTCAGCTCTTTTAAGTCAGTGCCGGAGTTGGGCTCCCTCTATTTTTTTTGGGCACTGTTGTTTTTTCTGATTTGCTTATGGATGATATGTATCTTGGACCTCTTTGGAGGTGCCCTTTGTGCTCTTTGGCAATATGTAAGGATGTCATAGAGTACCTTATTGGTCTCTCTCTTCCGTGTTGAGTATGCCTGTTGAGTATGCCTGTTTCTGGACACACACCGGTATGTAAAATGCCCTTTAATTCTTCATAAATATCAAGGACAAGATTTTTTCTTCTGAAAAAAATATTTATTATGTATTCTATATTTAACAAAATCTATCTGTAGAAAATATATCTGGTCATAATTCTTATACCCAGTCACATCACATCTCTTTTGACTCACACTTTAAAGGAGTAATGGCATCAGGGCTTTGCCCAACTAATGTAGTTAGGAACCATTTTGTCACGGCATGACTCAGCTCTTTGTGGGGCTAACAACTTCAATTAAGGGCACGATGGCCATAACCTAACCATCTTAAAAAGAAAAACCGTTCACATTTTTCTTTCACGAAAAGCATGTGGGTTTTTGGTACTTCAAGTTCCAGTCACATCACATCTCTTTTGACTCACACTTTACAGGAGTAATGGCACCAGGACTTTGCCCAATTAATGTAGTTAGGAACCATTTTGTCACGGCATGACTCAGCTCTTTGTGGGGCTAACAACTTCAATTAAAGGCACGATGGCCATAACCAAACCATCTTAAAAAGAAAAACCGTTCACATTTTTCTTTCACAAAAAGCATGTGGGTTTTTGGTACTTCAAGTTCCATGAATTGACCCATGTTTATTGTATTCCCCACCAGCCGCCGGGAGCAGAGCAGACGGCCTGATGGACACCGCTTTCTGTTTCTTAGTGTGTTGTGGTTCCAGGTTCGAACCCGGGCGGGTTGCCTGGTCCTCCTTGTGGATTGTAGTAAACGGTAGGGTGAGTTATATAATAGTAGCGGTACGAAATTGACTTTATGATTTATGACCAGGATTTAAGTAATTGGTAGAGGTAAAAATTGACAAATTACTCTATAAAGAATATCGATTTGACAAAGAATGTAGTAAGATGGTAGATGTAGAAATTGACCATTATAATCTATAAAAACAAATACTGATTTGACAGAGGTTTAAGTTAAAAAGAATACTTATTTGACAAGATTTTAGTGAATGGTAGCTGTAGAAATTGGCCTTATGATCTATATAGGATACTGATACTGATTTGACCAAGATTGTAGTTCATTCTCCATAGAAAATAAAAATAAAAGGCTAAAGGATACTGATTTGACCAAGATTGTAGTTCATTCTCCATAGAAAATAAAAATAAAACGCTAAAGGATACTGATTTGACCAAGATTCACATATAAAGATCTATGACCAGGATTGTAGTAAATTTATAATACTGATTTGACCAAGATTACAGTTGCATTCTCCAAAGAAGAAAATGATTGTATCATTTAGAAAAATCTATGACCAGAAAAAGAAAAAGATTGTATTATTTAGAAAGATATATGATCAGGATTGTAGTAAAAGGTAATTGTAAAAATTGACCTCACATTTATAACGAACACTGATTTGACCAGGATTTTAGTTGTATTCTCCAGCTTAGGTTTTTCACATTTATAACTAACACTGATTTGACCAGGATTGTAGTTGTATTCTCCAAGTTAGGTTTTCTGCCTTGTGGTTGCATAGTGCCTCACTGTAACCATCACACTATATTTTCAGCTGAGCTTTTCCTTACTTTTGGCTTAAACTAGGTATTTATTTTGGCTTTGTATTTATTTTCTATTATGTTTATCATATCCCCTAAATTTTTGATTTCATTCTCCAAAAGAATCATCCAAGTTAATGAAAATTTGCAATTGCATAGCATTCTACTTTGAAAGCTACATCTTCTGAAATCCCAACTGATCCAAGTCCCAATGACATGAACTGTCTGCTAAATTCGAATGTGCAAAGATTTAAGTTCAAGTTTACAGTCGGGTTATCATATTTCCATCGTTAAGGATGTAAGTATTTGGCTTAAGCAATTGCTGTTTAGCTTTCTATCATGTTTTATTTGAACTAATGTGCTAATTCATAAATTTGAATGTGATTTACAAGTTTGTGTATTGAATAATATTTTTGAAAGGGTAAAATCACCTACCTTGTGTGGGAAAAACAAGCCAACTTCATGGTCATCAAATACTCAAAATGATTTGCTCCATTGCAACAATCAACTAGCCAGCAGAACAATATCAACCAATATGATTTTGATTTTCAGTACCTCTACAGTTGTTTGTCATATGAATAATAGGATCTCAAATTTGAACAATTGAAATGGATGGAGACCTCATTATGCGACTCTTACAATTGAATTAAAGAATGAAAGGAATTTTGTATGCAAGGCATAACTCCATTATTCTGAATCTAACTGGAACACGTTTTCTTTTTACTGTCAAATGGATCCAGGGTGCATACATATCCCCTGCCACTTGCTGATACATTGGCAGTGCACCATGCTAAATGTGAAAATCGATTTTTTGAATCAACAATTCATTTAGTCAGGGTTCTGAATTCTTTCAGACCTGTTAGTGATTTTTATAACTGCTGTAATGGTTATGTATCACACATCTATCTTTTGTTCTTTAGGACAATGCAGGCATTCCTCCAAGAAGCTGCTCAGCTGAGCACTATAAAGCTCTGGAAATTTTCGAAAATGGTCCACATGGGGTGACAGTACAAAATTGCAAGCAGTGACTTTGTAACCTGCTTGCTTTTGCTTCACAATGAATGCCTCCACAGATTCAGCAGGGATAACCTTATCAGCAGAACTGTAAATGTATAGCTGAGGGCACTGTGGTTGTTGATGTGATAAAATTCTGAACACATGTGAAAGCCTCCTATTATGAGACAAGAAACAGAATGAGTTAAAACACAACATACCTTGTTATTTAGACTATTATCATCACACAATAAACTGTAGCCAAGAAAAGGATGTTAACCAGCAAATTTATTGAGTAAAATATTTAATACCCTGCTGAAAGGTATAGATGCAAACTGTATAAATACCTGTCAACATACGGGAGCTTGAAAAATAGTTTGAAAAAATTCCCCAACATCACAAGTAAAGCTGTTTCTGCAAAATCAGGCTTTGGCTCACTTGAAGGAGCTTTGTCAAACCCCAACAGTTCTGCACTCCCCTCTCTTTCCTTTAATAGTCCCTTTGTCGCAACACTCTGCTTCTTTAACAAGGCAGCAGAAAAACCTGCGGCCCAAACCTGAAACAAGAGACAGTACACAGTAAGCCTTGAATCTAACTAGTAGTCAAACAAAACCCCTATAACAAAAGGTCGAATTTGACATGCTTATTCATGAATTGCAAGACTGGGAGGATCCAGGAACAATTATATGATATTTACAGACCTGAGGATCGGGTGTTGCGACTGGAGCAGAGTCCACTATACACCCCTTGATTTTATCTATTAAAGTATGATCAAAAGCTGAAAACTTCTCAAGCATAACTCCATAACTGCACAACGAACAAAATATTGCATCTCGTGAACATGTGAATACTTGTAAGAAATTCCTATTGAAGGTGTAAAAGAGAAGAAAAACGAATAAAAGATACTTACGTCATCCAACCTGTATTGCTAAAAGTATGAAAAATTAGGTGTTTCTCTATGGAATCTTTATTGTCTTCGTTCATCCAATGAGCTAGATGTGTTACCAACAAATCAAGTTGTTGCTCTGCTTTTCCTACAGGTCTGAAGCTGGCAATGTCCTTCATGGGAACTGTGAAAGTAATTGCGTGAATTCCCCTAGAGGTGTACCAATCTGCATACCTTTTAAGATGCTTCTGCCTAGATCCCAACCACCCAAGCAAAACCACAGCAACAGCTGGCTTCTTATGCTGAAGCTGGCCGTCTGAAGAATTTGTGAAACCATATGTCTCCTGCTTTGGTAAATGCCAAATATGGAAATATCTTGAATGAGGAGACAAATCTGAATGATTCACGGCACTGCTTGAAGATGTATAGTTTGATGTTTGAGATGACGAAAATGAATTTGGGAAACCATACGACAAATTTGCAGAATTATACAGCGTGAGGAGAACAGGAACAGAAGCAAATGAAGAGGAGGAATGACTGCTATTGTGCTGATAGAGGAGAGGGTAAGATAAGGGTAGATTGGATGGCATGGGCACAAGCTTATGAAAGCAAGAAAGTCCTCCAATTTCTGAAGGGCTAAATGACCCATTCAAAAGAGACGTTGCTACAAACTGATGGTGCGGTATTGTTCCTTTAACGGGAGAAACTTTTGAGAGAATAGATAATTTTTTCATTGTTGATACATTCAAGGGTGTAAAAACAGATACATAGGAAAACCGGGAAGATGAAGTGGTGCAGTCAGAAAGAGATGAGGTTTTATGAACTGGTGGTGAAGACTGATTTTGAAGAGAACGCTGAGCTGAATCCTGAAGTATGGAACCACTTCTTTTGTGCAACTTATCTGGCACATTTGCAGACAATGCAGTTGCAACAGTAGCTGCCATGGCTACAAATGGCCTCTGTAGGAGCCCAGATAAGGACGCCATATCCCAACCAACGGAAACCTTATAATTCCGGAATAAATCTTCAACCTCGAAATTCTACACCTGAAATTAACGCCGGTCAGATATTCAAATCTTCAAATTCTACCAACAGGGCCTTGGTTCACTGATGAGATCGAGAGAATCGAACTCGGGCATGTCGGTTTCTCACACCAACTTCCAACCAAAGAAATCCTTAAAATCTGCACCTAAAATTGTACAGGACTTTCATGCAACTTTGCCTACCGACACATATGAAAGTATTTATGCTGGTTCTCCTCAACTGAATTTTAACCTTCAGTGCCGGTTATCTTTGGCTGACGGAAGCTATCTTTGACTCGTGAACGTCATGCAACTGTTGGCTTCTTTAAGTCTTTTGTTTTTTCATGCAACTTTGCCTACTTACACATGAAAGTATTTATGCTGGTTCTCCTCAACTGAATTTTAACCTTCAGTGTCGGTTATCTTTGGAATAAGCTAGCTATGGAGCAAACCTCCCTCCATCGGAGGGAGAAGGAGCAAAGTCATGACAAAAAAACTAGTAAAAACCAGCAGAAAACAGAGGTCAAAAAGTCCCCTTAAAAATAAGTCATTTAACTTTAACAAAAGCTATTAATAGGTGACCAGGTTAAAATTAATTAACAGAAAGTAAGCTTCAATCTATACCAAAAAAACCGCACTTCTTTCTAATTAATTTAAACCAAACAGAGATTTGATAGCTTTACTGATCGATTTTCTTCTTCAAGCATTTTAATCATGGATTGATTTTCTTCTTCAGGCATCTTAATCTCGATTGAAATTGATTAGTTTCAAATTCTTTTTATTTTAAGTAAAGTGGAATTCATTTCCATTTGATCGACCTTCAATAGTAATCCTATTTGCATACTTGGGATCGATGTCTAGGATTAAGAATTGACTGACTTATAATTAATTGGTACATGTTGAAGTTGTCAGAGTTGCATCTTTGCCATAAATCCTCTTTTGAAATGAGCATTGCATATAATAGGTGTTAAACTTGGCTAATAATTTAATTTCCAGGGTTCTATGTTGAATAGGGTTTAGCATGTGGATTCCATTATCGTTTAAACATGAGCTTGCATTACATATTGTGAGCAGATTAATTAGAATGAATATTGTTTCTTTCTTGGTGTGCAATTTTAAAATTTTGAAAACAAGTTGTATTTTTTTTGGAAAATTAAAATTAAGAAATTATAAAGTTGGTTCTTCTACATTGTGTTATTTTCATAATATAATCAATTGGAAAGTATTATTGATTAATTTGAGTCTTTCTTTTAACAGAAACAATGTAAATTTGTATGGAAAGGAGCTCCATGCAAGCTGGACAGGGAGATAATACAAAAGTAGAACAGTACAATCTATTAAAAAAAAATTGTTTAAAACTAGGAGGAAAATAAACTTTGAAAACAACCTTTAAAACAAAAAATATTTGCTATATCACATAATTATGAGAAAGCACATTTGCTCATGGTATCCTCTTAGGTATGATTGGAGGGATGTGATTTCTGTTTGTCTACTTCCATATACTTTTGCAGCTGATGAACTGTATCTTATTCTTTGAGTTCCAAAGAGAAGTTTATCAAAAATGTTCAATTTTAAAGCTGAGGCATAGAAATTTTTGTGTAATGTTTATCTTAAAGTTGAGGCATAAAAATTTTTGTGTAATGTTCATCTGGTCTTGAATTCGTCTTTTCTGTTGAACTAAGATATTCATTATAATTGTATTTTCTCATTTTTTTTTGTAATTTACAACTTTATCTCACTTCGATCTCGACTTAAAGTTGTTGCATGTTTTGTCATGAAGTTCCATTCCAAAATATGTATACTAAAAATTTAGTATACCATCTGAATTTATCCCCATTTAAAAAACGGTATACAATATAATTTTATTTAAAAAATGGATAAATAAATTATAAAATATAGATGCACACTACATATAAGTAAATACTTTTTATATATGCAGTGTGATACTGTATATAAATATACTTATGCCATACCATAATGATGATGAATGCATATGGAAAAATTATGTAATGCATGGAAATAAAATTCTTATGTAGGATGTAGGGGATGCAAAAATAATGTAGATTTCAGTGTTATATGAGTGTAAAGTGATGCTAAAATGATTGGGAAAAAAATTATGTCATTCAATCATTTTAAGAATTTAACATTATGATAAGCATATCATTTTTCTTTTAATTTTATGGCATCCATTTACAATAATAAATACTCTCACAGAGGGGAAACATACACGTAGAAAGTGCACCTAAAGAGAATTCAAGCCTTCAAGAAAGTTGTTTAATGCCCCCTCTCAAAACAGACAATAATCACAATTGTCTTGGCTCTTCTCTTAGGTTATCAAGGAAAGTCTGTTTTGTTTCTTGTTATAAGAGTCATATATTGTAATTTGTCAATTTAATAAGCCATCTGATACTATGGGGAGCATGTGTACGACCCATATCAAGAGAATAACGAAAGGATTTTCAAGAATCCACCTAATTTATGCTATGGTTGTTAGCAGCAGTGGGCACGATCCTCGTGCCAACTTGCAAAACATGGAGGCTATGGATTTAACGAGTATGGATGTTGCGTTGTTGCTTGTTACAAGTTTAATGCAGGAGGAGGCTACATGAGGAGCTGCTAGCAAGTAATTCCACAAGGCTAGATAGTGAGGGTCTCCACTAAGGCCAATCCTGACTACGCTTTGGTTATCAGAGATGGCAGGGTCGTCATGGTCTTCTACAATGCTATTGATCCCATAATGGCCACATTCTCATACACTTGCATAAATTCTAGTAAATATATAGTTTCTTGATTGATCTTTGTTGATATAATATATCTATGCATTCATGCAGCAATGGGTGAAGGACAAGAACTGGAGTAACCGTGTGAGTTACCAAGTGGGTCATCTCGTTTTCTCTCTGGTGAACAAAGACACTAGTCAAGCTCTTCGCCATAATGTTGTTGAAAGCCATGAAGTGTTGGTCACTTAGTATGAGGCCCCCGCAATTGATGAGAGCATACTGTGGAGTGAGAGTGAAGACATGGGATATGGATATCAAACAATAAGCATGGCCAACAATATTGGCCTCAATTTCTACCTTATAAAAAAATTCTACATCATTCTCTGTGCATAACATATATTCGTTGATTCTTTGTACACAATTGTCTATGCATTGATTATGTTTTGTTTTACATGGTAATTTGGCATTGATAATTTTGAATCCAGTCTAACAAAGCGTTGGCCTTACGCCTCACTCTAGAAGTACCATTCAAGTTCATATCCATCAACATTGCATGTATCCTTCAAGGGGCTTGTTCCTATGAACGTTTTGTCATCTGCCAATGGCCTATGAGGAGCCTCCCCGTGTCTCACAGATTACCTCCAATGATTTAACTTGGGTTTTGCCCTTTTATTTAACATTAAATGGACAACCCCTAATTTTGGCGGTGTGAGGTTGGGCCATAGGTGATGCTTCGTCTAGGATAATGATCTACGTGAGAACATTCCATAGTGGCATATATAGAGCGAGTAGGATAAAAGACAACTAAAACGCCCCACTGTCACGTCCCCTCCCCTCTACTCGACGGAGAGGACGTGACTACATGACTGCTACTATTGTCAAAACGGGCAATCTAGCCCCATGAACATAATAATAAAATGCATTGAAATAAAACACGTATGCATATGTATAATTCATTAAAATACAACGGAATCAAAATACATTCAACCCATTCAAGAATTCAACATGTTCATGATAATTTAAAACAATTACAGTTGCATAACTTAAATACACAAGAAATACTTGTCTTGGGAAGAAGTTGTCCAACAACTAGCTATGTCCCTGCAACGTTCCACCCAACCATAGGCCAGTGTGCTCATCAATCTCTCAGCACCACTGCCACCCACGAGCTAGGCATGATTTCCACAAGGAATTAGGGAACAACAGGCTCACACATAGCCAAATACACATCAAAACTCATCCAAGCCTAACATAGTTGGGTTTATCAGGCTACTAAGGAAGTGGAGAGGAGAATTGTTAACCTACTGAGCTCAACCACATAACTATGGACACCTACACAATATCTCGCTTTGCCTTCACAATACCTACACCACCCAACACAAGGAAGTATTCCCTTCACTGCTACACAGTTCCCTCAGGCCATACCTTCCCTTCTAGTGCTCTTTAAGGTGTGCAGAAAGGATTTGCAAGCCCCTCTTGATTTGTCTATTAGGTTCCTCCCTTCACTAGATTTATTAAGCCAATTTGAGCCTCTTCCACTCCTAACAGATCAGACCAAACAAGGATTTACAAAGCCACAAAACATAAGTGTTGGGTACGGACAAAAACATCCTCGGAGCAAAAAACGAAAATGGTAAATGGGAAAAAACGACCCAAGTGAGAAAGTCGTTTAACGTTTAGTGGCTTCACAGAGGAAAAAACAACCTCTACAAACCCTCAATTCGTGGATTCAAATTCAGAAAAACATCTATGGGTACTACGGGAACAAAAACAACCTCCCTAAACCCACAAATCGTGAATCTCTGCTGGCCATTCACTCAGCAATAACAAAAACGGATTTCTAGACATGAAGGAATGAGGAAACGACAGAAAAACGTGAAGGTAAAAGCTCCAGCAAGCTACATCTGCGTGAGGAAATGAAGGAAGTGAGTGAACCATGGGATGGGCATGCATTTCCAAGCATTTTCTTGCCCCATAAGTCAAAAAACGTTTTCCAGAAACTGATGGCTTCTCCAATTCGAATTTGACTGCCATACTCCTCCCATCCCAAGGCATTAACTACCTAAACCAATTTCTGGAAGAAATAAATGATTGGGCACAAAAGACAAAATGAGTAGTTAACAGTTTTATGGGTTCTCCCTTTGACATTTGTATTTGTTGATGTAATTGTAACTTCGGAATGTATTCACTTGTATATCTTATGTATTGTACCCCGATGTTTATTCCGGGAAGTGTTTGTAATGTAATTGAGTCATGTCATGCCCCGATCTTTCGATCGCGAGTTTCTATAATGTGAACAAGTCATGTCAAGTCATTGTGGGTAACCCTCCTATTGATCAAGGGTTAGAGTCCCCGCAGTTGTGGGGCCCTAGGGTTATTAGACTATCCTAGAGAAGTTGACCCTAGGTGAGTTATTGTAAGTCGGGGAAATAGTCCCCACCATTGTGTTAAGGATAACCCTCCTTGTTGGTCGGAGGGGCAAAGTCCCCACAAGTTGTGGGGCACTAGGGTTATTAGACTCTCCTAGAGATGTTGGCTCTAGTAAGTAATTATTAAGTGAGGCCGACATGTTGGAAAGGACATTAAGTGAACGAAAGAATATAAATAGAGAGTGAGCCTCTTTATTTAACACACACACACTCACTCATTGGGCGCATGAGTGAGAGAGAAGTTGCTGGGACAAGAGAGAGACTACTGCTGTTGGGAGATCATCTTTATGTTTTTGGGTTTTGCTTTTGGTGTTGATTCTATCTCTAAGGAAGTTGCGGGGTTTTCTCCTTTATGGTTTCCATGAGGAAAATCTTTGTGTTCATTGTCTCTTGTGTTTTATTGTTGTGCATGTTATTCTCTCAGTTAAAGATCCTAAGATCATAATGATAGCTTGAATGATAAAAATCTAACATGGTATCGGAGCTAACCTGAGAAGAAGACATTGTGCAGCTGCAGAAGCTAGGGCTTCTTAATTTTTGGGTCTCTCTCCACAATCCATCAGCAAAATTATGCTAGGATGACTCTCCGTTGAAGGGCGCATCTTTCTGTCGAAGCAAAATTCAATTTCGAGCATTTTCAGTTTTCGGTGCGGGAAATTAGGGCTTTCTACAGAAGACGATTTTTTGAGTGAGCCCGGCATAGGATTGCTCTCCTCATCAAAATCGAAGTTGAGAGACCTAGGTCGAGATTTTTGGTTGGATGAAACTCCGGGAAATTCAAACCCTAGTTTGACCTTGAGCCCAAAAAACCCTAAAATACTAAAATTGATAAGTTTTGGTACATTCTCTATATCTCGGTATTGAAGAAGGATCAAGAGCTGAAAATTTCACAAGCCAAAGATAAAATCCTGATTTACACTATCCAAATTTTAGCCTCATATTCACTATATCCTAGGAGATATGATCCCTCCAAGTTAGGGTTCCAGCCTCCTCCAGGATTCATCCCTAAACATGACACATGAGGAGAATTTCTATATCTCGGGCTACAAAGGTCCAAATGAAATTTATGAAGATGTTTTAGAAAGGGAACGGACTATACTTTCCGTGGTCCAATTTTCAGACCCAGAATATGAAACCGTGACACGTGGCAGTCTGTACAACTTCGTTATGCTAAACAGTCTTGAAATAGGTCACCTTGAGAAAACACTCATAAGTACCAATTGGTGAAACCAATTCTGATGAAAACTATGGTGTTGGAACAATGACAGGCGAGGCTACCTCAGTGCAAAGTTTCAGACACAAAGGAGCAACAATTTTGGAGATACCACAGAAACAGTAGCATGAATTTCTATAGAAGAAATTGGTAAACTAGGGCTTCCTGTTTCGGGAGCTTCCCTCCATTGTTTTTAGAAAATGAGTACATTGGAAAGCTAACCTTGAAGAGGACAATCTTTCTATCCAATCAGATCTGAAATATTCCAAGTTTTTAAAATTAGGGTTTCTCTAACAAACCCTAGATCAACCAGCTCCAGAACCCAGACGGACACCTCAAATCGGTAAAATTTAATCTTTTGCTATTTTCATTTTCATTTCAAAGTGATCTATCACATCAGCTTAATGATAAGCTTGGTGAAGTTCACAACTTCCAAGCATGGAAGTATATGATCTCTCTGAAGAAAATGAATTGGACACCTACATAAGTAGAGAGGTTCCAGTTCCAGAGGGAGATGAGGTTAAAAGCCTTACACCAGAAGAACTTGATCAAGGCCAAGAAGATCATTACTGATTCAATCATGGATCAACTTGTACCACAAGTGTCTTCCCTAAATACACCGAAAGAGATGTTTGATTCGTTGACCAAACTATTTGAAGGGAAGAACATAAATTAGAATATGACTTTGAGAAAACAGTTGAAGAATGTGAAGATCCAAAATGCAGAGACCATACAATCATACTTTACAAGGGTCTCTCAAATCAAAGAACAACTTGTAGTAGTAGAAGAAGAAGTGGAGAATGCAGAAGTGGTGATAGCCACCTTGAATGGCCTCCCAGGATCATGGGATTCATTCATGAGAGGAATGTGTGCCAGAAGGAAGTGATTACTTTCAACAGACTCTGGGAAGAAGAAGAAGCTTGACTCGTAATAAGAAAAGAGAAGATGGGAACAACTGAAGATCAAGCTCTCACCATCCAAAGAAGATCCCTCAAGCGATGAGGAATACGAAGAACTCAACTATTGAAGAACCTCTTATCCATCTTAGCATTTGGATAAGAAATGATGCTATTATGAATGAAGAAGATGATGAAGTTGAAGGCTCAAGAAGGAGTCTACCCACGAAACAAATAAAGATAAGTACTCAATTGTCATTTCATGGTATTTTTTTGATTATGCATTTGCTTATATTCAGTTGATGTATTATGCATGATAGAATGTTTTCATTAATCACAGTATACTACTAATATGCATGTGATGGGTAAGTAGCTCATGGTGTTATACAACTCTCCATTCCTGCTTATGTAGAATGAAACCTCTTTGCTGACATATTGGATTAGTGCACAATCTCAATGTTGTCTTGGTAGAGATGGAAGGCATCTAGAAAGTTTCCGTGAGATATGGATGAATGTTTCATTGGCTAAAATAGTTGCATAATCATATATCTTGATAGAAAATAATTTTTCATTATGAATATACCTTATGAAATGTTTCTAACCATACAACTAATGCATTTGACTTGTAGGAAAGATCGCGTAAAATCACTTACAAGCAAAGAATGATGAGACTTGTTCCGAAGAACAAGTGACGACAGTTCAAGAGGAAGAATAATATGACGAATGCAGCGACATCATTGATGCAGAACCTTCCAGCTATGAAAAAGTAACCAAGAAGAAAGGGAAGACCGGTTCAAGAAAATGATGTCTAGGATGCAGTATCGATACGTGAAGGGAAGTTCGTAGTTCCATCATGCAGTAGATGGAAACATCGTGGGATAAAAGGCAAGATTCGTAGCACGAGGCTTCTCACGAAAAGAAGGCAGAGACTACGAAGAGACATTTGCAAGCAATGGGAGTTGAAACACATACATGATGAGCTTGATGAAGATCTTAACCTTTGCTACAAGGTTGAAGGCAGAAGACTAGTGATGCTCCTGTTATATGTCGATGACTTGTTCCTGACAGAAAAGAGGAACTCATTAAATTTGCAAGAAGAAGACTTGCTGTCGAGTTCGAGATAAAGGACTTGGGGATGATGCACTACATACTGTATACACTAGATGGATACATAGAATATTAGTAGAATAGGAAGCTACTTGTCACTCCAGTACAGAATGTTTCAGTGCATAGAGTACGGAAGAGAGAGGGAGTATGATGCTCCGCTTCAGAGGGAGTGACTATAGAATATCCTGAGGTTCGACATGGTACGACAGGATGGACAAATTACTGATGACTCTAGGCTTTACTAAGAGTAAAGAGGATTCCAACCTTTGCTTCAAGGTTGAAGACGGAAGATCAGTGATGCTCCTGTTATATGTCGATGACTTGTTCCTGACAGAAAAGAGGAACTCATTAAATTTGCAAGAAGAAGACTTGCTTCCGAGTTCGAGATAAAGGACTTGGGGATGATGCACTACGTTCTAGGCATGGAGGTGTGGACGAGGGAAGTATGCAGTAGAGATCCTGAAGAGGTTCAGCATGATGGACTGCAAGGCCATGACCACACCTATGGCATCGAACCTGAAGCTATTGAGTGTTGCTTCATCAGAGTCGGTTGATGCCACGATGTATCGTCAAATGATTTATTCCTTGATGTACTTGACGAATACGCGACTAGATATTTGCTTTGCTGTGAACACATTAAGACATGTTCCCCTGATGGTTGAAAACCATGCAGTAAGGTACCTGAAGGGTACAGTTGATTATGGGCTCAAGTATGAGGCAAATCAGAAGATTAACCTGGAGGGTTATGAGGATTCGTATTGGGCAGACAGTATGGGATCAAGTGTGATCTCTTGGTTTGGCAGGATGGAGTCCTGCATGGCGCTGAGTACAGTTGAGGCAAAAGATGTTGCCACTTGCTATTTGGTAGAGAGGAGTAGTGAAGCTCCAGTATGTGATCTAGATTGAGATCTCTTAAAAGAGGGAGTTCTGGCATAGTCGATGAGACAGGTTGCCTGAGCATAAATCCCGGTGAAGCTCGTAGGTTTCTTAGATGTAAACATACCTGTAGGTTGTCCTCGGATGTAATCCATCCTGGCGAAGCTCATAGGTTATCCTTGAACGTAATCAGCCCTAACGTGATTCTATGCTAGAAATAAAGTGAAGTTTGAGTACTGCAGGGAGAAGCTTGGTGTTCTCTAGATCGAGGTTCCCTCCAAGGGGAAATGATGAGACCTAGAGCCATTTTGACATGGTGAGAGGATTAGGTTCCTTCCATGGTCAGATATAAGGGCTGAGCCATTCTGTCATGGTGAGAGGATTAGTTCCTTCCATGTCAGATGTGAGTGCTGAGCCATTCTGATGTGACTGTAGGATTGGTTCCTACATGATCAGATATAAGGGCTATTGCCATTCTCTAAATGGAGGTACATGGTCAGTTACCAAGACTAAGTCTAGGACTGAGGGCCATTCTGATATGACTGTGGGATGTAGTCTCACTTGATCAGATATAAGTGCAGGGCCATTATGATGTGATTGAGGGATATGTTCCCACTTGATCAGATATAAGGGTTATTGCCATTATTTTAATGGAGGCACATGGTCAGTTACCAGGAACCCTCAGTCTAGGACTGAGAGCCTTTCTGACGAATTAAGGTCAAATGTAAGTGCAGTGCCTTTTCATAGATGATAGTAGTTGTGTCCTATCATGCTAGTGAATGTAAGTGATGTTCCTTTCTGACGAGTCAAGGTCAGATGTAAGTGCAGTGCCTTTCCACAGATGATAATAGTTGTGTCCTATCATGCTGGTGGATGTGAGTGTTGTGCCTTTTCATAGATGATAGTAGTTGTGTCCTATCATGTTGGTGAATGTAAGTGCTGTGCCTTTCTGACATGGTGTTGGATGTGTTCCTCTCATGGTCAGATGTGAGTGCTGGCCATTCTGACTTAGGGTCAGATATAATCGCTAAAGAAGCCCTACAAGGAGGCTAGGCCTACAACCAACATGAAAAAGGGCTGGCTCTGTAGAACTTCCTGTGACGAGAAGAATCATGAGATAGCACCTATGATGATGACCCAGTGATGATCCAGATCGAGTGATGATCCAGATCTAGTGATGATGTCCCCATGATGATCCAGATCGAGTGATGATCCAGATCCAGCAGTGATGATCTAGATCCAGTGATGATGATCCAACAGTGATGATCCAGATCGAGTGATGATCTAGATCCAGTGATGATAATCCAGCAGTGATGATCCAGATCCAGTGATGTTGATCCAGCAGAGATGATCCGGATCCAGTGATGATGATCCAGATCGAGTGATGATCCAGATCCAGATGAAGATGACTTGAAGATAAAGACGACCTGAAGATGAAGATGACTTGAAGATGACGAGAACTTGATGATGATCTAGATGATACAGAGAAGAAGACTTGTGCTGATAAATTGTGTTGAGAGAATATCTTCTTAGTTAAGAGGGAGTGTTGATGTAATTGTAACTTCAGAATGTATTCACTTGTATATCTTATGTATTAAACCCCAATGTTTATTCCAGGAAGTGTTTGTAATGTAATTGAGTCATGTCATGCCCCGATGTTCTGATCGGGAGTTTCTATAATGTGAACAAGTCATGTCAAATCATTGTGGGTAACCCTCCTATTGATCAGGGGTTAAAGTCCCCGCATTTTTGGGACCCTAGGGTTATTAGACTATCCTAAAGAAGTTGACCCTAGGTGAGTTATTGTAAGTTGGAGCAATAGTCCCCACCGTTGTGTTAAGGATAACCCTCCTTGTTGGTTGGAGTGGCAAAGTCCCCACAAGTTGTGGGGCACTAGAATTACTAGACTCTCCTAGAAATGTCGGCTTTAGTAAGTAATTATTAAGTGAGGCCGACATGTTGGAGAGGACATTAAGTGAACAAAAGAATATAAATAGAGAGCGAGCCTCTCTATTTAACACACACACACACACACACACACTCATTGGGGCGCATGAGTGAGAGAGAAGTTGTTGGGACAAGAGAGAGACTACTGCTGTCGGGAGATCATTTTTATGTTTTTGGGTTTTGCTTTTGGTGCTGATTCTATCTCTGAGGGAGTTGTGGGGTTTTCTCCTTTATGGTTTCCCCGAGGAAAATCTTTGTGTTCATTGTCTCTTGTGTTTTATTGCTATGCATGTTATTCTCTTAGTTAAAGATCCTAGGATCATAATGCTAGCTTGAATGATAAAAATTTAACAGTATTTACCCTATTGCCTCAAGGGTTTGAATATTTTCCCGCCCTATTCCTTGTGAAATCATGGCCCCATCTCTTTAATGTTGCATTGACATAGCTAGCTAGTTGTGGGCATTTTTATTAATTGTGTATTTACATGATGTCCAAAATATAATGTGCCTGGTTATCACAATAACCATATTTATAGATTTTAATTGTCCAACCACAAAACGCTAAATCCATGGTGGGGCCTTGGCCTTTAGCTCCTCACCATGATTAATTAACGATATTTACATCATTTGCAATTTTAATATAATGGGGTCAAAATGGGAGTATTACACCCGCTTTTCAAATGACCTTTTAATAAAACCCGATTATTTCAGTAATTTTGCAATTTCAACAATCTTGATTATTTGTCCGAGACTAAATCCCCAATTTTAAAACTACCCAAATCGCTCAAATTGCAATTTGAACACTTAAAAATTGGAATTTAAGCAAGATTTTGTTTGCTAAAATAGTTGAATGAAAGTGTGTAGGTGCCAATGTCGAGGCTATATGTTGTAGAGGAACAAATCCGAGAGTACAGGTGTTGACTTGAAGGTAGGGGTTGTGGTTTTGAGTGCAAGCGTGGAAGTAGATCTAAATGGAAGGTGTGATAGTTGCACCGAAAGCATGGTGACTGGTTGCACCAAAAGGTTAACTCCTCAAAGCATTTGTGTGTGACCAAAAGTACTCCCAAAGAATTTCTTTTGACAATGAAATATGGCCCAATTTGTGTTGTTTATTATAAAATTTAGGTTCCAGTATATCAGCGTAATTTGCTTTAGAAGTTTCAAATTCCGGTTGTTGTTGAGTCGAACGATTACAACCATTTTTAACTACATTTTCATTCATGTGGACACATTAGAAAATGTTCAAATTTATGGTGAAATTTAAGCTTTACAGTGGAATTCTTACTCTAAACTCATTAAAAAAACACAACTTTCCTTTTTTTCATTATTAGAAATGATTTTATATTGTGAACATAGTATAACTACTTTTCAGCATTTTCATAGTGTTATTTATACTGCTAAATGTGTTTGATTTATAATTGTCTCCACACCACATCTTCAACTCTGGGTATTGATCAGAGGATGAATAGCTCTGTGTTAATATCATAATTTTTTATTACTGGTTCATTTGTTTTTTCTAAAGCTTTTGGTGTGGATTAATGGAAATCGTGGATGTTGCCATGAGCTTCTCAAGATGATCAAACTATACACTGATAAAAGATCAAATTAACACAAATCTCACCTTTTTGCTTCAACACAACTTCATTGCAGGGTAACTTTCCTAATAATGTGAGTCAATGTGACAATAGAAATATACAGCGCCATTGATGAAGGTAAAGATAAGCTCAAGAGGTATATTTCTTATCCAATAGACTTTGTTGATTATGAACTATATTAAATATTTTAGTATATATGATTTTATACTTGGCCACAACGTGACTCGATACCAGAATGCAAAATAGAAATATACAACATTGATTGGAATGCAGAATAAAAGTAGGAAATGATTGAGCTTAGAAAGAAATTTAAGCTTTAGTGGGAAATGGCAGCAGGATTTAGACTTTCGTCTGTGTGATTGGAGCTCGTTTTCGTGTACAAATGGGCTGCTTACTTGCCAAGCAGATTTCAACCTTAGACGAGGCATAAACTAATTATGTCCGCATTTGTGAAAGAACTCGCCCAGTTTGAGGAACCAAATCTGTGAAAGAATTCGTGTGAAGACAGAATCTGATCTGTGAAGAAGGCAACTAGAATCCAGTCCGTGAAGACAAGACAGTCGTGTGGAGGAGCAGCTAGCCGTCGGTAAAGAAAAGTTCCCATCGGGTGATTCACATGCAATTTTAAGTGAAGAGGAGAAACTGTTGGAGTAGTGGAGGGGTAAAAACCTCTGCGTGGATATCTTTAGAAAAGGGCAAGACCCAAGTTAAATCGTTAGAAGTAATCTGTGAGACACGTTGAGGCTCCTCATAGGTCATCCAGGCTCCTCATAGATCGTGACAGATAACAAAACTTTAAAGAAAAACATGCCCCTTAAATAACACCTTCGATGTAATATATATACACCACCCATTGCCATCATGTTTCTTGTGTGTTCCACATTTAACAAAATCTATCAATTTAATATATATATATATTTATTGTATCATGGTTTTTATATCCACTCACATCACATCTCTTTTCAATCACACTTTACACGAGTAATGGCATCAGGTCTTTGCCCAACTAATGTAGTTAGGAACCATTTTGTCATTGCATGACTCAGCTATTTGTGGGGTAACAAGTTATAATAATCTTAAAAAGAAAAAGAAAAACCTACACATCCTCCATATCATACAAAACATAATTTTTCTTTCACAATGTTAAAAAGCAGGTCGGTTTTTGGTACTTTACATGAATTGATCTATCTTTGATTCATGTTAAAGTGTTGTATCACCAGCCGCAGGGAGCAGAGCACACGGCCTGATGGACTCCGCTTAGTGAGTGTCAGCGTATGGTTCGATGGACTCGCTTGTCAGCTTCTCGTCTTAGGTTCGAATCTCGGCAGTTGCCTTAGTCTTCCTCGGGCTGGTTATAATCTCGGCAGGGTGGGTTACGGTGAATCCCACAGTGACAGATCTAGGAATTACTTCATGATCTATCCCAGGATGAATTATATTATGGCAGATGTAGGAATTGACCTCATGATCTATAATGGATAGGGATGGGTTGTAGTTGTAGGAATTGACCTTATGATCTATCCCAGGATGAATTATATTGTGGCAGATGTAGGAATTGACCTCATGATCTATAATGGATAGGGATGGGTTATATAATGAATTATATTATGGCAGATGTAGGAATTGACTTCATGATCTATAATGGATAGAGATGGGTTGTAGTTGTAGGAATTGACCTTATCATCTATCCCAGGATGAATTATATTGTGGCAGATGTAGGAATTGATCTCATGATTTATATGAGACAGGTTATATAATTGTAGTTGTAGGAATTGACCTTATGATTTATTTGAGAAAACTTAATTTGTTTAATATATGTAAAGAAAGAACAAAAGAAAGAGATTAAGATAATTTAATAGATAGAAAGAGTTTTACGAGATTAATAAAAAAGGAATGAAAAGTACTTTTATGTTTTTTTTTTAATTTAGAACCTTGATTATAGCAGTTATTCATTTGTTACTTGCATATATTAAAATGGTATATTAAAACTTTTGCCATAAACAATTAGTCTTCACAAATTTGTATGTTTTTTTATTTAGAACCTTAATTATAGCAGTTACTCATTTGTTACTTGCATATATTAAAATGACACATTAAAACTTTTGCGATAAACAATTAGTCTTTACAAAGAAAAATAAGAAAAATAACATATCAATTTGCTTTAATGAAACTATTAAGATATGTATTTAACCTCCCTTTGTTATTAAATACAAATGTAATATATCTTATATACATAAATGAGACTTGAATATTATTGTATCATTTAAATAAGGACTAGGCTATCTACCCGACCCCGGGCTCACCTGGGTGGGGTGACCTAAGTGATAGCTTACTTCGTTACCTTTATGTGCTTTATGAGACTTGAATATTATTGTATCATTTAAATAAGGAGTATGCTATACCTGGGTGATAGCTTACTTCATTACCTTTCTGTGCTTTTTGACCCAGGGCCAGGTGGGTGATAACTTACTTTGTTACCTTTCTGTAAGACCAAGAACAATCGATTCCAACACCTACTTTCACACCAAGTACACTCTCGAATTCATCCATTCATAAATTTAGCCATGAACAATCGATTCCAACACCTACTTTCACACCAAGTACACTCTCGAATTCATCCATTCATAAATTTAGCCATGAAAATTCTTGTTTTTTTAAGTGCAAGTTTAAAATTATAAGTTTTGATTGGAATTTTTATGAAAATTGCAAATGTATGTTTAGATCTGTATAATTTTAGTCAACTTCATAAAAATAACTCGAAAGATCTAAAACTTCGAACGTTTTACCAACTTCCTTGTAACAATGATTCATGATCAGGGAGGTTAATCTATTACCATTGTCACATAAAGATAACGGAGTAATCTATTACCTGAGAGAGTCAAGTGGGCACCTTACTCCTTTAAATAATTGTGATTATTAAAAAGAGATACATGTGGACAAATTAATGAATTAGACACATGTTGAAATAGAAGTCAATTGTTTTTTTCATAAATGGACTTAGTATACAACATTGATAATTGTTATATTAATTTCTTTTTTGATAAATAAAGTGATGGCTTTTATAATTAAATTCTAAATAATAAAATTATTAATTTAAATTAACTTAACATATTGAGCATTCTTAAATAATTTTAAATTAAATTTAAAAAACTATTAAGGTAAAATTTTATAGATAGAATATTAATATTACCAAATATTATGAGTATGCAATCATATTATATTTTGTATTTAAAATAAATCATATTATATTTTGTATTTAAAATGAATTGTCCATATAAAATATCTAATAATAATAATTTAAAAATAAGTCTATTTTAAAAATTAAATTCAAAATATTTAAAAAAAATAAAATATATTTATAATCAACACATTGTCCAAAACATATTTAAAAACCCTTTTAATAAAATTTAAAATAATTATTGATGTATCAACTAATCCTTTTAAAGAGCCGAAAAGTTAGAACAATTGGTAATGAGAAGTTGTAAATAAAACATAGTAAGTTTAAACAGCATAGATACCAAGTTTAAACATAATAAGTTTAAACAACATAGAAAATAAGGCCTTTCAATTTTAAACCTTCCTAACCTAATTTTGAAAATGATTTTTATTTTATTTTTAGCTTTTTTAACTTTATTTTAAAGCTAATATTTTTATATTTTAAATCTTTTAATACCATTCATTGTTTTTGCTAACCAAATCAAATTCTTAAATTTATGAAAAATTAAATTTAGTAGCTTCATTGTTTTTTGCTTAAATAAAACAAAATAAATCAGATTTCATTAATTTATTGAAAATTTTATAATTACTTATCATTTTTGTATACTTGACTTTATATTAAATGTTTTTTGTTAAGTCCCAAAAATATCTGATCCTACATTATTGTAAATTAGTTTTCTTAAACATTTGACATTTAAGTAAGTGATAAACATTTCAATTATATGAACCATGACATTTTAGTGGATGATAAACATTTTCAATTGTATAATTTCTGTGTATCAAAAATATTAGATATCAATTATTAAAAATAAAAATATTAATAAATGATATACCTTCAAACCATATAACTAAAAATCAAGAATATTATTTATAAAAAATGGATCACATTACACCACCCATTTCCATAGTTTCTTGTTAGTTCTATATTTAACAAAATCTACCAATTTAATATAAAAACTTTATCATAAAAGAACTCACATCTCTTTTGAAGCATCAGAACTTTGACCAATTAATCTACTTAGGATTTAACAATTTTGTCACTTTCACAACTTGAATTACAAACTTAAACGGAATAACCGTCCACATCATATAAAGTGAATTTTTCTTTCACAACGTTAAAAAGCATGTCAAAGTTTGGTACTTAACATGAATTGACCAATCTTTGACTCTCCATGTTAAAGTGATTGTATCACCAGGAGCAGAGCAGACGACCTGATGAGGTCCACTGAGTGCATGTCAGCTCTCGGTTTCGAACCCTTGTGGCTGCCTTGGTCCTCTTCATGGGTCAATTTTAATTTAGGTGGGGTGGGTTAGTGTAGGTTATATGATGGTAGCATGATCTATAATTGATAGGGATGAGTTATATAGTGGTGCGGGTAGGAATTAACCTCATTATAGAATAGGGATAAGTTATATAATGGTGCCGGTAGGAATTAACCTCATGACTTAGGAATGAGTTATATATAATGGATAGGAATGAGTTATATAAAGGTAGGAATTTTTTAATAATAATAAAATTCATGATCTATTTTAGACAGACATTTGGCCAAGCTTATAGTTTTGCAGATTCTTCCAATTCTCCTCTCCAAACAGTTAAACTTAGGTTTTCCACCTTCTGGTTGCATAGTGCCTCACTTTAACCATCACACTATGTTTTTAGTGGGCTTGTCCATACTTTGGCTTAAACTAGGTTTTGATTTTGGCTTTCTATGTATTTTCTATGTCGACAAATTTTTCAATTCATTCCCTAAATAAAGTCATCCATTATAATGAGATTTTGCATTTGCTAGCATTATACATCGAAAGCTGCCTATATTTTGAAATCACAACTGATCCTAGTCCCAATAACATGAATAGATTGCTAAACTTGAAAGTGCAAAGTTTCAAGATCAAGTTTACAGTCGGGTTATCATATTTCTATTAAATATTTGGCTTAAACAGATGTTGTTTAGCTTTCATGTTTTGAACAAATGTTGTTAATTCATAAATTGAATGTTATTTACAAGTTTGTGTATTCAATAACATATTTAAAATGGTTGTTAAATTCCGGTAGAGCAAACTGTAAAGAGGGGTTTTGATCAAAACCTGCTGCTCCTGGGAGGCCACATTTAAATCCAACCATGCTAAGGGTTGGTGTGGTCCAGGCTGGGTGCGATCCCCGGGTGATTTTTACTGCTTAGATGCCCTTGGCTCGTGGTTTTTCAGACCATAGGTTCACCCAACAAGTCACAGGGCACTCAAACATAAAAAAAAACATTTGTAAGGGTTAAATCACTTACCTTGTAGAAAAAACGAGCCACTTCATGATCATATAAAACACTCAAAATGATTTGCTCCATTGCAACAATGAACTCGCCAGCAAAACAATATCAACCAATTTGGTTTTGATTTTCAATACCTCTACAGTTGTTTGTCATATGAATATGAATAATAGGATCTCAAATTTGAACAATGGACATAGATGGAGACCTCATGCTGAGACTCTTACAATTGAATTAAAGAATGCAATGAATTTTGTATATAAGACATAACTCTATTACTCTGATGCTAATTGGAACACATTTTCTTTTTGCTGTCAAATGGATCCAAGGTGCAGATAGATCCACTGCCACATGTTGATGCATTGGCAGTGCACCATGCTAAATGTGAAAATCGATTTTGTGTATCAACATTTCAGTCAGTCAGGGGCCTTATTTCCTTTAGACCTGTTAGTGATTTTTATCACTGCTGTAATGGCTATGTATCACACATTAATCTTTTGCTCTTTATGACAATGCAGGCATTCCTCCAAGAAGCTGCTTAGCTGAGCACTATAAAGCTCTGGGAATTTTCGAAAATGGTCCACATGAGGTGACAGTACAAAATTACAAGCTGTGACTTTGTATCCTGCTTGCTTTTGCTTCGCAATGAATGCCTCCACAGATTCAGCAGGGATAACCTTATCAGCAGAACTGTAAATGTATAGCTGAGGGCACTGTGGTTGTTGATGTGATAAAATTCTGAACACATCAGAAAGCCTCCTATTATGAGACAAGAAAAAACAGAATGAGTTAAAATACAGAATACGTTATCAAAGCACAGCACACGTCATTTAGACTATTATTATCAGACAATAAACTGTAGCCAAGAAAAGGATGTTAATAAGGAAATTTATTGACTAAATATTTAATACCCTGCTGAAAGAGATACATGCAAACTATATAAATACCTGTCAACCAATGGGAGCTTGAAAAATAGTCTGAAAAAATTCTCCAACATCACAAGTAAAGCTGTTTCTGCAACATCAGGCTTTGGCTCACTTGAATGAGCTTCGTCAAACTCCAACAGTTCTGCACTCCCTTCTCTTCCCTTTAATGGTCCCTTCGTGGCAACACTCTGCTTCTTTAGCAAGGCAGCAGAAAAACCTGCAGCCCAAACCTGAAACAACAGACAACACACAGTAAGACTTAAATCTAACTAATAGTCAAACAAAAATCCTATAACTAAAGATCGAACTTGACGTGCTTATTTATGAATTGCAAAACTGGATGGATCCGGTAACAAATGATGGTATTTACTGACCTGAGGATCGGGTGTTGCGACTGGAGCAGAGTCCACTATACATCCCTTGATTTTATCTATTAGAGTATGATCACAAGCTGAAAACATCTCAAGCATAACTCCATAACTGCTCAAGGCACAAAATAATGCATCTCGTGAACATGTGAATGATTGTAAAAAATTCCAATTGAAGGTGCAAAAAAGAAGAAAAACGAATAAAGGATACTCACGTCAGCCAACCAGTATTGCTAAAAGTATGAAATATTAGGTATTTCTCCGAAGAATCTTTATTGTCTTCCTTCATCCAATGAGCTAGATGTGTTACCAGCAAATCAAGTTGTTGTTCTGCTTTTCCTCCAGGTCTAAAGCTGGCAATGTCCTTCATGGGAACTGTGAAAGTAATTGCGTGAATTCCCCTAGAGGTGTACCAATCTGCGTACCTTTTAAGATGTTTCTGCTTAGATCCCAACCATCCAAGCAAAACCACAGCAACTGTTGGCTTCTTATGCTCAAGCTGGCCTTCTAAAGAATTTGTAAAACCATATGTCTCCTGCTTTGGTGTATGCCAAACATGGTAATAGCTTGAATGAGGAGACAAATCTGAATGATTCAGAGGACTGCTTGCAAATGTGGAGTTTGATGTTTGAGATAACAAAAATGAATTTGGGAAACCATAGGACAAATTTACAGACTTATACAGCGTGAAGAGAACAGGAACAGAAGCAAATGAAGGGGAGGAATGACTGCTATAGTGCTGATAGAGTTGAGGGTATGAGAAGGGTAGATTGGAGGGCCTGGACACAAACTTACGATCGCAGGAAAGGCCGCCAATTTTGCATGCCAAGGTATAAGCTGAAGGGCTAATTGACCCATTCAAAAGAGACGTAGCTACAAACTGATGGTGGGGCATTGTTCCTTCAACGGGAGAACCTTTTGAGAGAATTGATAATTTTTTCAATGTTGATATATTCAATGGCGTAAATACAGATACATAAGAAAACCGGGAAGACGAACTGGTGCAGTCAGAAAGGGATGAGGTTTTATGAACTGGTGGTGAAGACTCACTTTGAGGAGACGGCTGAGCTGAATCCTGAAGAATGGGACCACTTCTTTTGTGGAATTTATCTGGCACATCTGCAAACAGTGCAGTTGCAACAGTAGCTGCCATGGCTACAAATGGCCTCTGTAGGAGCCCAGATAAGGACGCCATATCCAACCAAAGGAAATCTTTTGCGCAAAACCCGACTCCTCCGATTCAACTATGGCAATCTGGCCAAAGAGAAATCGCAAACTTCAGGCATGCCTTAGGAAACTGACAAGTGCCTCTACTTCCACTCCACAATCTCCTGATTATTGTCCACCCTGGATTGTCAGTCAATTGTCCCAGAATAACCTTATAATTCCGGACGAAAACTTCAACCCCCAAATTCTACACCTGAAATTAACGCGATCAAATATTCAAATCCTCAAATTCTGCCAACACGGCCTTGTTTCTCTTCCAACAAAAGAAGTCCTTAAATTCTGCACCCGAAACTGTACAGGCCTTCGATGCACCTTTGCCTACCTAACATAACCTGCTTGGCTTAATTTATCCCTAAAAATAAGAGTGTTTAACCTCGTTCTCCTCAACCGAATTTTAACCATCCGTGTCGGCTAACTTTGGCTCACACGGAAGCTATCTTTGACTCGTGAAGTTCATGCAATTGTTGCCTTCTTTAAGTCTTCTGCTCTTTCTCGGCATGCCATACATGCAATGGATCTGTTTTAATTTACCAAAAGCTGCAGAGCAATCCTGAATTAGCCAAAATGTATCTTTCAGAAGCCCTCTGAAACTTTTCCGCAAACACAAAGAATCAGCCAGGCAAATTCTGCAAAAACATGAAAACTTACACAATCAAGCTATTCCTTAAAGATTGATCATTTCACAAACTTTCCCGGCTAAGACTGCTAAGAGAAAAGCCAAAATAGACTCCTCCGCGGATGCGAGAGATGACATAAAATTTACGGAAATGCTGACAAGAAGCTTACCGTCAATTTAGATTACTGCAGCTTGACGGCAAATATCCGTTGATTCTGGATTTAAACCGCAATTCCTGTCAAGAGGACGACTTGAACCTTCAACTCACAGATTCCGCAGCTTATATTGCTGAACGAAATGGCGTGCTACACGAGAACCAACACGTGGTCAACTCGTGGTAAATAGTTCAACCTAAACGGCTGCCTTCCGCCAATGCAGAGGGAAAGGGAAATCTCTCTCCCTTCACGGATTAAACAGGTGGCAGCTTCTGATACTCTGAGTTTGTTTAACTGTGAATTTAAAGATCTTCCAGTTTCCGTCATTCAACAGAACGACGGACCATGGTATCCAAATTTGTGTACCTTGAGACTCCGATTCACAGGCTGAGCCGAGGAGAAGCTCTGAGAAGATAGCTTAATTCCTAATTTTTCCAGTTCCGCAGCATTTGACGCAAAAAACGCGTTTTCACACGGAATTAAACCGCAAAACGTCCTGAAATTTAATATCAGACACCAATTTGTGATTTCCACGATACTGCGCCTAAAATCCTCGTGTGTGGACGGATCCCAGCCGGAGAAATTATTTTACCGAGGAAATCGACCACGGACATCCGATCTTGGCGAGTTTGAAGGCGAAACTTTCCGTCTTGATCGTAGAAATCACAGAACTTCTTAATGTCGTCCGAATATGGTCCAAAACCTCCGATGTAAGGGTCATTTAATAGCAGATTCGAAGAATAAAGCGACTGAGTGTTCGGATGGTGTAAAAAATGAAGAATCGAAGAAGAATCCGCCACAGAGCTTTCGGCAGCGGATGCCCTTCGATTTCCTCTTCTCCTCTGTTTTCCCATTATTTTGGGGTTTTTAAACTTTTCTCCAACGCACATTCGATGGAGCTCCCAGGGCATCGTCTAAGAATATTCCATCAACGTAATTTGATTGGGTTGGCTTCTAGAAACTCTCACTTTTCTTTTGCTCTCACTTTATTTTTTCTTTATTGTGCCAACACGGCCAATCAGTTGGGAAAGTGTATTTTTGAGAAATTTTGTTTGCTTTTGATTTCAAAAAACTTAAGCTATATATTACTCAAATAAAATAATATAAAGTGTGTTCTCCATACATTTTTGATATTGTAAAAATAATAATGACGAAATAGAGAAAGTTTTAAACGTATTCGATTGAGTAAAATAATAATTACGAAATACAGAAAGTTTTAAACCTATTTGATTTAGTAAGAAAAACTGCGGGATAATAATGAGTAACATTCTGCTATCACAAGAAGAATAAAGTTATATTTTGAAGATTTATTTATCAGGATTATTGTTTCCTTATTAGATGTTAATTATATTAATGGAAATAACGGAACGTAATAATTAATATTATATTTTTAATTTTTACAAATATATAATTAATTTGAATGATCATATGCTTCACAAATATAAAACAGTGGTTCACTTCTTGGATAATCACTTCAAGTTATTCTTGGTTATTATTGCGTGGTATTTCATTCGGTTAGCTTAGCCTTACATCAACATTTAGACCATTATATTTTCTATTATTCTAGCTTTTCAAATTTAAAAAAAATATGTTTTATTATATTTCCTATTATAATAAGGTTTTAAATTTAAAAAAAAATAATGTAAATTTACAGAACTTGTTATTTCAATATCAGCTCAAAAATGTTTAATGTAAACTATTTACATTAGACCTTTTCCAAGCATTTGTGTATTACCACGATGTTATAATAAAACTTTAGAGCTTTTCTTAAATATTTCATGTACAACCAATATTAGTGCTTCGCCACACCTAATCCTTTGTGTGTGACTAACGCATGTTCTTCAACATGATGGTCTTATAGCATCAACACTTAATTAGATAAGTTAGTTTAGTATCGATTAGTGAGACATCATAGCTTGGAAGAATGATATAAGTGACAATTTTGGTAATAAAAGTAACCCTTGCATTTAACCTATGTATGTAATTTGAGTAGTAAACCTCATGAACCTAAACAATGTGCTTAAATGACATATATAAGTAACACATTTATGCACACAAGAAAAACACCTAGATTATGCAACTACCTATATATTCATAAGCAACATGCTTAACATAAGTTATGCGATTAACTTATCCACCTACCTATGTGGAATAAACTAGCATAGACCTAGGTTCTATCAAGCACCGAGAGGGATCAAATCTCTAGAGGTACAAACCTCTTTTTAAGTATCTATTGATTTTATTCAAACCAAAAGACACGTCTTTTTAGTTAAGGTGAACATATAATATTTTTATTATTAATATTTAATATTATTTATGGCCCACATATAATATATTTTATTATTTTTATTTTGTTAGGAACGAACATTACAACATCTCTCCCATACATGGTTTGAAAACCATGTGCAAGGCCCTCCTAAAACCATGGGTTGTTTAGGAAGCCTTGCACATCGTCTTGAAACCATTTGCAAGGCCCTCCTAAACCATGTACAATAAAACCATGGGTTGTTTAGGAGGTCTTGCACATGGTTTTAAACCCATGTACAAGGCCAACATTTCTTTTGCAGATAATTCAATTTTTTATTTTTATAATTTTTTAAGGTAGGAACATTATAACATCTTCCCCATATTGTGTTGTTTTTATGACCCACATTTTTTTGGCGGATAATTAAATTTTTTATTTTTTAGTGTTTTGTTAAGTAGGAACATTACAACATCTCCCCCATATTAGGTTGTTTTGTGGCCGACATTTATTTTGGCGGATAATTAAAAAAATTATTTTTTATTATTTTGTTAATAACAAACGTTACAACATAATATCGACAAACATTACAAGATCTCCCTCATATTGGGATGTAGAGTGCCTCTCTGCGCAACAACCTAGTTGAGTAAGCTTTCTTGGAGATATCATTTTTGTCTTTGTTTGGCTCTAAGGGTTTGACTTGGCTCTTGATTTGAGCATTAGCAAGGTTCCTTTATAATGTATGCAATATACTTTAAGGTCTTTTGACCTAGTTGTTTGATGTGAAATCTTGATGCTCCTTTGTAATATACTTATCTTGCTTTCGAAGTTATGTGTTTATCTGTGTTTCATGCCCTTTTTTGTTAGTTGAAAATTACATTTTCTTATGCTGGGAAAATTCAACTTGATATAATTTATAATGTTGCCATTGCCAATCAAGTCTAAGTTCCCAACTGCATCAACCATTCAACACCTAGCACCATAGCCATCTCATTGAGTGGTAGAGCATAGAATCATGTTTGCAGTTCCAATTCTTGATTTTGAATTGAGACTTTATGACATTTTCCTACTCCCTTGACCTTTTGTCCATCAACAATCATAACTATGAGATCCAATGTGGGGTACATAAAAAAGTTTAGTTGCTTAGAACAATGATGTTTATACAATTATAAGTATTGATGGAATCTACGAGTATCACTACATTTATTTTTTTAGATTCCTTTAAGCTTTAAGGTCTTTAATTGTACTTTTCTTGTTATGGTTACATGTGGAACTTTAGGTTAATGTTCCTTTTTTTTCAAACTTGGGACTTATCAACTTTCATGAGACAAAGTAGAATGTATTTAACCCTATGTTCTTGTGTTCCTTTGCAAGTAATAGTTCCTTTTTGGATACACTATCTGCATTCTTATTTTGTTTGATGCATGAGATTAAAACAAATGATATTGTTTGCATTTCTTCATCATTAATTTTAGGTGTTTTGATTTTGATCTTACAATGATATTTTTGTAAGTTAATGAGTCCATACTTACAATGATATTTTTGTAAGTTATAGGTTATATTATTAATTCATTCGTCTTTCAATTAGTCGATCAATCTCTTCTATATGCTCTTTGGTTATCCTTCATGTCTTTTTCCTTATCATTGATACATTGTCTTAAGTATAACCATATTTTTTTGAGGTCATTTTTGTTGCCCAATACTTTTGGTGCATCTTTTGTTCATTTATCAACTCTATACCTAAATTTATTTGTAACTTTTCAATCCTATCCATAATTTGCAAGGTGTTCTTGGCTTCATCATCATAACAATGAGCATTGCTTATCCTTGTCATTATTAATCATTTTGGTGGTGGCTTCTTTGTGAGACCCACTTTATTTTAACATTGTATACCGTATATATAAAGTTGAAATTTAATGTTTAATACATTTGACTTTGTATGCTAATCTTACTTGATAAATATAATTCTACGGTAAAAAAAGGAATGATTTAGGGGATGCAACTTTACAAATATGGATGTCCATAAATTAATTTAAAAAAAAATGTTGTGTGTTTGTTTGCCTAAAATGTTGGTTGAGTTGGTAGCCAGTATGCACTACGAGTAAAACACCTTGTAGCTTATGTTCTTTTTTTTTTTTTTTTTTTAGAGGTTTTTAGTGTTTCGAGATAATGCAAAATTTTCAAAAAGATCTCCACCACAACTTTTGGAATTCATAGCAAAGGTTTTAGTGGATGCTCAAACAAATATTCAAGCAAATTTTAGCAAAAGTTTTTGTTTTAAATTCATTGCAAAGGTTTTAATGGATGCTCCTTATAATTAAAAAAAGTTGGGTGGGCCAAGGATTTTTTTCTCATGGTGCTTGTTAACACACACTAATGTGTATTTTATACACATGCATCGGTGCATACAACGAAGAAACACACCGCTGCTCTTATATTCAATTACACAATGGATCTGTCCTTTTTAACATGGCGCACCGGTGCTCGTATAAAAAAATTACACAATGGTTTGTACATATATTGAAGTCATCGGGGCTTTTATATTCAATTATGCACTAGATCCATCTTTTTGTTATATTGTGCATCGGTGTTCGTATAAACATTACGCGCTGAAATAATCATTTTTTGTTTTATGGCAAACCAGTGCTCAAACAATATTTATGCACAAATCCATTCTTTGTTACTAAGTATCAATGCATATAATATATTTAACACATCAGAGCACATTGTTATCATGTTCACTATAATATTTTGAAAGGATAAATAAAACCATACATTTTATGTTATTTAAAGTAATTGTGCTTTTCACAGTTGTTAGCACTGGTGCGGTGATGTGATTAATAGGCATCGATGTGTATGACTGATAAAAACGCATCCGTGTAGATTTTGTGTAGTGTAGAATTTTAAGTCAAACATCATTTCATGAGTTCAAAGGAATATAATGGTTAATTGCATGTGTTTTTTCTTAGGAGGTTACAGGTTCAAATCCAGAGGGGGGTAGTGTATGTACACCTCTGTAGACTTTAGCAGTTAAATCATTGCGCAGAGGGGTCCCTTGTCCCACAAACAAGGAGGTCTCATACATCAAATTGGTGTCTCGCTTGGCAGTGACCTTAACAATATATTATTATTATTGTTATTATGCATTGATATGTATATATTTTAATTAATATTTTTTCAAAATTTTCAATTATCGTCTCAAAATCAAATATTTTTTATAATAAAATTTATTTTTATATTTTAATTATTGTTTAGATATAAGGATTGAATTAATGCATTATTTAATGAATTATACCTCTGTTATTTGTAACCATGTAATCATCCATATATTAATCAATCAACATCGCAACATTTTACAACATTGGACAATGCAATAAAATAAGAAACGTGTTTTATTATATATGAAACCCGTCTTTATACAAAATGGGACAAAGTAAAGGTCCGCAATAATCCAAATGCAACCAATATGTAATTGTTACACTTATTAGTAACCTATTGGCATCCAATTGGGACAATATGTCTAATACATATTTAAACAAAAATATCAGTATGTAGTTGTTACACTTATTGGTACCATGTCCTTATGCAATTGGAACAATTGAAACAAAATCCTCAATTTTTTTATTCACAAACAAATATTTTAAAACATACAACTTGCAATAACATTAAATTATATTGATTGTCATTCATTACTTGAACATCACTTGAGTTGCGTGCATGCCTCATGTCTTCATCACTTGTAGGTGATATTGTACTTGGGTTATAACCTAATGTTTTGTTAATCAGCTTGCTTTTCATGTTCCTCCTCTCCATGTTCCATCTATAAACATAGAAATAAAGTGTATTAAGTATATCTACATTTATATAGTAGAATATACATGATTGTGTTAATAAAAAAATGCACGATAGAAACAAGTGTTTCATAAACGATACACATTGTTTCAAAGCCATGCTTCATATCGGCTCTCAAAATCTCTTCCATTGGATCCACTCCATACTTTGTTTCCTGCATGTTTAATACGTGATGACAAAGCATAAAGGTTTATTGTTGTTCCATTAATTATAAAATGAGGGAAGTTAAAAAACATAGCTACTTACAAATTGTTGAATTAACCCTTGATACTTCAACATAAACTCACAACCCATATTTAACCCAACGTCAATCAATTCTTTGAATGGCTCTTCTTTGTACTTTGGCACCTATTAGAAGACATTCATGGATCACCATGGATGGGTGTAAATTAATTATTTAAGCATCAATATCACTACAAATATGAAATCTTAAGTAAGGACGAAAATGTTAGTACTCACAAACTTTGTGGTCGACCCTTTTCTTCCTTGTCATCATATCTTATTTTTTTTCCTTTCTGTAACAAAACAATTGAAATTAGTATTGTATAGAATAGTTGAATTCAATATATACATAAAATAATAAACCAATGATTGCATACCTATGATGCACATTGTTGTTGTTATAATTTCGATGGTTATATAATATCTAAAAACATTTATCATCATAACCATAAGCTAAGAAAGAAAGACAAACACAACCACACAAAAGAACACATAGATTTATCTTGGGAAACCCTCATGGAGGAGAAAACCCAGCAAAACTTCCTAGATATAGAATTCAACCAAGTACAGTGTAAGAGCCCAAGAACAAGAATAGAAGCATCTTTTCCATAATAGATTGCCTCTCTCTCTCTCTCTCTCTCTCTCTCTCTCTCTCTCTCTCTCTCTCTCTCATGCAATGCTCGAGTGAGAAGCATGTACAAATGAGGGAGGGTGCCTCCCTATTTATATACAACAGTTGTGTGACCTTTTGGTACAACATGGCTAACTTCTGGACCTTACTGGGCCGACCTCTCCTAGGGACACTCAAAATAAATTTTATACAATACTCTTGTGGGTGTTGTTTCCTTGATTTACAATGGAGGTTTTACCTCATGACTTTAACATGACCAATTATATCAAGGACAACTCCGAATGGAGGATTAACATCTCTGAAGGAGGAATACAGTAAAAGTACAATAAAATATCTTTAGAAGTTACATTTCTTTCAACAATTGTTGGGGAGAATCTTTTTTGAAAAAAACGTTTGAAAATGGCCCATGGGTTGAATTTTGACACATAAAATTTTCCCTAATGCCTAGAACTCCAAGGATTCAAGGGATCTTTCATTGCAAACAATTAGTTGTGTTGTAGGGGTGGCATGCCTCACATAGAAGTGAGACAGGAGTTATGCTAATCCTAACATATTTAATATCCATGAAGCATATAGAGGATAGAGAACCTGGTAAATTTAAGAATGAATTATATAACATGGTAGCATGACTAGATTGGTCAAATTTGACCTCCACTCCACAATCTTGTGTGATATGTCCATCATCGACATCTTCAATGTGAAAATGATGTCCATATGCCTACATATATGAGAACAAATACACCTATAAAATGCAAACAAATGACGATGACATATGTCTAATAACTAGAGAATTAGTAAAAACATAATACACATTACAATATGGCATGTCAAAGATCCGACGAGAATTCATGGTTCACATAACCATGTATGAGCAAAGGATAATGACAATACAAAATAGATACACACATAATTAATTTCCGTAAAATTGTGAGTGCAAATGTATTTTAACCTACACTACAAAAAAATAAGCATGCATTTGGCATACATACCCTTAGAAGGTTCAGATGGTCATGTGATTTCAACCCCGACAAATGCCCTTCTACAATGAAGCAATGTTGTAGAGTATACCCATATAAAGAAGGTTCCTTCATACCCAACGTGACATCCTTTTCCATATAAAGATCATCTTTCTTCAAAATCTATGGGACATTATAAATTATGATTGACTTGTTTTTAATTTTATATATAAGAGATTACAAATTATGTATATAAATGATATATTAATGGGTTGAGGGTGTGATTCAATGGTTTGGTTTTATGGCTAACCCAATGGAAGCCTAGGTTTTATGGCTGACCCGATTGAAGCCCAGGTTTTATGGCTGACACAATGAGTGACTGGTTTTCAATTCTATATATAAAGAATTATAATGAAAATTATCTTCATAAATACATTATTGCCCCACACACATATATAATAATGACAAAAATGTTTATCTATGGTTTCATAAAACCATTAGTTGCAAATATTTCTTATCATGTAATATAAATAAATTTTAACACATCAATAAACATTCAATCAATAATAAATCATTCCATTTTTATTATCAATGCAAAATTTTTAAAACACCCATGCATCAAAACATGTGTAAGCAACCACATGTCTTTTCCAAGATATGAGGATCATATAACAATTTTTCAATAATGTGCACTATTTCCCATTATGTGATTTATTTATATATGTTGAATTATTGTAACTTCAAAGTGTATTTACTTATGGTCCCCAATGTTTCTATTGGGAGAATCACTTGTATTTTCTTGTACCCCGATGATTCCTATCGAGAGAATTACTAAGAGTCATGAGAAAATCCCCTCCATTGTAAGTTGGGTCATTAGTGCCCTCCGGAATATATTATTATGTTAAGTTAACCCAATTATGGTTACTCAAGCCTACAAGTTTACTCGAGCCTACATGACAGGTTTAAATGTCAAGTGAACGAAAGAATATAAATAGAGTGAGGCACCTCTCATTTGAGACACACACACTCACTTGTGCATAGCGCATGGAGAGAGAGAGAGAGAGACATATCTGTTGGAGGGAGGCACACCTGTTTTTGGGTATTGTCTTTTATCTTTTATACATCTTACACAGAGGAATTTTTTGTTGGGTGTTCTTCCCCATGAGGGTTTCTCGAGATAAATTGTTGTGTTCTTTTTGTGTGGTTGTGCTTGTCTATCTTTCAGTGATATTTTGGCTTATGGTTATTCTATTGTGATGATAAATGCTCTAATATCTAATATAACCATAAAAAATTAACATGGTATCAAAGCCACCCTGAAATAAGTCATTGTGCAGTCGAAATAGTGCTATAGCTACAACTATTGAAGATTTGGGTTTCATGCTTGAAAACCCTAAAATACTAAAACTAGTAGTTTTGGTAGATTCGCTATATATAGATATTGGAGAAGGCCCGGGAGCTGAAACTTTCATAGTCCGAAGATAAATTCCTGATGTACATTTTGTAAATGTTTCAGCCTCTGATTCGCTATATTATGGGAGATATGATTCCTCCAAGTTAGGGTTCCAGCCTCTCCCAGGATTCAACTTTAAACAAGTGGCCTAGGGAGAATTGCTATATCTCAGGCTATGAAGGTCCAAATGAAATTTCACAAGATTTTACAAAAAGGGAACATATGGTACTTTCCATGGTAAAACTTTCAGACCCCGAAGGTGAAACAATGACACATGGAAGTCCGTACAAGTTCGATCTTCTGAACAGTCCTGAAATAAGTCACATTGGGAAAATGCTCATAAGTCCCAATTGGTGAAACCAATTCTGATAAAACATGCATTGTTGGAAAGAAGATAGACGAGGCTACCTTAGTACAAAATTTTAGACACAAAGGAGTAGTAATTTTGGAGATACCACAGAAACAATATCAGGCATTCTACATAAGAAACGGAAGAAAACTAGGGCATCAGATATTTTGCACTTCTAATCACAGTTTTGGGAAAATGGATATGATGCTTAGCTCACCTTCAAGAGGAAGATATTTTTATCCAATCAGAAATGAAAGATTCCAAGTTTTGAAAATTAGGGTTTCTCTGACAAACCCTAGATCAGCCAGATCTAGAACTAAGATGAACACCTCAAATCGGTAAGATCTAATATTTTGCTATTTACATTTGAGGTTCTCATTTCAAAATGACCTAGCACCCCAGCTTGATTACAAGCTTGGTGAAGTTGAAAATTTCTGAGCATAGAAGCATAGGATTTCACTGGTTCTTGAAGAAAATGAATTGGATACCTACATAAGTGGAGAGGTTCTAGTTCCAGAGGAAGACGAGGCTAAAGCCTTACACAAGAAGAAACTTGACTCATAATAAGAGAAGAGAAGATGGGAGCAACTGAAGATCAAGCGCTCACGATTCAAAGAAGATCCCTCAAGTGATGAGGAATAGGAAGAACTCAATTCTTGAAGAACCTCATATCCATCTTAGCATTTGGATAAGAAATGATGATGTCATTAATGAAGATGATGATGAAGCAGAAGGATCAAGAAGGAGTCTACCCACGAAATGAATAAAAGATAAGTATTCAATCATTTCATGATATTGTTTTGTTATGCATTTTATTATATTCAGTTAATGTGTTATGCATGATATAATGTTTGCATTAATGACAGTATACTACTAATATGCATGTGATGGGTAAGTAGCTCATGGCGCTATACTACTCTCCATTGCTACTTATATAGAATGAAACCTATTTGCTGACATATTGGATTAGTGCACAATATCAATGATGTCATGGTAGAGATGGAAGGCATCTAGAAAGTTTTTGTGAGATATGGATGAATGTTGTATTGGCTAAACAGTTGCATGATGCATAAGAATTTGTCGTCATGCATATGTTCTATGAAATGGTTCTAACCATGCAACTGGTGCATTTGACTTGTAGGAAATGTCCTGTACAACCACCTACAAGAAAAGGAGGATGAACCTAAAGCTCCTAAGGTCAGAGACACCATGACGGAAGAAAGAGCTTCAGAGAGCGATAGATCCATCTCGAAAGATGAAGACCACCTTGCGTATGAGAGATAACTCAAGATGAAGAAAAGTATGGTGAGACTTCCAAACCAAAGTAAGAGGCCTTGGACACACTCTAGTTGTGTAACACAGTTGGGTGACATCATTGATGCAAACCCTTCCATCTATGGAAGAAGCTATGATCAAAGAGTAACAGTTGATCATGAGAAATGATGTCTACGATATGGTTCCAAGACCTGAAGGGAAGTCCGTAGTGTCTTCCATATGGATGTACAAGAACAAGTGTACAAAGCAAGGTTTGTGGTTTATCTTAGAAAGAATAGACTATGGCATGACATACTCTATTGACCAGACACACTTCTTCAGTAGAAGTATATATCAAGCAAAGAACCACCTGTACAGAATATGCTTTGTACGAGCTCAGAAGGCACCCATAGAAAAGCACATCCAGGAGCTTGACAAGATCACCTAGAGTATGAATATCTTAACCTGTGCTACAAGGTTGAAGATGGAAACCTATAGAAGAAAACAAGCTCACAGATGGGTGCAAGAGGAACTTTTCGACAAAGTTCAAGATAAAGAGATCTTGGTATCTAGTAACCTGAGATGGATACACAGTAGCATAGGATGCTACCTGTCACTCCAGTAAAAAATGCAGAGGGAAGATGATGCTCCGCTTCAGGGGAGTGACTACAGAAGATCTCTGAGTTTGACATGGTACGACATGATGGACCGAGAATTTACCAAGAGTAAAGTGGGTTCCAACCTTCAAGGTTCAATCAGGAAGACTAGGATATGTTGTTGACCTAACTTAATGAACTCATGGAAGATGCAATGATGGAAGAATACCACAATGATGTTTGGGATATAGTACTCAAACTAGAAATCAAGAGTGTGGTATCTTCCAAATGAATTTGCAAGATAAAATATGTCACTGATGGAAGTAAGGAAAGATTTGTGGCTAAAGGATTCTCTTAGAGAGAGGGAATTAATTATGAAGAGACACTTGCTCCAGAAAGCAAGGTACACTTCCATTAGAACTAGCATGGCATCTGCTTCCATGATGAAGTGGGATCTACACCAAATGGATGTAAAGACAACCTTCCTTAATGGTATGGTTGAGGAAGAGGTTTACATCGAACAACCACAAAGTGACTCATGTATGCAAGTTGAAGAAGGCCCTGTACAGCTTGAAGCAAGCTCCTAGAGCTTGGTATGGAAGGATAGATAGTTTCCTGGCGAGCTTGGACTTTACAAAGAGTAAATCCGACCCTAACCTTTTACTTCAAGGTTATAGAAGATGAACTTGTCATACTATTACTATATATGGATGACCTATTTCTGATAGGGAATGAGAAACATATCACATATTACAAGAATAAGCTAGATGAAGAATTCGAGATGAAAAGATATTGGATTGGTGCTTTATTTCCTCGGGATGAAAGTGTGGAAGGGTTTAGAAAGGTATCCGGAGGCTTCGGCCCTCGAGAATGTGGTGGGATTGCATCATCCCTGAACTTTGGTTCAGAAAGGTATCCGGAGGCTTTGGTCCCCGAGAATGTGGTGGGATTGCATCATCCCAGAACTTCGATTCAGAAAGGTATCTAGAGGCTTCGCTCCCCGAGAATGTGGTGGGATTGCATCATCCCTGAACTTTGGTTCAGAAAGGTATCCAGAGGCATCGGTCCCTAAGAAAGTGGTGGGATTGCATCATCCTTGAACTTCGGTTCAGGAAGGTATCCAGAGGCTTCAGTCCCCAAGAATGTGGTGGGATTGCATCATCCCTAAACTTCGGTTCAGAAAGGTATCCTAAGGCTTCGGTCCCCGAGAATGTGGTGGGATTGCATCATCCCTGAACTTTTGTTCAAAATGTATCTGGAGACTTTGGTCCCCGTGAATATTGTAGGATTGTATCATCCCTAGACTTAAGTCCAAAAGTGATCCAAAGACATTTGTCTTCATGTTGTGGATTGCAGGTTATTGTTGCTGATGATGATATTATTGGTCGAAAGATCAGAGTATGATGATGATGATGTTGCTGATCGAAAGGTCAAAGTATTGATTATGATGATCGGAAGATCAAAGTATTGCTGATGATGTTGCTCAAAGTATTGCTAATGATGATGATGATCGAAAGATCAAAGTATTGTCGATGATGTTGCTCAAAGTATTGTTGGGGATGATGATGATCGAAAGATCAAAGTATTGCTGATGATGTTGCTCAAAGTATTGTTGATGATGATGTTTTTGATTGAAAAGACTAAAATGCTGATGTTGTCAATCGAGAAGATCAAAGTGTTGCTACAAAGGATCAGAAGATCGAAGTGCTGCCACGAAGGATCGAAAGATCAAAGCGTTGCTACAAAAGGATCAAGTGATCAAATGATGCAGAAGATGAAGAAATTAAAGAGTAGTTGTTCCAAGATATTGATGAATGTTGAAAACCTTCCTGTGATGTATATATGTATCATCCTAATGATGTTGAAGATGCTCTCTCTCCTCCTCCTACTATTGTTGTTGTTGTGGTTGTTGTAGAATACCCTTCTCCTTAAGGGGGAGTGTTGAATTATTGTAACTTCAAGTGTATTTAATTATGGTCCCCAATGTTTCTATTGGGAGAATCACTTGTATTTTCTTGTATCCCGATGATTCCTATTGGTAGAATTACTAAGAGTCATGAGGAAGTCCCCTCCATTGTAAGTCGGGTCATTAGTACCCTCTGGAATATATTATTATATTAAGTAGCCCAGTTATGGTTACTCGAGCCTACATGATAGGGTTAAATGTCAAGTGAATGAAAGAATATAAATAGAGTGAGGCGTCTCTCATTTGAGACACACACACTCTCACTTGTGCATAGCGCATGGAGAAAGAGAAAGAGAGAGAGATATATGTTGGAGGGAGGCACACCTGTTTTTGGGTCTTGTCTTTTATCTTTTATACATCTTATACAGAGGAAGTTTTTGTTGGGTTTTCTTCCTCATGAGGGTTTCCCAGGATAAATCTTTGTGTTCTTTTTGTCTGGTTGTGCTTGTCTATCTTTTAGTGATATTTTGGCTTATGGTTATGCTATTGTGATGATAAATGCTACGAGATCTGATATAACCATACAAAATTAACAATATCAAACAATGACAAATTTCAAATCAAATAACAAATTTCAATTCAAAGTTCTAAATTTCCCTAAAATTACAATTTTTTGAAATTTTGTATATTTGTGAAAGAAAAAATAAATAAAAACATTAGATCTCCAAACATGAAAAAAGAAGCCCAAAAAATCAGCTAAACTTCCATAGATATGCCAAAGACAAGTTAGAAAACCTTAAGGGAAATAAAGTTGGGAGCCTATAAGGATAGATATGCCAAAGACAAGTTAGAAAACCTTAAGGGAAATCAAGTTGGGAGCCTCAAAGGATTATTGTGGGGAACTAAATGGAAACAATGAATTGGCCATAGGTTACCTTCACTAAGTTCATGATTGTCAAGCCAAAAGGTGCCAATGTCACCCCAAAATGTTCCTACATACTATACAATAATACGATAACTTACTCTAGTTTTGGTAATAAAATTCTTCTTCAATTATAAATCGTAATTACCTACTTGCATAAAGAGAAACTAAACCTAAGAAGTATTTCACAAACCCGAATTAATTGATATCATTCCATCAATTATTAAGAGATAAAGTAAAAAGTCAATAAATTTCCAATATTTGTTTGGGGTAGTGAGAGATCATCCTGTGATTAATAGAATAAGATAAACTTGTTTTACTTGCTTTGTCTCATGAGATAAACTCCTCTATTAGTAGGTGTTCCTTCTCACTAAATTCTTGATAGCCTCTAAACTAATAATTGCATCAAGGTTCTCATGGATAGGATGAGTAAGGAGGATGCTCAATTATTAACCCTCATTATACAAGATGAGGTTCTATCAGTGTAAATATACACAAAGATCACAGATTCTTTCCCCTCCCCTCCACCTCCTATTTTGATAGGAAAAAGTGGTTTGGAAAATAGTAATGTTTTTTGTAGGCCTTGAACTCGATCCATAGAAGTGGAATCATCATATTCAACTCACTCAAACCTCGAATAATGTGTGTTTCTATATATTTTCCTTGTATTTCGAGTTGATCGCTAGTTTTACGACATTAAGGGCTATCAAGACTCATGATTATGTCAAATCATCAGAAGCATACACATTCATTCAGCATTCACATGTTCATCATATTTCATTAGCAAATACAAATTCAGAGATTAACACAAAGATACTTATCTTATGAAGAAGCTTGTCCCGCAACCAGCTATGTCGCTGCAACGTTCCACCCAACCATAAGCCAGTGTGCTCATCAATCTCTCAGCAGCACTGCCATCCCCGAGTTGGGCATGATTCCCATAAGGAATAAGGGAACACTAGCAGACTCACACATAGCCAAGGATACAACAAAAACTCATCCAAGCCAACACAGTTGGGTTTATCAGGCCGTAAAGGAGATGGAAAGGCTGACTGCTAAGATAGTGAGCTCAACCACAAAGCCATGAACACTTGCACCAGATCTAGCCTGGCTTCTAAAACATCTACACACCCAACACAAGGAAGCATCCCCTTCTTTACTACACAGTCCCTTGGGTTATGCCTTCCCTTCCAGTGCTATTCAGGGTGTGCAAAGAAGAAAAATAGCCCCCTAGATCCGTCTGTGAGGTTCCTTCTTACACTAGGTTTATCAAGCTAGTTCATACCTCGTTTCCACTCCCATTTCCATTCTATAATTGGCAAAGGATGCAACAAACCTGTTGGGTGTTGATGCTCAACCTTCACCTGCTGACATTTCATGCACCTTGAAATATATTCAGCCATGTCCTTTTTTATTCCTGACCAAAAAAACTGCTTTCTGGCTGTAGAAATTGTCTTCTGATATCCTGGGTGACCAGAATATGGAGCTTGATGGATCTCATCCATAACAACTCTCCTCAAATATGCTACATTTGGAATATAAATTATGTTCTTATAGGTAAGAAGTCCATCTTCTTCCAATTTATATCCCTCATACTTCTTTTCAAGGCTTTGTTGCTGCAACTTGTCCTTGACCTATTGATACAATTCATCTTCAGCAACATGATTAATAATCTGCTGCCTCAACTCCGAGTGGAAAATACTAGTAGATGCCACATGCATTTCCTGCACCTTCCTACTTAGTGCATCAGCTACCTTATTCTCTTTTCCCTTTATGTGCTTGATTTCAAAATCAAACTCACATAAAAACTGTAGCCATCTAGCTTGTCTAGCATTTAACGTTGGCTTATCAAACAAGTACTTCAGACCACAACGGTAGGTGAATTCATAATGGCCTCAATCTTCTCAGGGTCTACATATATTCCCTCATCTGAGATAATGTGACCCAAATAATGAATCCTATCTTTATAGAAGTCACACTTGCTCAACTTTGCATATTACTTATGTTCCCTGAGCAATTGCAATGTCAATCTCAGATGTTCTTCATGCTCTTCCTTATTATTAGAGTAAATAAGGATGTCATCAAGGAAAACAAAAACAAACGTGTCCAAATACTTGCTGAATACACTATTCATAAGACACATAAATGTAGTTGGTGCATTTGTGAGACCAAATGGTACCACTACAAACTCATAATGTCCATACCTTGTCCTAAAGGTTGTCTTATGAATGTCTTCATCCTTGATTCTCACCTGATGGTAACCAGATGTTAATTCAATCTTGGAAAATACCTTTGCTCCTCTCATTTGATCAAAGAGGTCATCAATCCTAGGCGATGGGTATTTGTTCTTCATCGTGACTTTGGTCAGTTGTCTATAATCAATACACAACCTGAGTGTACCATCTTTCTTCTTCACAAACAAAATTGGTGCTCCCCAAGGAGACACACTCAACCTGATATACTTCTTCTCCAACGACTCTTGCAGTTGCATCTTCACCTCTAGCATTTCTGGTGTACTCATCCTGTAGGGTGTCTTGGACACTGGTGCTGCTCGTGGCACAAGTTCAATTGTGAAATCAATGTCCCTCTTTGGAGGAAGCCCTAGAATCTCATTAGGAAAAACATCCATGAATTCTTGCAATACAGGATAGTCCTCCAACCTAATAGTTTCATTCTCTGCTACTTCCAAAACATGAGCTGCATACACTCTGCAACCTTTTCTATAACACTTCTTCAGCTGCATTGCTGAAATATACCTAACCAAAATCACCTTTGGAATGCCTCTAACAACTCTTGGGTTCCCTTCTTCATCCATGCATTCAAAAGTCTTATTGTAACAATCAAGCTTTACCCTATGAGCTTCTAACCATTCCATTCCAATGAGAACATCATAGGAACCATGTGGTAGAACATTCAGATCTACATAAGTGACCAATCCATTCATAACCAATGGGCATTTCTCTACGACTTCACTAACATTTCTCTTAGTTCCAGTGGCTAGCTAAACTAACCAAGATTTTCTATGCTTTACTTTCTTAAAATAAAAAATCTCCACTACTCTAGGGGTAATGTAACTATGAGTAGAACCAGGTTCAATCAAAATAGAAACAGATTGCTCAATAATCTTACCTGCGACTTCAACCGCGGTTGACTGGTGATCTGCTTGGCGATCCTCTAGTGCTGCATAAATACTAGGGACATCCCTTGCTACTTGAACCACTATTTCTCAGCTTCTTGAATGTTGTAAGTTGGCCTTGCATTTTCATTCTCAAGTGGACAATTCCTGCGCATGTGGGGTCCTCCACATTTCCAACATTGGAGTGGTTCTCTATTATGTTGTGGATCTCTTGGCTTTTCTCCCACCACTCTAGTTGGCTGCTTCTCAACTTGGGATGGCTGCTTTTGCTGATTCCTAAAATTAGAAGGTTTGAAATGTTTCTTCCTTTGGTCATACTTCTCATTCTTCTTTTCCTTCCATGTATTATGATAATCAGGTTTGCCTTTCCTTTGCTCATAGCAATACTTAGCTTTCCTTATCGCTTCTTCCAGAGTTCTAGGTTCATAAAACTCAATTCTGTCTTTGTAAGACTGAGGCAATCCACTCAGGAAACGCTGGATTTTCACTTTTTCATATTTGATGTACCTGACATACCTCAACAGCTCCAAGAACTTGTTTGCATACTCTTCCATGGTCTGCTATCCCAGTCTTAGCTCATGGAATTCTTTGATCTTATCATCATAGTACCTGTCAGAGAGGTACTTTTGCTTGAAATATTTCTGGAACTGTTTCCACACAATCTTCCTTTCATTAATATTTTTCACTAGCCTGAAATGCTCCCACCATATGGATGCTCTTCTATTCAAATTGAATATGGCTACCCTAGCCTTCATATTTCTAGAGTAGTCTTGGACTTGGAAATATTTTCTCATTCCCAGAAGCCAAGCTTCAACTTCTTGTCCATTATTTACCTCACCATTAAAGGTAGGCGGCCTTGCCTTCTTAAATTCATCACGTGAATGGTTTTGGTAACTCCTCTTCCTTTCATTTTTGTGAGAAGAAGAACTTGAACCGCTAGTGGATCCTTCAGAGTCAGATGACCCACTAGGAGATATCTTCCTTCTTCTGGTACTGTTCTTACTACCTTCTGGTCTTACTATCCGGTCCCTAGAGTTCATCCACCTCTAGATGTCTGTCAAACTTTGCAGCATGGATGCATTCAATTGATTCTGCTCCTCCTGATCCTCAACCAATCTTTCATTATATGCCTTGTAACTTTGCATTTCCACCCTTAGGCTTCTCATGGTGGCTGCAAAATCTAGAGGAGTATCTTGAAATCTCCTCCCATTAGACTCTGTCTCTACATTTCCAACTCGGAAATTCTCCCCCATAGCATCTTCCTCGTATTCATTGGGGTTTTGTGCATCATCATACATGTCGGTTCTCATGGCTCAGCCAAACCAACCTTACCAAACTGCACTATCTAGAATGTTGCCTTTTGGAGGTGACTATGACTCTGCAAAATGTGTTAATAAACACAACTGTTAGCTTCATAACATTCACAAGAATTTATATATTACTTACCTGCACTTGGAAAATCTCATATTGACACTTTAGCAACCTACCAAAGTGAAAACCTACCAAAAATCTTTGTTTCGACGCAATTTTCAGTTTTCCTCCGATTGACGAAACTCAGTCGATGTATCGGCTGAAGCTCCACAAGTTTTTCGATGTATCAGCTCCATTTTCCTTTTCCTTCCAACGTGTCACTGAAATTTCGACTTTTCTTCCGACTGGCAACTTACCAAAACTGTTGTCGTTGCATAATTTTCGACTTTCACCCGCTGCACTACGTCGAAAAACTTTCCGGCTTTCACCCACCGTTGTGGAAGACTTCCTAAGTTTTCTCCCGTCGTTGCAGAAAACTTTATGTCTTTCTCCCGGCCAAGTCCTCCACCGTTGCAGGAAATTTTTTGACGTCCACCCGCCACTCGTCTGCTCGAACCAACGGACATGCATCGGCTGAAACTCCAACTTCCACCCAACACGCGTCGACTCAATTTGCAACTTCCACCCAACATGTATCAGCTCAAATATTCTGATGTGCTCAGCCGACGTTTCGGCCAATTTCACCAAAACTTTCTGATTTCGTACTTAGAAAAAAGTTTGAAAATTTTCTTTTGTTGGCTTCGTCTGCTGTGTCGGAAAAAACCAAACAATATAGCTGACAAATCGGTTTGGCTTTGCCCGATTCTTCTCATCGACGTCGTCGCTTCAACGCATTGTCTTTCGTTGTCACTTCTCGCTGACACTGTAAATTCTTTCGACCACACCGAAATGCTTCGGCTGCATCCTCTGTCAGCTCCCTTCGGACAATGCAGTCGATGTATCAGCTCGGCTTCGCCCTTCATGCCGATACCATCGTTGTGGAGTCATCGGTTCGAGTCCGCCAACCCAACCGCCACTATCGGCTCGTCTTTAGCCAACCCAGTCGCCACTGTCAGCTCATCTTCAACCAACCCAGCCGATGTATCAGCCCTACTTTAGCTAACTGGGCCGCCAGGCTATTTTTCATACTTAGAGAAATTTTGAAAAATTTCTCCTGTCTGTTGTTTTTCTGCTGAACACAGAGGTGGATTTCTCATAGCCCTTTTGAGGCTCAAAGCTCTAACATAGCTCTGATATGTCACGTCCCCTCCAGTCCACCAGAGAGGGAACGTGACCATTATGCGATCTAATCCAGGCAATCTAAGCCCCATGAACATGATAAATAAATTTAAATGCATTGAACATAACATATATATATATATATGCCTAATGTAATCTACATTAGAAGCATACACATTCATTCAGCATTCACATGTTCATCGTATTTCATTAGCAAATGCAAATGCAGAGATTAACACAAAGATACTTATCTTATGAAGAAGCTTGTCCCGCAACTAGCTATGTCACTGCAACGTTCTACCCAATCATAGGCCAGTGTGCTCATCAATCTCTCAGCAGCACTGCCACCCCCGAGTTGGGCATGATTTCCACAAGGAATAAGGGAACACTAGCAGACTCACACATATCCAAGGATACAACAAAAACTCATCCAAGCTAACACAGTTGGGTTTATCAGGCTGTAAAGGAGATGGAAAGGCTGACTGCTAAGATAGTGAGCTCAACCACAGAGCCATGAACATGTGCACTAGATCTAGCCTGGCTTCTAAAACATCTACACACCCAACACAAGGAAGCATCCCCTTCTCTACTACATAGTCCATCGGGCTATGCCTTCCCTTCGAGTGCTATTCAAGGTGTGCAAAGAAGAAGAAAAAAACCCCTAGATCCGTCTGTGAGGTTCCTTCTTACACTAGATTTATCAAAATAGTTCAGACCCCGTTTCCACTCCCAAACCGGTTCAGAGACCAAACAAAGATGTACACACATCAATTACAATTCTGGGATTGAAGGAAAACAACACAGAGGCCAAAATCAGAAAATGGCAATTGAGTAAAACAGCCCAGCCTATACAATTCATTTCCAAAAACGATCTATGGCTCCACGTGGGCCAAAACGACTCCCTCAATCCCTGAAATCATGAGTCTGTCCCCCACCATTGGTTGTGCAACATTAAAACACAAAATTCCCAACTGTGGGGATGTGAATACGACCCAGAACGTGAAGAATAAAACCCAGGAGGGTTCAACCGTGTGAAAGCTCAATCGTGGAGGAGGATGGATGCTAAAAAAATCCCAGCAACTCTCCAAAAACGTGAGGAAAAATAAGAACTCGAATGCATGAGGAAAATATGTTTCCTTCGTGAGTGTAGAATGAGACTGTCTGCTCCACGTGAGGGAATTTGAATGAGTTCTCCCTTTTTGGGCATGTGTGTGGTCAACGACTAACAACCCTTCCAGAACTGACGGTTTCCCATGCATACGTCCCCCAAAGCAATAACTACCCAAATAACTCGTGGAAAATTAAATTGGTTGGTGAATAAGACAAGGAAATGTGGTTGGTAGTTGATGGGTTCTCCTCTTGACACTTGGCTTCTCCCCATTGGCTCCGAGGTTAAGTATCGCCCCCCTTATCCTTAGGAAATCATGCCCCCATTTCATTATTGTTGCATTGACATAGCTCGTTGTGGGTATTTAATTAAATTGCATATTTACATGATGTCCAAAATTATAATGTGCCTGGATAACACGAAATACCATCGGCATCGATTTTAATCGCTGAAACATAAAACGATAAATCAATTATGGGGCTTTCTCCTTTAGCTCCACACCATGATTAATTACAATATAAACATCATATACATTTAATGCAAACAAGGTCAAAATTGGGGTGTTACAAACAGGGTCTTCTACGTCGATCACTTTGCATTGTTTTGGCAAAAGGTTTTACTGCTGGTAAGTTACCGTTTCTTACTGCTGGTAAGTTTTCTATTTTAATCCTTGACAGGATGAGGGGCGAGGAGCTATTGGATTACTCTTTTGATCTACTGCACGATGACGACATCTGGGCGGTGACAGGTGGTAACAGGAATGCTGAGGAGGAGGCACCTCCCCCTCCGTGGGTTGTTGGGTTCGAAGAGGTGGTCCATCCATCTGATAACCGTGCAAAGGTTTTTCACCTTCTGACTTATTTGTTTCTTCTCTTGTGATTTTTGTGGATTTTGGGGCTTTTGCTTGTGTTGGGACTGTGGATGATGGTCGTTTCAATCAATCGTCGAGGGTAGATGGGGCTTTCTCTTCTGCGCCCTCGGGGGTTAGGGTCAAAGATCAACATACACTTGCATGGGCGGAGGAAGGAGCGGGCATAGGCGATGGTGCAAAGGTTCCCAATGGTGGTCTAGATACCCTTTCTCCTAGTGACAGGGCTCTTTGGGCGAAACATGGATCCATCGCCTGTTTCTTAGGGTCTTGAGAACATAGGGGTTGCCCTAGTCCTGGTGGTAAAGGTTTGGTGGGCTCTGGTGCGAGTACTGAGGCTGCAGACAGGTCAGGAGATAGTGGTGGCCGGAAAAAACCACGTAAGAACTGGATCAAGAAGAAGGTGGAGTACAATTACATGTTGGTAGAGGATATTGGGTGGCACCAAGTTTTGTAGATGGCTAATTTGACTCTGGTTGGTTGGGCATTAGGGCGGACCTTCTCACAGAATATTGTGGCGTTGTGGGTGGAGGAGAATTGGGTGGAAACCCTTGGAATGGTCTCAGCGGTGGTGGCCCTTACCAGGGGTTGGTTTGCCTTCAATTTTTCTGAGGCAGAACACCTTCAATGGGTTCTTTCCCGCAACTGGACATTGGAATAGAATCATTTGCTCCTCAAACAATGGCACCCTCTGTTTGTTGCTAGCAGGGAGCGGGTGGATGTTGTGCTGCTTTGGGTACGACTTCCTGGGATGTTGCTGCACCACTGGACAGAGGAACATTTCAGGTTCATCAGAAACATTTTGGGGTCTTTCCTAGAAGTCGACCTTTCTTTCAGGGAGATAAAGCAACAAAAGGTTGCACGTATTTTGTTCAGTGTGAATGTGAGGGATGGTCTTGAGGCATATTTGAACCTCCGTTGGGGGTCTTATGTTATCAAACAATCCATGGGTTATGAGAATGTTTTGTTTCGTTGTCGGCAGTGCCATGCTTATGGGCATCCGGCCTCTGAGTGTAATTTGTCGGTCCGCTCTTTAAATGGGCGTCAACAACTTTTGGGAACTTGAAAAGGGGGACATACTGGAGTTTTTTCAGGAGCTCCTTCTCCCCAACCGTTGCAGAATCCGGACCCTACTCCATAGGGGGTGCAGGTGGACAATAACATTGGTGTGGATACCACTAGAACTTTATAGGTGGTGGAAGCATGTAGGCAGCTGGAGATCTTGCTCTCTCATGGACTCCCCTTCCCAGGTACAACTTCCTTCTCTCTGCCCCCTTCCTTTAATTTGTTTTCTAGTAATGTCACTTTGTTTGGTTTATATTGGGTGGAGGGCATAAAAACATTGAACATTTCTTCAAGGCCTTGTTTGGCTTCTAGGCCTTTCCCTGCTGCTATGGTGGAGGAGATCCCCATGCCTGCTATTTTTGATATCCCCTCTGGCGAGGCCCTACCTATACTTTCACCCACTTTTTCGTCCTCCCAGACTCCCCCTATCACCCCTTTGGCATTTTCTCCATCTCTCGGTGTATATATTTCCTCCACTGGTGTAGCCATGTCCCCTTCTTCCCCCCCTGATTCATCTGACTCAGGGTATTTCCTCAGGTCTTGCACAAAGGTGTCTTCTGGGGGTTTAGGTTTGAATGCCACCCTCGGTTCTAAGGGGAGAGGTCACAAATATTTTATTGCCAAGGCTCAGGCAAAAGCCAAAAATGACCTTCTAGAAGGATAACAACAATCTATTGAGAGGGCGCTTAGAGCGGTGCGTTCCCAGAAGAAGGGCCACATATGAAACTTATGTCCTTCAACTGTCGGGGTTTGGCTGGTCCCCATAAAAGATTAGGACTTAGAAGGATGGTCGGGTTGGAACACCTAGACATTCTGTTGTTACAAGAAACTTTAGGTGTGGGAGATGTGGTGCAATCGAGACTGGAAAGTTGGTTTCTTGGTTGGGATTTTACGACCGTGGATGTTAGAGGACTCTCCGGGGGCTTGGAAATTGGTTGGAATGAGCGAACTGTCAAAGCCCTAAATATGTGGGGTATGGAATTGGTGTTGGGTCTGAACTTTCTGGCATTAGTTTTACATATTTGCTTTACAATCTTCAACATTTATGGTCCTTATCTAAATAGGATTCCCTTCTAGAAATGTCTTTTTAACAATCCTCTCCTCAAGGGAGAGTCGGTTATCCTGGGGGGGATTTAAATTTTTCTTTGGGACAGACACCTAATTGGAGAAATAATAGGTGTGGTGATGGACGTGTTGCTAAGAGGTTGGACAGATTTTTGGTGGCTGAACAGGTGTTGGACAAGATACATTTTATCAAGAAATGTGTGGGTAGTGGGGGACTTTCTGATCATCTACCTATCTTTCTGGAACTCAAGATATGACCTACACAACCACCCATTCCTTTGAAGTTTAACAAGACTTGGTTAAATGATGAGTATTTTTTATTGTTGATTTCTGGAATTTGGATCCCCTTCAATCCTAGAAGTATTCTCTCACCGGCTTTCCAATTTGATGTTAACTTCAAAAGACTGAAGGAAGCAATCAAAGAGTGGTCTGTGGGGAAAACATTCGGGAGGATAGAAAACTGAAACTCTTGGAAGATGATATTTTCACGATCTTGGAGGGGTATGGGGGTGGGATGTTGAATTATGAGACTAAGGAGAATCTTATCAGGCTTGAAGGGAGAAGGATGTGGATAACTTTCTGCAATAAACAATGAAAATGCACGACATAACAGAAATATTGGAGCACAAAAGAGATTTTATTGATCGCGAGCCACTTCGAGGGGGCAACCTCCTTTGAGCAAGTTCATACAAAATAACTCTTGGATGATTTCATTGACCTCGACACTTACTTATGTACTAAGTCTAATCTAGACAACTATTACTCCCCATGAATGTGGGATAATACAACATACTAACTGGACGATTTAACATCAACTATCAATCCCCATGAATGTGGGATAATACAACATACTAACGAGACGACTTACAAAGCATATGCGTCCAACAAAATATAATAACAAAATAAAGAGGGTTAAAGCAAGTTCTTAACATCCCTTCCCTCTTAGAAAAGCTTTGTCCTCAAAGCTTTAGATGTGGAAATGATTGCTGAAGCTAAAGGAGTGGTTTCCATGCAGCGTCCTCTGGTTGTAGGCTGGGCCACTGAATTAAGACCTCTCAGATGGACCAAGACTAAAACTGACAAGTGCGCTTATTGAGGATGGTCTCTGATTCCAGAATGATAGATCATTCATTATCTCGTCTGGTAAAACAATTTGTGCTCTTATGTTGGTGCCAATCACTTGTTGAATGTGAGAAGAAGGAGAAAGTGTCAATTTATAAGCAACTGACCCAATCTTCTGAAGCACTGTATATGTAACAGAGATATTTGGAGCGAGCGTTTGATTTCCTTCGATTTTTCCAGTTCCACAGCATTTGACGCAAAAACGCGTTTTCACACGGAATTAAACCGCAAAACGTCATGAAATTTAATATCAGACACCAATTTGTGATTTCCACGATATAGCGCCTAAAATCCTCGTGTGTGGACGGATCCCAGCCGGAGAAATTATTTTACTGAGGAAATCGACCACGGACATCCGATCTTGGCGAGTTTGAAGGCGAAACTTTCCGTTTTGATCGTAGAAATCACAGAACTTCTTAATGTCGTCCGAATATGGTCCAAAACCTCCGATGTAAGGGTCATTTAATAGCAGATTCGAAGAATAAAGCGACTGAGTGTTCGGATGGCGTAAAAGATGAAGAATCGAAGAAGAATCCGCCATAAAGCTTTCGGCAGCGGATGCCCTTCGATTTCCTCTTCTCCTCTGTTCTCCCATTATTTTGGGGTTTTAAAACTTTTCTCCAACGCACATTCGATGGAGCTCCTAGGGCATCGTCTAAGAATATTCCATCAACGTAATTTGATTGGGTTGGCTTCTAGAAACTCTCACTTTTCCTTTTCTTTATTGTGCCAATCAGTTAGGAAAGTGTATTTCTGAGAAATTTTGTTTGCTTTTGATTTCAAAATACTTCAACTATATATTACTCAAATAAAATAATATAAAGTGTGTTCTCCATACATTATTGATATTGTAAAAAATAATAATTACGAAATAGAGAAAGTTTCAAACGTATTTGATTGAGTAAAATAATAATTACGAAATAGAGAAAGTTTTAAACCTATTTGATTTAGTAAGAAAAACTGCGGGATAATAATGAGTAATATTCTGCTATCACAAGAAGAATAAAGTTATATTTTGAAGATTTCTTTATCAGGATTATTGTTTCCTTATTAGATGTTAATTATATTAATGGAAATAACGGAACGTAATAATTAATATTATATTTTTAATTTTTACAAATATATAATTAATTTGAATGATCATATGCTTCACAAATATAAAACAGTGGTTCACTTCTTGGATAATCACTTCAAGTTATTCTTGGGTAGTATTGCGTGGTATTTCATTCGGTTAGCTTAGCCTTACATCAACATTTAGACCATCACATTTTCTATTATAATAGCTTTTCAAATTTAAAAATAAATAAATTATTATTATTATATTTCTTATTATAATAAGATTTTAAATTTAAAAAAAAAATGTAAATTTACAGAACTTGTTATTTCAATATTAGCTCAAAAAAATGTTTAATGTAAACTATTTACATTAGACCTTTTCCAAGCATTTGTGTATTACCTAGATGTTATAATAAAACTTTAGAGCTTTTCTTAAATATTTCATGTACAACCAATATTAGTGCTTCCCCACACCTAATCCTTTGTGTGTGCTTCAACATGATGATCTTATAGCATCAACACTTAATTAGATAAGTTAGTTTAGTATCGATTAGTGAGACATCATAGCTTGGAGGAATAATATAAGTGATAATTTTGGTAATAAAAGTAACCCATGCATCTCATCCTTGCACTTAACCCATGTATGTAACTTGAGTAGTAAATCTCATGAACCTAAACAATGTGCTTAAGTGACATATATATAAGTAACGCATTCATGCACACAAGAAAACCATCTAGATTATGCAACTACCCACATATTCATAAGCAACATGCTTAACATAAGTTATGTAATTAACTTATCCACCTACCCATGTGGAATAAACTAGCATAGACCTAGGTTCTATCAAGCAACGAGAGATCAAATCTCTAGAGGTGCAAACCTCTTCTTAAGTATCTATTGATTTTATTCAAACCAAAAGACACATCTTTTTATTTAGGTGGACATATAATATTTTTATTATTAATATTTAATATTATTTATGGCCCACATATAATATTTTTTATTATTTTTTATTTTGTTAGGAACGAACATTACAACATCTCTCCCATCCATGGTTTTAAAACCATGTGCAAGGCCCTCCTAAAACCATGGGTTGTTTAGGAGGCCTTGCACATGGTCTTAAAACCATTTGCAAGGCCCTCCTAAACCATGTACAATAAAACCATGGGTTGTTTAGGAGGTCTTGCACATGGTTTTAAACCCATGTACAAGGCCAACATTTCTTTTGCAGATAATTCAATTTTTTATTTTTATTATTTTTTTAGGTAGGAACATTACAACATCTTTCCCATATTGTGTTGTTTTTATCACCCACATTTTTTTGGCGAATAATTAAAATTTTTATTTTTTATTATTTTGTTAATAACAAACGTTACAACATAATATCGACAAACATTACAATATCTCCCTCATACTGGGATGTAGAGCGCCTCTCTGCGCAACAACCTAGTTGAGTAAGCTTTCTTGGAGATATCATTTTTGTCTTTGTTTGGCTCTAAGGGTTTGACTTGGCTCTTTATTTTTTTAGGTAGGAACATTACAACATCTCCCCCATATTAGGTTGTTTTGTGGCCGACATTTATTTTGGCTGATAATTAAATTTTTATTTTTTATTATTTTGTTAATAACAAACGTTACAACATAATATCGACAAACGGTACAAGATCTCCCTCATACTGGGATGTAGAGCGCCTCTCTATGCAACAACCTAGTTGAGTAAGCTTTCTTGGAGATATCATTTTTGTCTTTGTTTGGCTCTAAGGGTTTGACTTGGCTCTTGATTTGAGCATTAGCAAGGTTCCTTTATAATGTATGCAATATACTTTAAGGTCTTTTGACCTAGTTGTTTGATGTGAAACCTCGATGCTCCTTTGTAATATACTTATCTTGCTTTCGAAGTTGTGTGTTTATCTGTGTTTCATGCCATTTTTTGTTAGTTGAAAATTACATTTTCTTATGTTGGGAAAATTCAACTCTATATAATTTATAATGTTGTCATTGCCAATTAAGTCTAAGTTCCCAACTGCATCAACCATTCAACACCTAGCACCATAGCCATCTCATTGAGTGGTAGAGCGTAGAATCGTGTTTGCAGTTTCAATTCTTGATTTTGAATTGAGACTTTATGACATTTTCCTACTCCCTTGACCTTTTGTCCATCAACAATCATAACTATGAGATCCAATGTGGGGTACATAAAAAAGTTTAGTTGCTTAGAAAAATTATGTTTATACAATTATGAGTATTGATGGAATCTACGAGTATCACTACATTTATTTTTTTAGATTCCTTTAAGCTTTAAGGTCTTTAATTGTACTTTTCTTGTTATGGTTACATGTCAGAACTTTAGGTTAGAGTTCCTTTTTTCTTCAAACTTGGGACTTATCAACTTTCATGAGACAAAGTAGAATGTATTTAACCCTATGTTCTTGTGTTCCTTTGCAAGTAATAGTTCCTTTTTGGATACACTGTCTTCATTCTTATTTTGTTTGATGCACGAGATTAAAACAAATGACATTGTTGGCATTTCTTCATCATTAATTTTAGGTGTTTTGATTTTGATCTTACAATGATATTTTTGTAAGTTAATGAGTCCATACTTACAATGATAGTTTTGTAAGTTATAGGTTATATTATTAATTCATTCTTCTTTCAATTAGTCGATCATTCTCTTCTATATATGCTCTTTGGTTATCCTTGATGTCTTTTTCCTTATCATTGATACATTGTCTTAAGTATAGCCATATTTTTTGAGGTCATTTTTGTTGCCCAATACTTTTGGTGCATCTTTTGTTCATTTATCAACTTTATACCTAATTTTATTTTTAACTTTTCAATCCTATCCATAATTTGCAAGGTGTTCTGGGCTTCATCATCATAACAATGAGCATTGCTTATCCTTGTCATTATTAATCATTTTGGTGGTGGCTTCTTTGTGAGACCCACTTTATTTTAACATTTTATACCGTATATATAAAGTTGAAATTTAATGTTTAAGACATTTGACTTTGTATGATATATAAAGTTGAAATTTAATGTTTAATACATTTGACTTTGTATGCTAATCTTACTTGATAAATATAATTTTATAGTAAAAGAAGGAATGATTTAGGGGATGCAACTTTACAAATATGGATGTCCATAAATTAATTTTTAAAAAAAATGTTGTGTGTTTGTTTGGCTAAAATGTTGGTTGAGTTAGTAGCCAGTATGCACTATGAGTAAAACACCTTGTAGCTTATGTTTTTTTTGGGGGGGAGGTTTTTAGTGTTATGAGATTATGCAAAATTTTCAAAAAGATCTCCGCCACAACTTTTGGAATTCATAGCAAAGGTTTTAATGGATGCTCAAACAAATATTCAAACAAATTTTAGTAAAAGTTTTTGTTTTAAATTCATAGCAAAGGTTTTAATGGATGCTCCCTATAATTAAAAAAAGTTGGGTGGGCCAAGGATTTTTTCTCATGGTGCTCGTTAACACACACCAATGTGTATTTTATACACATGCATCGGTGCATACAACGAAGGAACACACCACTGCTCTTATATTCAATTACGCAATGGATCTGTCTTTTTTAACATGGCGCACCGATGCTCGTATAAAAAATTGCACACTGGTTTGTACATATATTAAAGGCATCGGGGCTTTTATATTCAATTATGCACTAGATCCATCTTTTTGTTATATCGTGCATCGGTGTTCGTATAAACATTACGTGCTGGGACAATCATTTTTTGTTTTATGGCAAACCAGTGCTCAAACAATATTTATGCACCAATCCATTCTTTGTTACTGAGTATCAATGCATATAATATATTTAACACATCAGAGCAGATTGTTATCATGTTCACTATAATATTTTGAAAGGATAAATAAAACCATACATTTTATGTCATTTAAAGTAATTGTGCTTTTCACGATTGTTAGCACTGGTGCAGTGATGTGATTAATAGGCATCAATGTGTACGACTGATAAAAACGCATCGGTGTAGATTTTGTGCAGTGCAGAATTTTAAGCCAAGCATCATTTCATGAGTTCAAAGGAATATAATGGTTAATAGCATGTGTTTCTTCTTAGGAGGTTACAGGTTCAAATCCAGAGGGGGGTAGTGTATGTACACCTCTATAGACTTTAGCAGTTAAATCAATGCGCAGAGGGGTCCCTTGTCCCATAAACAAGGAGGTCACATACATCAAATTGGTGTCTCGCTTGGCAGTGACCTCAAAAATATTATTATTATTATTATTATTATGCATTGATATGTATATATTTTAATTAATATTTTTTCAAAATTTTCAATTATCGTCTCAAAATCAAATGTTTTTTATAATAAAATTTATTTTTATATTTTAATTATTGTTTTGATATAAGGATTGCATTAATGCATTATTTAATGAATTATACCTCTGTTATTTGTAACCATGTAATCATCCATATATTAATCAATCAACAATGCAACATTTTTACAACATTGGACAATGCAATAAAATAAGAAACGTGTTTTATTATATATGAAACCCGTCTCTATACAAAATGGGACAAAGTAAAGGTCCACAATAATCCAAATGCAACCAATATGTAATTGTTACACTTATTAGTAACCTATTGGCATCCACTTGGGACAATATGTCCAATACATATTTAAACAAAAATACCAGTATGTAGTTGTTACACTTATTGGTACCATGTCCTTATGCAATTGGAACAATTGAAACAAAATCCTCAATTTTTTGATTCACAAACAAATATTCCAAAACATACAACTTGCAATAACATTCAATTACATTGATTTTCATTCATTACTTGAACAACACTTGAGTTGTGTGCATGCCTCATTTCTTCATCACTTGTAGGTGATATTGCACTTGGGTTATAACCTAATGTTTTGTTAATCAGCTTGCTTTTCATGTTCCTCCTCTCCATGTTCCATCTATAAACATAGAAATAAAGTGTATTAAGTATATCTGCATTTATATAGTAGAATATACATGATTGTGTTAATAAAAAATTCACGATAGAAACAAGTGTTTCATAAACGATACACATTGTTTCAAAGCCATGCTTCATATCGGCTCTCAAAATCTCTTCCATTGGATCCAATATGCTTAATATATCATGACAAAGCATAAAGGTTTATTGTTGTTCCATTAATTATAAAATGAGGGAAGTTAAAAAACATAGCTACTTACAAATTGTTGAATTAACCCTTGATACTTCAACATAAACTCACAACCCATATTTAACCCAACATCGATCAATTCTTTGAATGGCTCTTCTTTGTACTTTGGCACCTATTAGAAGACATCCATGGATGGGTGTAAATTAATTATTTAAGCATCAATATCACAACAAATATGAAATCTTAAGTAAGGACGAAAATGTTAGTACTCACAAACTTTGTGATCGACCCTTTTCTTCCTTGTCATCATATCTTATTTTGTTTTCCTTTCTGTAACAAAACAATTGAAATTAGTATTGTATACAATAGTTGAATTCAATATATACATAAAATAATAAACCAATGATTGCATACCTATGATGCAAATTGTTGTTGTTATAATTTTGATGGTTATATAATATCTAAAAACATTTATCATCATAACCATAAGCTAAGAAAGAAAGACAAACACAACCACACAAAAGAACACATAGATTTATCCTGGGAAACCCTCATGGAGGAGAAAACCCAGCAAAACTTCCTAGATATAGAATTCAACCAAGTACAGTGTAAGATCCCAAGAACAAGAATAGAAGCATCTTTTCCACAATAGATTGCTTCTCTCTCTCTCTCTCTCTCTCTCTCTCTCTCTCTCTCTCTTTCATGCAATGCTTGAGTGAGAAGCATGTACAAATGAGGGAGGGTGCCTCCCTATTTATATACAACAGTTGTGTGACCTTTTGGTCCAACATGGCTGACTTCTGGACCTTACTGGGCTGACCTCTCCTAGGGATACTCAAAATAAATTTTATACAATACTCTTGTGGGTATTGTTTCCTTGGCTTACAATGGAAGTTTTACCTCATGACTTTAACATGACCAATTACATCAAGGACAACTCCGAATGGAGGAATAACATCTCTGAAGGAGGAATACAATAAAAGTACAATAAAATATCTTTAGAAGTTACATTTCTTTCAACAATTGTTGGGGAGACTCCTCCTATGATGCAATTATGTTTGTTTCTTTTACCATATCCTTGTACACTTTTTTGAACGTCTCTATTAGCATGTTTTGCATATCCCCTCATTTGTCCTTCAAAAATTTCATAATCTTCCCAAACAACAAAAAGCACAATAATTTTTTAAAAATTGACATGAAAGTAAATATAGCGAAAAAAATAATTTGCTAATTTTTGAGACATATTATAGAAAAACATGTTTAATAATAATACTTTTTAAATGGTTTTTTTTTGTTATTGTACTTTTTTCTATTGTAACTCTCGCGGATCTCATTATCCATTGCTATGGAAATGCTTGTTGTAGTTTATATATAACATGATTCTTGGAGTCATTGGATTAATTCTTATACTATAAGTAGATAGTATGTCTATACATTCTTTCCACTATATCCCTCATAGTTTTGTTAAAAAAAACTCCTCTCATTAACTTTGAGTACCACTCTATATTAACTGAGGACCAAGCCATTATCATTTGCATCCTTCATATTTTCTATTTCTTAGGACAACATTCATTTCTCTTGCTATCAGTCCCTTCACAACATTAAAAAAAGTGAAATTGAGTGTTTAAAACATGTTATCGATCACTGTTAAGAAATTTGTTTTTAGTAAAAATCCAAAGAAAAACTTATTATTGATTACCTTTTATCCACCTAAGTCCTCTCTTTGAAAAATTTCCATAAATATTTTACACTCAAATTGCGAACAATCTTATTGAATTTCGTCAAGTTTTTTCTCTACATGACACACATCAATTAATACACATTATTAATTTAAACCTACAAATATTCAAATATATTAAAATTTCAATAAAACTTAAATAATTTGCCTTGTTTTCTTGTTGGGATAAACTACCATCGTGTTTGTTGCAATAAGTTGTTTTCCTTGAACTTCTATCGGCTACCTTCTATCCAAAAAAAACAAGAATTATTAGATATAGAAATTATGATTTTTTTTTACAAAATAAAATTCGATGCACATAAAAAACCATATGAACCAATGCATTATTGTAACATATTCGCAGCGGCATATGATTATCGTGTTGTTAGAAATTTGAAAACATTATTTTACAATTTGTTACATCCATGTAGTACTTTGCATAGTAGTATTTGCACTAATGCATTACCATAACTTATTGTGATGATGATGATGATGGTTAACGTCCACTGAGACCAAACTTTGGTCTATCGAACCTAAACAAATGAATTATTTAGTTTGTTTTAAAATTGTATTCCTATGCTCAAAGAGCTTGGAGAGAAACGTCCCGAGCTCGCTACAATTTTGGCATGTTAAAAGGCTAGGAAGGTCAGTATTGCAACAAATATTATGAAACTGAGATCTAATGTGGGTGTACATAGGGCACTCTAAGAGGAAGTGATTTTCATCCTCAATGTTCATATTCTCACAGAGATGGTAGATCCTTTCCACCCATGGTGTTTTAGGAACTGCCCAATGACCTGTTTCACTATGGAGCTTGTTTGTGCCAGAAATTGTTCTTAGACTACTAGAAGAACAAGCCAACACAATCTCAAAAGTAAAATTAAATAAAATAGGTTTTAGGGTTTTGGTTTTAAAAACTTCATCAGCAAGGAGGAAATAAACATCCACAAGCTAATACAGAACTGAATCATGCAAGTTGGATAAACTGGGGATCAAACACATCCCAATAAGCCATAAACATTACACATGAAATATTAATTCCACCCACAGGCTACAAGCATTTACATGAATAAAACTTTAAACAAGAAATGAAATTGTAGACTGAGCAATCAAACAGATCAGAAAAGAAAAAGCATGACAGGTAAAAGGGCTTATCAGTTTATATATAATCAATAACAGTCATCCACTTACATAAGAGTTATAAGTGCTAGCTTGAGAAATCAAAGCTCCAAAAGCCTCTCCTTGAGTGAAAAATCCCCCCCTTCAAAACTGTATGTTTGTCTTCCTTTTATCATTACAAAAGTAAAGTAGTTCCATAACTACCTTTTAGGTCGAAATTTGAAACAGTTACATCAATTAGTTACATGATAACTCAAAATCTTTAAAGATAATTAACCAAAAAATAACAAATCGGATTTGGGGAAATTTGGCGAATTTATAGAAATTTGGGTCTCAAAGACGCCTTCATATCTCTCGATATGGAACACCTGTGTAAAAACTGAGAGAGGTTTTTTTAAATGAGTGTGTTATGAACAAAAACCTCTCTTGGTTTTTCAAAATTCATCTTCAATTGATCTAAATATGTTCTGAAAATTTATGACTAAAACAGGAAATTATTAAATAATTCAAACCATGAAAATAGGCCACAAAGATGAATTCGAATCTCTCAAACGATAATAGCTGTTGCAAAAATGAGAGAGGTTTTTGTGAATGAGTCTATTTTGGACAAAAACCTCTTTTGGGTTTCCTGAATTCAATTCCATCTCCTCGTAATCTTCTCCCAATGACAATGACAAAAACAGGAAAAACAGAGCTGCTACAGGAATCTCCTCATGAAAATATTTGACAAAGGACTAAAAAATGAGAGTTAGATTATAAATCAAAACTTGGAATAAACTTTTATTATAAGTTTTTGAAAGCTTAAAGATGTACATATTAACTAATAAGCCCAAAATACAAACCTTAAAACTAAAATAATGAAATGATTCAACCATTAAAAGCATTAAATCCAACCAAAATTATTGATTGTCAAAAATTCTTAAAATCAACATAAAATATAAAATCATTTTAAACCAACGGTTGAAAATTAGGACAAAAAGAAGAGATAAACTAAGAACAAGATATAGTTATAATAGAGCTCATGAGAGTTCGTTCTTATCTTGGCTATATTATTATTTTTCTTTGAACTAGTTAAAACAGAGAGATACTTTTGATCTTCTAGAGTAGGGTTGATGACCTCCTTATAATATCTTAATTTTCTTTTAGCCTCTAAATCTTACTCACACCACATTTTCTCTTTAAACTTATAAGTAACAATATTTTTAATGTTATTAATATTTTGCAATGCAACATTTTCGTCGATCTCCCAATGGTTTAGCTAGACCCTGGTATCTTTATACCAAGCTCGCTTGATCCTTAGGTGGTTTTCGCTAGAGTTTAAAGGTAGCTTAGAAAGTCTATGGTCTCCCATGTTATTGATTTTTTGTTTGTACAATAGGAGCCTAGTCATAGATAGGCTCTCGATAGGGGAAATACCCACTTCTATAAGGAGAATAAGATAGGGTGTCTTACTTTTAATTTTGAGGTTATACGTTATAAAACACTTTTGTATTTGTTCAATCTTTCTCTGAGATTCTCTAGATATGCTGCAACCCCAAACCTCACAACCATACAAGGTAACAGGAGTGACTAAAGTTTCAAGCAATACACCATGGGTGCACCGTTGAACCAGTGAACAAATTTAAAACATGATGTTTAGGTACTAAAGACAATGTTCTTTACATTATAAACTAAGCAGTGTGCTTGATAGGAACATATGCACCAATGTGATATTCTTGTACAGTGTGAACCATGAACTATGAAACTATTTATGTTTTAAAAAATTGCTAATGATGGGGTTTGGGAACCAATGCAATGAATGGTCATGTTGCAATGGATGTCAAACACCCCATATACAAGTAAAGAAACTCTATAAAAATATATGCCTTAAACAAATATATATATATATATATATATATATATATATATATATATATTCTTGTGAGATATAGAGAGGGAACCAAGAGAAACAACAAGAAAGCTAGGGCTTCCAATGATGAAGGTAACTATGGAACCCTTCTATATTTTTTAGATTGCGCAGATTTTTGTTTATCCAAATAAGGGAAAGATTGAGATGATAAATAAAATAAAATCACATATTGAAATTTATCCTTACTGATTTGTTGTAACCTACGATGATCCCTTACAAATTTGGCTCTCAAAAAACAAATTCTCATCAAAGTCTTCGTTGGTAAATCTGCCTTGCACAAATCTCTCCTCTTAATATTCACAAAAGAATGAAATAAAGATTAGGGTTTTCTTTTGTAAACACACATTTAGAAAAATGAAATTCCCTCTCATTTTTTCACTATATATTTAAACACATTAGTGATAAACGCACGTGTTGTTTTTTTCGTACTTTTATCGATAAAGTGCATAAGTGTGCTTATAACTTAAAAAAAAACACAAGGAGAAAGAATTTAATCAACAAAATACAATTGCAAACCTCCACAATTAAAAAAATTTGGAGGTTCTTCTTTACAGAGGTCATGCTTCAATGCATATCATCGTTTAGCTCACTAGTGCATTTTGTATGTACAAATGCACTAGTGCATCATAAAACAATATAACACACTAATAAGTTTTATAAAGGCATTTAAAACTATATTTATAGTGAGATTTTTGTATGCTTCTTGAACTCTCTTTTAAGAATTTATTCACATATTAATGATGGTTTTGGCATGCAGGGAAAAAAGGTTATAATATCAAATAGTCAATTCTTTAAATTCCAACTCATTCCATATCGGTGCAAGTTCTTCAAGTTCTCCCCTGCCATTTGTAGTAAGTCCATATTTTTTATGAATCATTTATTTGATTGAATTTATGTTATTTATGCATGTTCACTTAAATAATTGTTTATTGAATTTTGTAGGATCTTATCAGGAGAAAGAAACCATTGATGGATGTTTGATGAAAACAGATAGCCACTTTACTCTACCAATTGCAACATCCCATATTTCAGCATCCAACCTGGGTCAATGGTGTTACGATGTGATTTGGACCTCTTCTGTGACACCCTAATAGTGTGTGGTTGTTCAAAATGTAGAGAGTTAAAGGATAAGCCTTGACATGTCATATTATCCCAATATATTAATGATTGACTTCCCCAAGTTGACAGTTTAATACCTTCCATTGCGGTAAAAAATACAATAGGTGATAGAAAAGACACATAGGAACACTTCCATATGCTCCTTTTTTTTAAAGTTGGAAGCTAGATCAACTAAGTTTCATCTCAAATTTACCAACTCATCTCCTTATGTTGAGCCAATGGAAAGTTCTAGTGAGCCAAAGTATGACATCAATACTACCGAAAACATCTCTACTAAGAGATCAAAAAAGTTGTATGAGCTAAGAGAAAAAGTTTCCAAGTACACATGAAGGTCGGGTTAATTGTTCAAAAGTGGCGATGACTTCCCTCTTCCTGAATCCTATCCATCTACAAAGTAAATACCAAACATGTTATAACTATGCTTTGTATGGCACTTGGTCGTCTTCTATGCATGTGCCTAATGTTGTAATCGAATTCTCATTTTGTGATAATAGTTATATGATTTCCAAGTATAAAATAGATGTTGTAAATCTTAGGTTGTTTATCCTTTCACGTGTATCCATTCCTCCCAAACAATCAATATAATTTATGTCATTTTGTGGTCCTCTTTACAGTTGGTCCGATTAATTGAATATTGTTAAATACAAACATGGTATTTCCATGTATAGTATGTGCATGAATAGTTATGCTTTGATGGTCACCCACAAACTCATGGGAACATTGAAAGGTTCATAAATAGTTGAAGGTCATCATTATTTAGTGCAAAATATTCCTTTGAAGAACACTCTAATGACAAAAAGTTCTTTCTGAAAAGGAAGGCATCGAGATTTGTTGTTGTGCATGCAATACATAATTTGTATGTTGGTGACGAGTTGTTAATAAACTATAACTTTTGTAGACCACCAACCACTCGTAAAAAATGTGTTGCATTGGGTATTCCTTTAAACAACCCCTTGGGTGTAAGAAAAACATCATTGAGTAATTGTATTTTTTGGATTTTTGGGGGAACGAATATAAAAGTATTGACTAATTTTACATTTGTTTTATAAAGTGGTTGGTTGCATGTTTTTTATCAGGAAAAAAAATCCATGCTTCTAATAAATATTTGGTATAATGTTTGAACATACTAAATGTAGTGTATTACTAATATTATTGATGTAATGTTCAATATTTATACAATTACGATTATGAAGATAAGTGACTTGTCTACCATCTTTAGTTGCACCCCTCACTTTTGAGGTAACTAACCATAAAGTCACCTAGTTTGTTAAGGAACCTTGTCACACAATGAACATTGAAAATGGTTGATTTTATGCATGCTTGATGACAATGTATAGTTCCATTCCTCACTAATTACAGGTTACTCAAAGATAAAATACTTCAAAGTGATAATTTCTTTCTTGGCAGTTGGCTAGAGGCAAATAAAACATTGAAAAGGTTGGGTGTTAAGTACACATCATACCACGCATGTCCAAATGATTGTATTCTATATATAGATGAATATGCAAACAAAGAGATATGTCCAAAATGTTGGTAAGGGTAAGGAACATGGTCCTCCTCGAAAGGCATTGAGGCATGTGCCTAGCAAGAAAATTTTTAAGGATCCATAATTTTCTTAAAGTGTAGAAATCTTGGAAAATCTTAATAATTCTTAAGTTTATAAGCATTAAATGTTTGACAATTTTTTTGTATTTAAATTAATGGGGACTTTATATGTTTTTTGGAAATTTTTGGTGGTTTTTAGAGTAAAAAACTAAATTATACCATTGAAATATCCCGATTTTGACCCCATTTGCATTAAAAGTGTATATGATGTAAATACCATTATTAAATCATGGTGAGGAGCTAAAGGCCAAGGCCCCTCCATCGATTTATCGTTTTATGTATCGACAGTTAAAAATCAATACCTATGGTTCTTGTGCTAGCTAGGCACAATATAAATTGAGACATCATGTAAATACACAATTTAATAAAAATACCCACAACTAGCTATGCAATGCAACAAAGAGATGGGGGCATGATTTCATAAGGAATAGGGAGGGAAATTATTCAACCTATTGATCCAATAGTGTTGAGCCAAGTGTCAATGGAGAACCCATAAACTCTCAACTACCCATTTTGTCTTATGCACCCAATCATTTATTTCTTCCACAAATTGGTTGAGGCAGTTAATGCATTGGGAATGGAAGAGTATGGCAGTCAAATTCGGATTGGGGAAAGCCATCATTCTGGAACATCATGGTTTTTCTTATTGGGCAAGTAAATACCCAGAAATGCATGCCCATTCCATTCCTCATTCATGTTTTCCTATTCCTCTCGCAACTGGAGCAAGATGGGTGTTTTCCTTCACGTTTTTCTGTTGTTTTCCTCATCTATCCATGTTGGGAAATATGTTTTTGTATTGCACGATGGATAAGAAGCAGAGATTCATGGTTTAGGGGTTTGTAGAGGTCATTTTTGCTCCCATAATGCTCATAGACGTATTCTGAATTCGAATTCACGATTTGGGGGTTTGCAGAGGTCATTTTTGCCCAAAATCGTGTTCTGAAATCGAATTGCTCACCTAGGGTTGATTTCCCCATTTATTAATCTGGTTTTGGTTGCCAAGACATTTTTATTCATACCCAGCATATGTATTTTGTTGTTATGTGCATCCCTGTTTTGGTCTAAAAACTTAGGAGTGGAAGAGGCCCAAAATTAGCTTGATAAACCTAGTGAAGAGAGGAGCCTCACAAAGGACCAAGAGGGGTTGGATATTCTTCTATGCAACCTTAAAGAGCACTAGAAGGGAAGGTATGACCTGAGGGATTGTGTAGCAGTGAAGAGAATACTTCCTTGTGTTGGGTGTGTAGGTATTGTGGAAGGCCAAGCTAGATAGATCTTGTGCAGGTGTCCATAGCTCTGTGGTTGAGCTCAATAGCTTAGCAATTCAACCTTTCCACTTCCTTAGTAGCCTGATAAACCCAACTGTAGATTGGATTGGCTGAACCTTGGTGTGTATTTGGTTATGTGTGAGCCTGTTGTTCCCTAGTTTCTTGTGGAAATCATGCCCAGCTCGGGGGTGGCAGTTGTACTGAGAGATTAATGAGCACAACTGGCCTATGGTTGGGTGCAACATTGCAGTGACATAGCTAGTTGCAGGACAACTCATTTACAAGATAAGTTCTCTCTTATATTTTCTATATTAATCCTGCAAATGTATTTTGTTTAAGAATTATTATGAACATATTGAATGAATTGAATGCTTGAATGTATTTACTTCCATTGTATATTCTTGCAATATGCATCTGCATATGCAATGCATTACTGTTTATGTTCATGGGGCCGAGATCCTTGGTTAAGATGGCAGCAACGCAGTTGAGTCGTGTCCTCTCCTCATTGAGAGAGGAGGGGAAGGGACGTGACAGCCATGGAATTTAGGTGAATAATCTTTGAAATTAACTCTAATTGGCGAATCGTTTTTGAAAAAAATGTTTGAAAATGGCCCATGGGTTGAATTTTCACCCATAAAATTTTCCCTAATGCCTAGAACTCCAAGGATTCACGGGATCTTTCATTGCAAACAATTAGTTGTGTTGTAGGGGTGGCATGCCTCACATAGAAGTGAGACAGGAGTTATGCTAATCCTAACATATTTAATATCCATGAAGCATATAGAGGATAGAGAACTTGGTAAATTTAAGAATGAATTATATAACATGGTAGCATGACTAGATTGATCAAATTTGACCTCCACTCCACAATATTGTGTGATATGTCCATCATCGACATCTTCAATGTGAAAATGATGTCCATATGCCTACATATATGAGAACAAATACACCTATAAAATGCAAACAAATGACGATGACATATGTCTAATAACTAGAGAATTAGTAAAAACATAATACACATTACAATATGGCATGTCAAAGATCCTACGAGAATTCATGGTTCACATAACCATGTATGAGCAAAGGATAATGACAATACAAAATAGATAAACACATAATTAATTTCCGTAAAATTGTGAGTGCAAATGTATTTTAACTTACACTACAAAAAAATAAGCATGCATTTGGTATACATACCCTTAGAAGGTTCAGATAGTCATGTTATTTCAACCCCGACAAATGCCCTTCTACAATGAAGCAATGTTGTAGAGTATACCCATATAAAGAAGGTTCCTTCATACCCAACGTGACATCCTTTTCCATAGAAAGATCATCTTTCTTCAAAATCTATGGGACATTATAAATGATGATTGACTAGTTTTTAATTTTATGTATAAGAAATTACAAATTATGTATATAAATGATATCTTAATGGGTTGAGGGTGTGATTCAACAGTGGGGTTTTATGGCTGACCCAATGGAAGCCTAGGTTTTATGGCTGACCCGATTGAAGCCCAGGTTTTATGGCTGACACAATGAGTGACTGGTTTTCAATTCTATATATAAAGAATTATAATGAAAATGATCTTCATAAATACATTATTGCCCCACACACATATATAATAATGACAAAAATGTTTATCTATGGTTTCATAAAACCATGAGTTGCAAATATTTCTTATCATGTAATATAAATAAATTTTAACACATCAATAAACATTCAATCAATAATAAATCATTCCATTTTTATTATCAATGCAAAATTTTTAAAACACCCATGCATCAAAACATGTGTAAGCAACCACATGTCTTTTCCAAGATATGAGGATCGTATAACAATTTATCAATAATGTGCACTATTTCCCATTATGTGATTTATTTATATATGTTGAATTATTGTAACTTCAAAGTGTATTTACTTATGGTCCCCAATGTTTCTATTGGAAGAATCACTTGTATTTTCTTGTACCCCTATGATTCCTATCGAGAGAATTACTAAGAGTCATGAGAAAGTCCCCTTCGTTGTAAGTCGGGTCATTAGTAACCTCCGGAATATATTATTATATTAAGTTAACCCAATTATGGTTACTCGAGCCTACATGACAGGTTTAAATGTCAAGTGAACGAAAGAATATAAATAGAGTGAGGCACCTCTCATTTGAGACACACACACTCACTTGTGCATAGCGCATGGAGAGAGAGAGAGAGACATATCTGTTGGAGGGAGGCACACCTGTTTTTGGGTATTGTCTTTTATCTTTTATACATCTTACACAGAGGAATTTTTTGTTGGGTTTTCTTCCCCATGAGGGTTTCACAGGATAAATCGTTGTGTTCTTTTTGTGTGGTTATGCTTGTCTATCTTTCAATGATCTTTTGGCTTATGGTTATGCTATTGTGATGGTAAATGCTATAAGATCTAATATAACCATAAAAAATTAACATGGTATTAGAGCCACCCTAAAATAAGTCATTGTGCAGCCGAAACAATGCTACAGCTACAGCTATTGAAGATTTGGGTTTCATGCTTGAAAACCCTAAAATACTAAAACAAGTAGTTTTGGTAGATTCACTATATCTACATATTGGAGAAGGCTCAGGAACCGAAAATTTCATAGTCCGAAGATAAATTCCTGATGTACACTTTGTAAAATTTTCAGCCTCTGATTTGCTATATTAAGGGAGATATGATTCCTCCAAGTTAGGGTTCCAGCCTCTCCCAAGATTAAACTTTAAACAAGTGGCCTAGGGAGAATTGCTATATCTCAGGATATGAAGGTCCAAATGAAATTTCGCAAGATGTTACAAAAATGGAACATATGGTACTTTCTATGGTAAAAATTTCAGACCCCGAAGGTGAAACACTAACACATGGCAGTCCGTACAATTTCGATCTTCTGAACAGTCCTGAAATAAGTCACATTGGTAAAATGCTCATAAGTCCCAATTGGTGAAACCAATTCTAATAAAACCTACATTGTTGGAAAGAAGACAAATTATGCTACCTTAGTACAAAATTTTAGACACAGAGGAGTATTAATTTTTGAGATACCGTAGAAACAATATCAGGCATTCTACATAAGAAACTGAAGAAAACTAGGGCATCAAATATTTTGCACTTCTGATCACAGTTGTGGGAAAATGAATATGCTGCTCAACTCGCCTTCAGGAGGAAGATCTTTTTATCCAATTAGAAATGAAAGATTCCAAGTTTTGAAAATTAGGGTTTCTTTGACAAACCCTATATTAGGCAGATCCAGAACTAAGATGAACACCTCAAACCGGTAAGATCTAATCTTTTGCTATTTACATTTGAAGTTCTCATTTCAAAATGACCTAGCACCCTAGCTTGATTACAAGCTTGGTGAAGTTGAAAAATTCCGAGCATGGAAGCATAGGATTTCACTGGTTCTTGAAGAAAATGAATTGGACACCCACATAAGTGGAGAGGTTTTAGTTCCAGAGGAAGACGAGGCTAAAGCCTTACACAAGAAGAAACTCGACTCATAGTAAGAGAAGAGAAGATGGGAGCAATTGAAGATCAAGCACTCACGATTCAAAGAAGATCCCTCAAGCGATGAGGAATATGAAGAAATCAATTCTTGAAGAACCTCTTATCCATCTTAGCATTTGGATAAGAAATGATGATGTCATTAATGAAGAAGGAGTCTACCCACGAAATGAATAAAAGATAAGTATTCAATCATTTAATGATATTGTTTTGCTATGCATTTTATTATATTCAGTTAATGTGTTATGCATGATAGAATGTTTTCATTAATGACAGTATACTACTAATATGCATGTGATGGGTAAGTAGCTCATGGTGCTATACAACTCTCCATTGCTACTTATCTAGAATGAAACCTATTTGCTGACATATTGGATTAGTGCACAATATCAATGATGTCATGGTAGAGATGGAAGGCATCTAGAAAGTTTTCATGAGATATGGATGAATGTTGTATTGGCTAAACAGTTACATGATGCATACAAATTTGTCGTTATGCATATGTTCTATGAAATGGTTCTAACCATGCAACTGGTGCATTTGACTTGGAGGAAAGGTCCTGTACAACCACCTATAAGAAAAGGAGGATGAGATTTGTTTCGAAGAACAAGTGATGAAAATTCAAGAATCACTCCAATAAACATGAACCTGAAGCTCCCAAGGTCAGAGACACTGTGACGGAAGAAAGAGCTTCAGAGAGCGGTAGATCCATCTCAAAAGATGAAGACCACCTTGGGTACGAGAGATAACTCAAGATGAAAAAAAGTATGGTGAGACTTCCAAACCAAAGTAAGAGGCCTTGGACACACTCTAGTTGTGTAACACAGTTGGGTGACATCATTGATGCAAACCCTTCCAGCTATGGAAGAAGCTATGATCAAAGAGTAACAGTTGATCATGAGAAATGATGTCTACGATATGGTTCCGAGACCTGAAGGGAAGTCCGTAGTGTCTTCCATATGGATGTACAAGAACAAGTGTACAAAGCAAGGTTTGTGGTTTGTCTCAGAAAGAATAGACTATGGCATGACATACTCTATTGACCAGACACACTTATTCAGTAGAATTATATATCAAGCAAAGAACCACCTGTACGGAATATGCTTTGTACGAGCTCAGAAGGCACCCATAGAAAAGCACATTGAGGATCTTGACAAGATCACCTAGAGTAATGAATATCTTAACATGTGCTACAAGGTTGAATATGGAAACCTATAGAAGAAAACAAGCTCATAGATGGGTGCAAGAGGAACTTTTCGACAAAGTTCAAGATAAAGGGATCTTGGCATCTAGTAACCTGAGATGGACACACAGTAGCATAGGATGCCACCTGTCACTCTGGTAAAAAATGCAGAGGGAAGATGATGCTCAACTTCAGAGGGAGTGACTACAAAAGATCTATGAGTTTGACATGGTACGACATGATGGACCGAGATTTTACCAAGAGTAAAGTGGGTTCCAACCTTCAAGGTTCAATCAGGAAGACTAGGATATGTCGATGACATAACATAATGAACTCATAGAAGATGCAATGATGGAAGAATACCACAATTATGTTTGGGATACAGTACTCAAACTGGAAATCAAGAGTGTGGTATCTTCCAAATGAATTTGCAAGATAAAATATGTCACTGATGGAAGTAAGGAAAGATTTGTGGCTAAAGGATTCTCTCAGAGAGAGGGAATTGATTATGAAGAGACACTTGCTCCAGAAAGCAAGGTACACTTCCATCAGAACTAGCATGGCACCTGCTTCCATGATGAAGTGGGATCTACACCAAATGGATGTAAAGACAACCTTCCTTAATGGTATGTTTGAGGAAGAGGTTTACATCGAACAACCACAAAGTGACTCACGTATGCAAGTTGAAGAAGGCCCTATACAACCTGAAGCAAGCTCCTAGAGCTTGGTATGGAAGGATAGATAGTTTTCTGGCGAGCTTGGACTTTACAAAGAGTAAATCCGACCCTAACCTTTACTTCAAGGTTATAGAAGATGAACCTGTCATACTATTACTATATATGGCTGACCTATTTCTGATAGGGAATGAGAAACATATCACATATTACAAGAAGAAGCTAGATGAAGAATTTGAGATGAAAAGATATTGGATTGGTGCTTTATTTCCTTGGGATGAAAGTGTGGAAGGGTTCAAAAAGGTATCCAAAGGCTTCGGCCCTTGAGAATGTGGTGGGATTGCATTGTCCTTGAACTTCGGTTTAGAAAGGTATCCAGAGGCTTTGGTCCCCGAGAATGTGGTGGGATTGCATCATCCCAGAACTTCAGTTCAGAAAGGTATCCAGAGGCTTCGCTCTCCGAGAATGTGGTGGGATTGCATCATCCCTGAACTTTGGTTCAGAAAGGTATCCGGAGGCATCGGTCCCTGAGAAAGTGGTGGGATTGCATCATCCTTAAACTTTGATTCAGAAAGGTATCCAGAGGCTTTGGTCCCCGAGAATGTGGTGGGATTGCATCATCCTTAAACTTCAGTTCAGAAAGGTGTCCTAAGGCTTCGGTCCCCGAGAATGTGGTGGGATTGCATCATCCCTGAACTTTTGTTCAAAATGTATCTGGAGAGTTCGGTCCCCGTGAATGTTGTAGGATTGTATCATCCCTAGACTTAAGTCCAAAAGTGATCCGAAGACATTTGTCTTCATGTTGTGGATTGCAGGTTGTTGTTGCAGCTGATGATGTTACTGGTCGAAAGATCAGAGTATGATGATGATGATGTTACTGATCGAAAGGTCAAAGTATTGATTATGATGATCGAAAGATCAAATTATTGCTGATGATGTTGTTCAAAGTATTGCTGATGATGATGATGATCGAAAGATCAAAGTATTGTTGATGATGATGATGATCGAAAGATCAAAGTATTGATGATGATGTTGCTCAAAGTATTGTTGATGATGTTGCTCAAAGTATTGTTGATGATGATCTTTATGATTGAAAAGAATAAAATGTTGATGTTGTCAATCGAGAAGATCAAAGTGTTGCCGCAAAGGATCAGAAGATCGAAGTGCTGCCACTAAGTATCGAAAGATGAAAGCGTTGTTGCAAAAGGATCAAGTGATCAAATGATGCAGAAGACGAAGACATTAAAGAGTATTTGTTCCAAGATATTGATGAATGTTGAAAAACTTCCCGTGACGTATAGATGTATCACCCTAATGATGTTGAAGATGCTCTATGTCCTCCTCCTACTGTTGTTGTTGTTGTGGTTGTTGTAGAATACCCTTCTCGTTAAGGGGGAGTGTTGAATTATTGTAACTTCAAGTGTATTTAATTATGGTCCCCAATGTTTCTATTGGGAGAATCACTTTTATTTTCTTGTACCACGATGATTCCTATCGGTAGAATTACTAAGAGTCGTGAGGAAGTCCCCTCCATTGTAAGTTGGGTCATTAGTACCCTCCAAAATATATTATTATATTAAGTAACCTAGTTATGGTTACTCGAGCCTACATGAAAGGGTTAAATGTCAAGTGAACAAAAGAATATAAATAGAGTGAGGTGCCTCTCATTTGAGACACACACACACTCACTTGTGCATAGCGCATGGAGAGAGAGAAAGAGAGAGATATCTATTGGAGGGAGGCACACTTTTTTTGGGTCTTGTCTTTTATCTTTCATACATCTTATACAGAGGAAGTTTTTGTTGGGTTTTCTTCCTCATGAGGGTTTCCCAGGATAAATCTTTGTGTTTTTTTTGTCTGGTTGTGCTTGTTTATCTTTCAATGATCTTTTGGCTTATGGTTATGCTATTGTGATGATAAATGCTATAAGATCTGATATAACCATAAAAAATTAACAATATCAAACAATGGCAAATTTCAAATCAAATAACAAATTTAAAATCAAAGTTCTAAATTTCCCTAAAATTACAATTTTTTGAAATTTTGTATATTTGTGAAAGAAAAAATAAATAAAAACATTAGATCTCCAAACATGAAAAAAGAAGCCCAAAAAATCACCTAAACTTCCATAGATATGCCAAAGACAAGTTAGAAAACCTTAAGGGAAATAAAGTTGGGAGCCTATAAGGATAGATATGCCAAAGACAAGTTAGAAAACCTTAAGGGAAATCAAGTTGGGAGCCTCAAAGGATTATTGTGGGGAACTAAATGGAAACAATGAATTGGCCATAGGTTACCTTCACTAAGTTCATGATTGTCAAGCCAAAAGGTGCCAATGTCACCCCAAACTATTCCTACATACTATACAATAATACGATAACTTACTCTAGGTTTGGTAATAAAATTCTTCTTCAATTATAAATGGTAATTACCTACTTGCATAAAGATAAACTAAACCTAAGAAGTATTTCACAAACTCAAATTAATTGATATCATTCCATCAATTATTAAGAGATAAAGTAAAAAGCCAATAAATTTCCAATATCTGTTTGGGGTAGTGAGAGATCATCCTGTTATTAATAGAATAATATAAACTTGTTTTACTTGCTTTGTCTCATGAGATAAACTCCTCTATTAGTAGGTGTTCCTTCTCACTAAATTCTTGATAGCCTCTAAACTAATAATTGCATCAAGGTTCTCATGGATAGGATGAGTAAGGAGGATGCTCAATTATTAACCCTAATTATACAAGATGAGGTTCTATTAGTATAAATATACACAAAGATTACAGATCATTTCCCCTCCCCTCCACATCCTATTTTGATAGGAAAAAGTGGCTTGGAAAATAGTAATGTTTTTTGTAGGCCTTGAACTCAATCCATAGAAGTGGAATCATCATATTCAACTCACTCAAACCTCGAATAATGTGTGTTTCTATATATTTTCCTTGTATTTCGAGTTGATCACGAGTTTTACGACCTTAAGGGCTATCAAGACTCATGGTTATGTCAAATCATCAGAAGCATACACATTCATACAGCATTCACATGTTCATCATATTTCAATACAAATGCAGAGATTAACACAAAGATACTTATCTTATGAAGAAGCTTGTCCCGCAACTAGCTATGTCGCTGCAACATTCCACCCAACCATAGGCCAGTGTGCTCATCAATCTCTCAACAGCACTGCCACCCCTGAGTTGGGCATGATTCCCATAAGGAATAAGGGAAAACTAGCAAACTCATAGATAGCCAAGGATACAACAAAAACTCATCCAAGCCAACATAGTTGGGTTTATCAGGCTGTAAAGGAGATGGAAAGGCTAACTGCTAAGATAGTGAGCTCAACCACAAAGCCATGAAAACCTACACCAGATCTAGCCTGGCTTCTAAAACATCTACACACCCAACATAAGGAAGCATCCCCTTCTCTACTACACAGTCCCTTGGGCTATGCCTTCCATTCCAGTGCTATTCAGGGTGTGCAAAGAAGAAAAATAGCACCCTAGATCCGTCTGTGAGGTTCCTTCTTACACTAGGTTTATCAAGCTAGTTCATACCTTGTTTCCACTCCCAAATTGGTTCAGAGACCAAACAAAGATGTACACACAGCAATTACAATTTTGGGAATGAAGGAAAACAACACAGAGGCCAAAATTGGAAAATGACAATTGAGTAAAAAAGACTAGCCTGTACAATTTGTTTCCAAAAACAATCTATGGCTCCACGTGGGCCAAAACGACTCCCTTAGTCCCTAAAATCGTGAGTATGTCCCCCACCATTGGTTGTGCAACACTAAAACATGAAAATCCCAATCGTGGGGATGTGAATACGACCTAAAACGTGAAGAATAAAACCCAGGAGGGTTCAGCTACATGAGAGCCCAATCGTGGAGGAGGATGGATGCCAAAAAATGCCCAGCAGTTCTCCAAAAACGTGAGAAAAAATCAGAACATGAATGCATGAGGATAATTTATTTCCTGTGTGAGTGTAGAATGAGACTGTCTGCTCCACGTGAGGGAAATTGAATAAGATCTCCCCCTTTGGGAATGTGTGTGGTCAACGACTAATAGCCCTTCCAGAACTGGCGACTGCCCATGCATACGTCTCCCAAGGCAATAACTACCCAACTAACTCATGGAGAATTAAATTGGTTGGTGAATAAGACAAGGAAAGGTGGTTGGTAGTTGATGGGTTCTCCTCTTGACACTTGGATTCTCCCCATTGGCTCAGAGGTTAAGTATCCCCCCCTTATACTTAGGAAATCATGCCCACATCTCATTATTGTTGCATTGACATAGCTGGTTGTGGGTATTTAATTAAATTTCATATTTACATGATGTCCAAAATTATGATTTGCCTGGATAGCACGAAATACCATTGGCATCGATTTTAATCGTCGAAACATAAAACGATAAATCAATGGTGGAGATTTCTCCTTTAGCTCCACACCATGATTAATTAAAATATAAACATCATATACATTTAATGCAAATGGGGTCAAAATCAGGGTGTTACGTTCCCCTCCCCCTTCAATAGCACTGTCCTCGGTGCTTTACAAAATTGAACAAAATGCTACATTGGTACTGCCCTTAGTGCTCCGTGGGATTGAACAAAACTGGATGTGCCAATCACATGGCATCCTCCAGCTCCCACATAGCCTCTTCATGACCGTAGTGCTCTCATTACACCTTTACCTGCCCTATGGCTCAGTTCTAGAGCATTGTGACCTTCCTATCGAGGATGTGCATTTGCTTGATTTGGAACTCTCCCTCGGGTTCCACCTGAATCACATCCCAATTTATCACATGGTTAGGATCGTGTACGTATTTCTTAAGCAAAGAAACATGAAAAACATTATGAGCTCTAATGCTAGCAGGAAACACAAGTCTATATGCGACTAGCCCTCCAAGCACATTATTGTTCACTGGATTATCCCATGTCACTGGTGTCCTACACCTTCTACCATACAAAGATTCATACAGACTCATCCCCAAGGATGCTTGCTATCCATTATTATAAGCAAACTCTACCAAGTGTAAATAATATTCCCACTTGGTTGGTGTGTCCATCACATACATGCAAAGCATGTCTTCAGGAACCTGATTCACTCTCTCTGTCTGCCCATCATTTTGAGGATGGTAAGCAGCGCTGAAATTTAACTTGTACCCAAATCTGCAAACAACCCCTTCCAAAAATTGGAAGTGAACTTGACATCTCTGTCATAGACTATTGCCTTAGGCAATCCATGCAATTTGAAAATATCCTTCATGAAGATCTTTGCAATGTCATCAATCTTATGCATAGACTTAACTGGTATAAAATGTGTTCCCTTTGGAAACTTGTCCACCACAGCCATGATGGAATCATGTTGTCTCCAATTCATTGGAAATCCTGTAATAAAATCTGTGGAAATAACTTCCCATTTCCATTCTAGAATTGGCAAAGGCTATAACAAACCTTTTGGGTGTTGATGCTCAACCTTCACCTGTTCACATTTCATGCACTTTAAAATATATTCAGCCGTGTCCTTTTTCATTCTTGGGCAAAGAAACTGCTTTCTGGCTGTAGAAATTGTCTTCTGATATCTTGGGTGACCAGAATATGGAGCTTGATGGATCTCATCCATAACAACTCTCCTCAAATATGCTACATTTGGAATATAACTTATGTTCTTATAGGTAAGAAGCCCATCTTCTTCCAATTTATATCCCTCATACTTCTTTTCAAGGATTTGTTGCTGCAACTTGTCCTTGACCTGTGCATACAATTCATCTTCAGCAACATGATTAACAATATGCTACCTCAACTCCGAATGAAAAATACTAGTAGATGCCACATGCATTTCCTGCACCTTCCTACTTAGTGCATCAGCTACCTTATTCTCTTTTCCCTTTATGTGCTTGATTTCAAAATCAAACTCACATAAAAATTGTAGCCATCTAGCTTGTCTAGCATTTAACGTTGGCTTATCAAACAAGTACTTTAGACCACAATGGTCTATCCTTAGCTCAAATCTTATGCCCATCAAGTAATACCTCCACATCTTAAGAGCATGTACTATAGTTGCAAGTTCTAGATCATGAGTGGTATAGTTCCTCTCATGCTCCTTCAACTTTTTTGACTCATAACATATCACGTGGTTGTCTTGCATAAGGACTCCTCCAAGCTCTTGACTGCATGAATCAGTACACACCACAAAGTCTTTTTCTGGGTCTGCAATCTTCAAGACTGGTGCACTTGTGAGAAGGTTCTTCAACTGCTGGAAGCTTTCTTCACACCTCGGTGTCCATTCAAACTTTATTCCTTTCTTTTGCAAAGAAGTGACTGGATGTGCAACCTTGGAGAATCCTTCAATGAATCTCATGTAGTATCTTGCAAGTCCCATAAAAGATCTTACATCTGTTACACTTCTTGGGGTAGGCCAATTCATAATGGCCTCAATCTTCTTAGGGTCTACAGATATTCCCTCATCTGATATAATGTGACCCAAATAATAAATCCTATCTTTATAGAAGTCACACTTGCTCAACTTTGCATATTACTTATGTTCCTTGACCAATTGCAATATCAATCTCAGATGTTCTTCATGCTCTTCCTCATTCTTAGAGTAAATAAGGATGTCATCAAGGAAAACAAAAACAAACGTGTCCAAATACCTGCTGAATACACTATTCATAAGACACATAAATGTAGTTGGTGCATTTGTGAGACCAAATGGTACCACTCCAAACTCATAATGTCCATACCTTGTCCTGAAGGTTGACTTATGAATGCCTTCATCCTTGATTCTCACCTGATGGTAACCAAACGTTAATTCAATCTTGGAAAATACCTTTGCTCCTCTCATTTGATCAAAGAGGTCATCAATCCTAGGCGATGGGTATTTGTTCTTCACCGTGACTTTGTTCAGTTGTCTATAATCAATACACAACCTGAGTGTACCATCTTTCTTCTTCACAAACATAATTGGTGCTCCCCAAGGAGACACACTCAGCTTGATATACTTCTTCTCCAACGACTCTTACAGTTGCATCTTCAACTCTGGCATTTCTGGTGTACTCATCATGTAGGGTGTCTTGGACACTGGTGCTGCTCGTGGCACAAGTTCAATTGTGAAATCAATGTCCCTCTTTGGAGGAAGCCCTAGAATCTCATTAGAAAAAACATCCCTGAATTCTTGCAATACAAGATAGTCCTCCAACCTAATAGTTTCATTCTCTGCTGCTTCCAAAACATGAGCTACATACACTCTACAACCTTTTCTATAACACTTCTTCAGTTGTATTGCCGAAATCTACCTAACCAAAATCACCTTTGGAATGCCTCTTACAAATCTTGGGTTCCCTTCTTCATCCATGCATTCAAAAGTCTTATCGTAACAATCAAGCTTTACCCTATGAGCTTCTAACCAATCCATTCCAATGAGAACATCATAGGAACCAAGTGGTAGAACATTCAGATCTACACAAGTGACCAATCCATTCATAACCAATGGGAATTTCTCTACCACTTCACTAACCTTTCTCTTAGTTCCAGTGGCTAGCTGAACTAAGCAAGATTTTCTATGCTTTACTTTCTTAAAATAAAAAATCTCTACTGCTCTAGGGGTAATGTAACTATGAGTAGAACCAGGTTCAATCAAAATAGAAACAGATTGCTCAATAATCTTACCTGTGACTTCAACCACAGTTGACTAGTGATCTGCTTGGCGATCCTCTAGTGTTGCATAAATACTAGGGACATCCCTTGCTACTTGAACCATTGTTTCTGCTTCTTGAATGTTGTAAGTTGGCCTTGCATTCTCATTCTCAAGTGGACAATTCTTGCGCATGTGGGGTTCTCCACATTTCCAACATTGGAGTGGTTCTCTATTATGTTGTGGATCTCTTGGCTTTTCTCCCACCACTCTAGTTGGTTTCTTCTCAACTTGGGATGGCTGCTTTTGCTGATTCCTAAAATTAGAAGGTTGAAACCTTGCTTCCTTTGGTCATACTTCTCATTCTTCTTTTCCTTCCATGTATTATGATAATCAGGTTTGCCTTTCCTTTGCTCATAGCAATACTTAGCTTTCCTTATCGCTTCTTCCAGAGTTCTAGGTTCATAAAACTCGATCTTGTCTTTGTAAGACTGAGGCAATCCACTCAAGAGACGCTGGATTTTCACTTTTTCATATTTGATGTACCTGACATACCTCAACATCTCCAAGAACTTGTTTGCATAGTCTTCCATGGTCTGTTGTCCCAATCTTAGCTCATGGAATTCTTTGATCTTATCATCATAGTACTTGTCAGAGAGGTACTTTTGCTTGAAATATTTCTGGAACTGTTTCCACACAATCTTCCTTTCATTAATATTTTTCACTTTCCTGAAATGCTCCCACCATATGGATGCTCTTCCATTCAAATTGAATATGGCTACCCTAGCCTCCATTTTTCTAGAGTAGTCTTGGACTTGGAAATATTTTCTCATTCCCAGAAGCCAAGATTCAACTTCTTGTCCATTCTTTACCTCACCATTGAAGGTAGGCGGCCTTGCCTTCTTAAATTCATCACGTGAATGGTTCTGGTAACTCCTCTTCCTTTCATTTTTGTGAGAATAAGAGCTTGAACCGCTAGTGGATCCTTAAGAGTCAGATGACCCACTAGGAGATATCTTCCTTCTTCTGGTACTGCTCTTACTAACTTTCGGTCTTACTATCTGGTCCCTAGAGTTCATCCACCTCTAGATGTCTGTCAAACTTTGCAGCATGGATGCATTCAATTGATTCTGCTCCTCTTGAGCCTTAACCAATCTTTCATTATCTGCCCTATAACTTTGCATTTCCACCCTTAGGATTCTCATGGTGGCTGCAAAATCTGGGGGAGTATCTTGAAATCTCCTCCCATTAGACTCTGTCTCAGCATTTCCAACTCGTACATTCTCCCCCATAGCATATTCCTTGTATTCATTGGGGTTTTGTGCATCATCATACATGTCAATTCTCATGGCTCAACCAAACCAACCTTACCAAACTGCACTATCTAGAATGTTTCCTTTTGGAGGTGACTATGATTCTACAAAATGTGTTAATAAACATAACTATTAGCTTCATAACATTCAAAAAAATTTATATATTACTTACCTGCACTTGGAAAATCTCATATTGACACTTTAGCAACCTACCAAAAAACCCTGTTTCGATGCAATTTTTAGTTTTCCTCCAATCGACGAAACTCAGCCAATTTATCGGCTAAAACTCCACAAGCTTTCCGATGTATCAACTCCATTTTCCTTTTCCTTTCGACATGTCACTGAAATTTCAACTTTTCTTCTGACTGGCAACTTACCAAAACTGTTGTCGTTGCAGAATTTTCGACTTTCACCCGCTGCACTGCGTCGAAAAACTTTCCGGCTTTCACCCACCGTTGCGGAAGACTTCCTAAGTTTTCTCTCGTCATTGCAGAAAACTTTCTGTCTTTCTCCCGGCCAAGTCCTCCACCGTTATGGGAAATTTTTCGACGTCCACCCGCCACTCATCGGGTCGAACCAACTGACATGCATCGACTGAAACTCCAACTTCCACCCAACACGCGTTGACTCGATTTGAAACTTCCACCCAACACGTATCGGCTCAAATATTCTGATGTGCTCAACTGACGTTGCGGCCAATTTCACCAAAACTTTTTGATTTCATACTCAGAAAAAAAAAAATCATAAATTTTCTTTCGTCGGCTTCGTCTGTTGTGTCGGAAAAAACCAAACAATATAGCCGACAAATCAGTTCGACTTCGCCTGATTCTTCTTGTCGACACCGTCACTTCAGCGCATCGGCTTTCATTATCACTTCTCGTTGACACTGTCAGCCAAATTCTTTCAACCACGCCAAAATGCTTCGGTTGCATCCTCTGTCAGCTCCCTTCGGACAATGCAGTCGACGTATTGGCTCGGCTTCGGCCTTCATGCCGATACCATCACTGCGGAATCATCGGTTCGAATCCACCAACCTAGCCATCACTGTCGGCTCATCTTTATCCAACTCATTCGCCACTGTCAGCTCGTCTTCATCCAACCCAACCGATGTATCAGCCCTACTTCAGCTAACTAGGCCAATAGGCTATTTTTCATACTTAGAGAATTTTTGAAAAATTTCTCCTGACTATTGTTTTTCTGCTGAACACAGAGGTGGATTTCTCATATCCCTTTTGAGGCTCAAAGCTGTAACATAGATCTGATACCACACTGTCACGTCCCCTCCAGTGCATCAGAGAGGGAATGTGACCATTATGCGATCTAATCTAGGCAATCTAAGCCCCATGAACATGATAAACAAATTTAAATGCATTGAACATAACATATATATATGCCTAATGTAATCTACATTAGAAGCATACACATTCATTCAACATTCACATGTTCATCATATTTCATTAGCAAATACAAATGCAAATATTAACACAAAGATACTTATCTTATGAAGAATCTTGTCTCGCAACTAGCTATGTCACTGCAACGTTCCACCCAACCATAGGCCAGTGTGCTCATCAATCTCTCAGCAGCACTGCCACCCCCAAGTTGGGCATGATTCCCACAAGGAATAAGGGAACACTAGCAGACTCAAACAGCCAAGGATACAACAAAAATTCATCCAAGCCAACATAGTTGGGTTTATCAGGCTGTAAAGGAGATGGAAAGGTTGGCTACTAAGATAGTGAGCTCAACCACAGAGCCATGAACATGTGCACCAGATCTAGCCTAGCTTCTAAAACATCTATACACCCAACATAATGAAGCATCCCCTTCTCTACTACATAGTCCCTTGGGCTATGCCTTCCCTTCGAGTGCTATTTAGGGTGTGCAAAGAAGAAGAAAAAAACCCCTAGATCGGTCTGTGAGGTTCCTTCTTACACTAGATTTATCAAAATAGTTCAGACCCTGTTTCCACTCCCAAACCTGTTCAGAGACCAAACAAAGATGTACACACATCAATTACAATTCTGGGATTAAAGGAAAACAACACAGAGGCCAAAAGCAGAAAATGGCAATTGAGTAAAACAGCCCATCCTGTATAATTCATTTCCAAAAACGATTTATGGCTCCACGTGGGCCAAAACGACTCCCTCAATCCCTAAAATCATGAGTCTGTCCCCCACCATTGGTTGTGCAACATTAAAACATGAAAATCCCAACTGTGGGGATGTGAATACGACTCAGAACGTGAAGAATAAAACCTAGGAGGGTTCAACCATGTGAAAGCTCAATCGTGGAGGAGGATGGATTCTAAAAAAATCCCAACAACTCTCCAAAAACGTGAGGAAAAATTAGAACCTGAATGCATGAGGAAAATATGTTTCCTTCGTGAGTGTAGAATGAGACTGTCTGCTCCACATGAGGGAATTTGAATGAGTTCTCCCCCTTTGGTCATGTGTTTGGTCAACGACTAACAACCCTTCCAGAACTAACTGTTGCCCATGCATACGTCCCCCAAGGCAATAACTACCCAAATAACTCATGGAAAATTAAATTGGTTGGTGAATAAGACAAGGAAAGGTGGTTGGTAGTTGATGGGTTCTCCTCTTGACACTTGGCTTCTCCCCAATGGCTCAGAGGTTAAGTATCACCCCCCTTATCCTTAGGAAATCATGCCCCCGTATCATTATTGTTGCATTGACATAGCTGGTTGTGGGTATTTAATTAAATTGCATATTTACATGATGTCCAAAATTATAATGTGCCTGGCTAGCATGAAATACCATCGGCATCGATTTTAATCGCCGAAACATAAAACGATAAATCAATTATGGGGCTTTCTCCTTTAGCTCCACACCATGATTAATTACAATATAAACATCATATACATTTAATGCAAACGAGGTCAAAATTGGGGTGTTACAAACAGGGTCTTCTACGTCGGTCACTTTGCATTGTTTTGGCAAAAGGTTTTACTGCTAGTAAGTTATCGTTTCTTACTGCTAGCAAGTTTTCTATTTTTATCCTTGACAGGATGAGGGGTGAGGAACTGCTAGATTACTCTTTTGATCTACTGCATGATGATGACATCTGGGTGGTGACAGGTGGTAATGGGAATGCTGAGGAGGAGGCACCTCCCCCTCTGTGGGTTGTTGGGTTCGAAGAGGTGGTCCATCCATCTGATAACCGCATAAAGGTTTTTCACCTTCTGACTTATTTGTTTCTTCTCCTGTGATTTTTGCAGATTTTGGGGCTTTTGCTTGTGTTGGGATTGTGGATGATGGTCGTTTCAATCAATCGTCGAGGGTAGATGGGGCTTTCTCTTCTTCGCCCTCAGGGGTCAGGGTCGAAGATCAACATACAGTTGCATGGGCGGAGGAAGGAGCGGGCATAGGCGATGGTGCAAAGGTTTCCAATGGTGGTCCATATACCCTTTCTCCTAGTGACAGGGCTCTGTGGGCGGAACAGGGATCCATCGCCAATTTCTTAGGCTCTTGAGAACATAGGGGTTGCCCTAGTCCTGGTGGTAAAGGTATGGTGGGCTCTGGTGTGAGTACTGAGGCTGCAGACAGGTCAGGAGATAGTGGTGGCCGAAAAAAACCACGTAAGAACTGGATCAAGAAGAAGGTGGAGTACAATTACACGTTGGTAGAGGATATCGAGTGGCACCAAGTTTTGTAGATGGCTAATTTGATGCTGGTTGGTTGGGAATTAGGGTGAACCTTCTCGCAAAAGATTGTGGCGTTGTGGGTGGAGGAGAATTGGGTGGAAACCCTTGGAATAGTCTCAACGAAGGTGGCCCTTACCAGGGGTTGGTTTTCCTTCAATTTTTCTGAGGCAAAACACCTTCAATGGGTTCTTTCCCCCAATTAGACATTGGAACATAATCCTTTGCTCCTCAAACAATGGAACCCCCTATATGCTGCTAGCAGGGAGCGGGTGGATGTTGTGCTACTTTGGGTACGGCTTCTTGGGATGTTGCTGCACTACTGGACAGAGGAACATTTCAGGTTCATCATAAACATTTTGGGGTCTTTCCTAGAAGCCAACCTTTCTTTCATGGGGACAAAGCAACAAAAGATTGCACGTATTTTGTTCAATGTGAATGTGAGGGATGGTCTTGAGGTAGATTTGAACCTCCATTGGGGGTCTTATGTTATCAAACAATCCATGGATTATGAGAATGTTCCATTTCGTTGTCGGCGGTGCCATGCTTATGGGCATTTGGCCTTTGAGTGCAATTTGTCGGTCCGCTCTTTAAATGGGCACCAACAACTTTTGGGAACTCGAAAAGGGGGACAGACTGGAGTTTTTTCAGGAGCTCCTTCTCCCCAGGCATTGTAGAATCTGGACCCTACTCCATAGGGGGTGCAGGTGGACAGTAACATTGGTGTGGATACCACTAGAACTTTACAGGTGGTGGAAGCATGTAGGCAGCTGGAGATCTTTCTCTCTCAGGGACTCCCCTTCCCACGTACAACTTCCTTCTCTCTGCCCCCTTCCTTTAATTTGTTTTCTAGTAATGTCACTTTTTCTGGTTTATATTGGGTGGAGGGCATAAAAAAACTGAACATTTCTTCAAGGCCTTATTTGGCTTCTAGGCCTTTCCGTGCTGCTACAGTGGAGGAGATCCCCCTTCCTGCTATTTTTGATATCCCCTCTGGTGAGGCCCTACCTATACTTTCGCCCGCTTTTTCGTCCTCCAAGACTCCCCCTATCACCCCTTTGGCATTTTCTCCATCTATCAATGTATATATTTCCCCCATTGGTGTAGCCGTGTCCCCTTCTTCCCCCCCTAATTCATGTGACTCAGGGTATTTCCTCAGGTCCTGCACAAAGGTGTCTTCTGGGGGTTTAGGTTTGAATGCCACCCTCGGTTCTAAGGGGAGAGGTCACAAATATTTTACTGCCAAGGCTTAGGCAAAAGCCAAAAAGGACCTTCTAGAAGGATAACAACAATCTATTGAGAGGGCGCTTAGAGCAGTGCATTCCCAGAAGAAGGGCCACATCTGAAACTTATGTCCTTCAACTGTCGGGGTTTGGCTGGTACCCATAAAAGATTAGGACTTAGAAGGGTGGTCGGGTTGGAACACCCAGACATTTTGTTGTTACAAGAAACTTTAGGTGTAGGAGATGTGGTGCAACGAGACTGGAACGTTGGTTTCCTGGTTGGGATTTTATGACATTGGATATTAGAGGACTCTCTGGGGGCTTGGAAATTGGTTGGAATGAGCGAACTGTCAAAGCCCTAAATATGTGGGGTATGGAATTGGTGTTGGGTCTGAACTTTCTGGTATTAGTTCTACATATTTGCTTTAGAGTCTTCAACATTTATGGTCCTTATCCAAATAGGATTCCCTTCTGGAAAGGCCTTTTTAACAATCCTCTCCTCAAGGGAGAGTCGGTTATCCTGGGGGGGATTTAAATTTTTATTTGGGGAAGGCACCTAATTGGAGAAATAATAGGTGTGGCGATGGACGTGTTGCTAAGAGGTTGGACAGATTTCTGGTGGCTGAACGGGTGTTGGACAGGATACATCTTATCAAGAAATGTGTGGGTAGTGGTGGACTTTCTGATCATCTACCTATCTTTCTAGAACTCAAGATAGGACCTACACAACCACCCGTTCCTTTGAAGTTTAACAAGACTTGGTTAAATGATGAGTATTTTTTATTGTTGATTTCTGGAATTTTGATCCCCTTCAATCCTATAATTATTCTCTCATCGGCTTTCCAATTTGCTGCTAACTTCAAAAGACTGAAGGGAGCAATCAAAGAGTGGTCTGTGGGGAAAACATTCGGGAGGATAGAAAACTGAAACTCTTAGAAGATGATATTTTCACGATCTTGGAGGGATATGTGGGTGGGATGTTGAATTAGGAGACTAAGGAGAATCTTATCAGGCTTGAAGGGAGAAGGATGTGGAGAACCTCCTGCAATAAACATTGAAAATGCACAACATAACAGAAATATTGGAGCACAAAAGAGATTTTATTGATCACGAGCCACTTCAAGGGGAAAACCTCCTTTGAGCAAGCTCAATATAAAATAACTCTTGGATGATTTCATTGACCTCAACACTTACTTATGTACTAAGTCTAATCTAGACAACTATTACTCCCCATGAATGTGGGATAATACAACATACTAACGGGATGACCTACAAAGCATATGCATCCAACAAAATATAATAACAAAATAAAGAGGATGGTTAAAGCGAGTTCTTAACATCCCCTTCCCTCTTAGAAAATCTTTGTCCTCAAAGCTTTAGATGTGGAAACGATTGTTGAAGCTGAAGGAGTGGTTCCCATGTAGCATCATCTGGTTGTAGGCTAGGCCACTGAATTAAGACCTCTGGGATGGACCAAGACTAAAACTGACAAGTGCGCTTATTGAGGATGGTCTCCGGTTCCAGAATGATAGATCCTTCATTATCTCATTCTGGTAAAACAATTTGTGCTCTTATGTTGGTGCCAATCACTTGTTGAATGCAAGAAGAAGGAGGAAGTGCCAATTTATAAGCAACTGACCCAATCTTCTGAAGAATTGTATATGTACTAGAGATATTTGGAGCGAGCATTTGATTCCCTTCGATTTTCAAGGAAGATTGCTTGGAAGGTTGCAGACGAAGAAAAACCATATCATCGACTCGAAAAGTGTGCTCAGAATGATGTTGATCGGCCTGTTGTTTTATGCGAGTTCTTTCCATGTGAATATTGTCCTACAGAATGTGACAAATATGATGTCAGTTTCGAAGAACCATGTCAACTTCCTGAACTGGTGAATTGTTGGGGGTGTATGGTAGGAGTACTGGAGGTGCGTGACCATAAACTGCTTCATATGGAGTCATTTTAGATGCAGTATGGTAGGAAGTATTGTACTACCATGATCCCATCCAAGCTTCTGACGAAACTTATATGTGCCATAGAATGTTGGATCCAACTTATGACACCTTGGAATTTTTAGGAAGGATTGCTTGTAAGGCTGATGCAGAAGAAAAACCATATCACAAACTTGAAATGTGCGCTCAGAATGGTGATGAGGGCACAAAAATGGCTATTTGCCTGTAAATGTGAAGAATCTGATCTCGGTTTCAAAGAACCGTGTCAACTTCCTGAGTTGGTGAACTTCTATGGGGGTATGGAAGGAGCACTGGCAGTGCATGACCATAAACTGATTCATATGGATTATGTTTAGATGGAGTAGGGTAGGAGATATTGTACCACCATTCAGCGAGAGGGAGCCACTTTTCCCAATGATGTTGTTGTTCAGAGGTGAAACAATGAAGATAGGTTTCCAAACATTTTTTGATAACTTCAGTTTGGCCATTTGTTTGTGGGTGATACCTTGAACCCATCTTCATTTTGGTTCCATTGTGGCGAAATAGTTATGGCCAGAAATGACTTGTGAAAGTTGCATCGCGGAAGATCTGGTCCATGAAAATCTGTGTGACTGAGGAGGCAACATATGGATGGTCGAGGGCACAAAAAATGGCTATATGGGGAGAGGCAATCAACCACAACCAAGATCATTATCTTCCCGCCAAATGTAGGGATCCCTTCAATTAAATCGATCGATATATCTGTCCAAACTTATGTAGGGATGGGCCTGATGTTGGGAGGGATGCATCCAGGAAGGAGTGGAATACGATGGTCACCTAGTCATGAAGTTGGAAATTCCATTGGTTTAGCAAGGACACATGCATATTGATCCAAAATGTGTTGTACAACCAAGGAAGTAGTGGATACCATTGAGGGTTGCATCTGAATGGAATGGAGTTGAGCGATGACACCATGTGAATTCTTCTTAAGGAGATTTTCCATGCAATGTGAACTGATGATGCCGAGAGATCCTGGTTGTAAGCCCTTCAATGTGTGTGTTTTTCCCCATTAACAGAAAACTACATTGGCATAGTTCAGCAAAATTCCATAAGATGGGCCCAAGTGTGCGTAACCATTGAGTGCCCAAAATCACATCACAACCTCCTAAGGGCATGACAAACATGTTAGAGCACAAGGTATAATCTCCAATAGAGATACGCACATTGCAATACTTTCCCTTGCAAGGTAAGGTGCCCCCATTGGCAATCATGACTTTAAAGCTGGAGCAAGGATATACAAAACAATCAGCATGTTTGGCGATTTGAGGGTCAATGAAGTTATGGGTGCTACCAAATCAATGAGTAGTGTAAGAGGGATATTCTTGAAGAACCCTTTGACCTACATGGTTTGTGGGGTGGTGACTCCAGCTAGTGCATGGAGAGATATCTCTGGGTGGTCGTCATGAGAAGGAGGGTCAATAGGTGTCTGCTGAATGTCGACTTGGTCATCTATTGGATCCTGAGAAGCTGCACAAATTTCAAGTGCAGGTGGAGAAGCCACATCCAAGAGAGAGGGCTTTTTCTCAGCACATTGATGTCTGCGGGTGAATTTCTCATCACAATTATAAAAAATCTGGTGTTCCATATGTGCCCGCAGCTTAGCTTCAGACAATTGCTTGATAGGAGTGGTTCTAGGAGTTGGAGGGATTGGACATCTTTGGGAAACCATTATTATGAATGGAACAAAAGTGGATCTGGGGCGTTGTTGAGCCCTGATCTTGTCCTCCGCCAATTTATCCAATCCTAGGATTTCCATCATTGTGTTAGGACAAAACATTTTAACGTTGGAGCGGATTGTATCCTTAAGACCACTGATAAAACAACTCTCGTAGAATGCATCAGAAAATCCTTCTGTGTGCTTGACTAATTTCTCAAATTTTGTCTGATACTCTCTCACAGTGCCAGTATGGAGAAGTTTGGTGAGTGCTCCTGTGAATTCATCAAAACCACTAGGGCCAAATCGTTGCAAAAGGAGTTGGCGAAAATTGGTCCATTGGGGCTCTTCATGATCCTTGATGTACCAACAGAACCATTGAAGGGCTTCACATTCCAAATGAAAGGATACAAGTGGGACTTTTGTGACATCAAAAGTGTTATGCATATTAAAGTATTGTTCTGCCTTTTGTATCCATCTAGTTGGATCATCACCATTGAAGTGAGGGAAATCAATCTTCGACCCATGAAATTCATTGGAAGAAGAGAACTCGGTGTCTGCAGAAGACTCAAGCTGTTGTCGGTTGCTCATGGCTGAATGCTGAAGATGGAGGTCGAGAAATCTTTGATCCAGATCTGTGAGTTTGGTCTTGAGGGTGACAAGTTCTTCTTCCATTTGTCTATTTGCTCCTGCGTGGGTGATAACAAAAAGAATTTTTTTTTGTTGTTTTTTTGGGGGGGGAGGGATGGGTAGAAAAACAAAAACAGAAAGGGTTTTAGAAAAGAAAAAATTTGAGTTGGGAAAGGTGCGAGTGGGTAATTGGGGTTGACTAGGTTTGGGACACTTTCTGAAGGACAAGGAACAGAAAATGCGAATTTTAGAAGCGGGGTGAAAGAATGGGAAAATTTGTCAGAGAGAGACAATAAAGCAGAATTCAGAAACAAACATTGTGGCAAAATTTGAAGGCGATTGGGTGAGAATTGAAGAAGTTATGGCAAACCGTAAAAATAGACAAATGTGGAATTTCGAACTTCGGGAAGTGGAATTTGGGATAGGGTCCTCAATGAATGAAATATGCATAATGAAATGACGGGGGTGACTATGAATTTTCAAGGGAAATGGAGCTAAATCAAGGAAGATATGGTTTAAAAAGACAGAAATTTATACTCAATTTTTTTTTTGAAGAAATGATTTGTGGCAGTGCTAGAAAGTTGTGCTTTATCAAGTTGAAATGGAGTAAATGATCTGTGACAATTCTTTGCGTTATCAACTATAAATATATATGGACCCCAGGTATATTTGGCTTCCTAATGGTTCAAAGGTAGTCACTCGGCCACCAAGGCTGTCTCAGGCTTGAGTATTGGGGCAATACCCCTCACTTCACGGCGCAGGTAAAACTGCTGATCGCCTGGCCAAAAACAACAGCTCTTTGGTTTTCCTCAAGGATGGGAATCTAGTCAATCTAGTGGGGGTCGTTTCCCTTTTCGCTTAGCAGGTCCTCTCAATGGCCAGCTACTTCGGGGTTCTCGTGGTATTCCTCACAATGAGTTTTAGGGCTATGCCCAAGTACTTCCCACAGTTAAGCGGATAGGATTTATTCCCTGGTCCGAATGAATAGTACCGCTGCAAGAAGAAGAACTACTGCAATAATCACAGTGCTAGAAAAAATGTGGCAGAAATTCCACCTGATGCCCAAAAAAACCTGTAATGAGAGCTAGGGTTTTGAGATGAAATTTTAAAACCAACATAACTTGATCTATGTTGCTCAGAATCGCTATTATAACCTATTTCTGGAACTAAAACAACCACTTTGCTTCTACCCACGCAATTGGAATAGAAATCTGGGCACCCAATCTAAATAGTTTTGCTCTGCAATTTTCGCGGCCATCACCGAAATTCTAAAAAATTGCTGATTTTAAATCCGTAATATATCCACTTCCAGAACTCCAAACGAGGTGGTTTTTTTTTCTTCTGAAACTACTTCAGCAAATGATCTGAACGTCGCCACCCAATTTTGCCCTCTTTTTTTCCAAAAATAAGAGAATAGAAAAAAAAAATTCCCACTTGTTCCAAGGAAAGTGCTCTGATACCAGATGTGGGGAACCTCCTGCAATAAAAAATGAAAATGCACTATATAATAGAAATATTGGAGCACAATTTTTTTTTAATTAATTGTGGGCCACTTCAAGGGAACGACCTCCTTTTAGCAAGCTCAATACAAAATAACTCTTGGATGATTTCATTGGCCTCAACACTTACTTATATACTAAGTCTAATCTAGACAACTATTACTCCCCATGAATGTGGGATAATACAACATACTAACTAGATGACTTAACATCAACTATTAATCCCCATGAATGTGGGATAATACAACATACTAACGCGATGACTTACAAAGCATATGCGTCCAACAAATTATAATAAAAAAATAAAGAGGAGGGTTAAAGTGGCTTCTTAACAAAGGAATACTTTGTTGTTGGAAAGGGAGGAGACCTAGAGACTGAAGAGCAAAGCTACATGCTTGGAATGTGGAGATGACAACACCAATTTTTTTCATGCGTATGCTAGAGGGAGGAAGGCTTCCAATACCATTTGGAGCTCGTTGGATGAACATGGTACAACCCCATCCTCTTTTGTTGAGAAGTCCAAAATTGGGGTAGCACACTTTGAGAATCTTTTCAAAGCTCCTCCCCATGCATCTATTGCTGAAGTCATCAGAGTTGCACAGTTGTTTCCCAGGTTTGTGGAGGAGGAGGACAATCTTACACTTATGAAGGAAGTTACTAAGGAGGAACTTAATATAGCACTACACAATTTTAAGAAGTATAAAAGTCCTGGACCGGATGGGTGGACTATTGAATTCTTTCTGGGTTTGTTTGAACGGTTGGGTGGATATTTTTTTAAGGTAGTGGAAGCTACCAGACTCTCGAGGAGACTCCCTTCCAGTTTCAACTCCACCTTTATTGCTTTAATTCCCAAAGTCGACAACCCTACCTCATTGAATGATTTTAGACCCATATCTCTTTGCAACTGTGTATACAAGGTGGTCTTAGAGGCGATTTCTCGTATATTCAAGGACACTCTTTCAAAACATATTATTGAAGAGCAATTTGGGTTTTTGGAGGGGAGACAAATTGCTGAAGCCATTGGAGTGGCACGGGAGGGGTTCCACAGTATAAAGACTAAAAAGATCAAATGGGCTATTCTCAAAATTGATCTGTGTAAATCCTATGATAAGGTAAGTTGGTTATACATTCATATGTTGCTGACTCATTTTGTCTTTGGTATTGGTTTTATCATATGGATTATGAGTTGTATTACTACAATCTCCTTTTATGTTCTAATCAATGGGCGACCTCCCCTTTTTTCCATGCCGAAAGAGGTCTACGCCAAGGTTGTCCGCTTTCACCCTTACTATTTCTGTTGGTGGCTGAAGGATTGAGTAGGGCCTTAAGGGATGCTAAAATTCATGGTTCTTTGAAGGGCATTCAAATTTCGTAGGTCCTTCAGTTAACTCACCTACTGTTTGTGGATGATGTACTCATCTTTTGCATAGGGTCGGTGAGGGACACTAATATGCTTCGCAATATACTGGTTCTGTTTTCCAAAGCCATTGGGATGGAGATTAATGAGCAAAAATTGACTCTAACTTCTCATCTACTATCAATTGAAGAAAATTTTGCACTCAACAGGGTATTTCCTTACAATACGTCCAGAATTGATGAGGGTCTGAAATATTTAGGTTTTAGTCTCAAACCTAATGATTGTCACAAACGAGATTGGAATTGGCTAATTGAAAAATTGGAGAAATGACTAAAGCAGTGGAGTCATAAGTGGCTGTCTAGAGCAGGCAAATTGTTTTTGGCAGAATCTGTATTGGAAGCTATACCAGTTTATTGGATGCCACTTGCTTAGACTCCTAAGGGTATTCTGGAAGTGGCAAGGAGAATATGTTTCAAGTTTTTGTGGAGTGGCAAGCAGAAAACCCAGGTGACTCCTTGGGTGCGATGGGAAAAACTTGTGGTACCAAAAGGGTTGGGTGGATGGGGCCTCAAGAATATTTTCCTATTTACAAAGTCTCTTGTGGCCAAGGGGGGGTGGAGGTTGCTTAAATCTAACAGTCTCTGGACACATGTCATGATACAAAAGTACATAGCTCCGGATTCAGTTGAAGATTGGATTAGGAATCCCAAGAAATCCCATGCAGGGGCTCTGTGATTTGGAAAGCAGTGGTGCAATCATTCGGTGTACTTGAAAACAACCTTGCTTGGAAAATGGGGGATGACAGGAACTTAAGGGTTGGTGAGGACCCATGGGTTGGCAATGCACTACAACACTTACTTCCTGGACATACAGTGGAGTGTTATCAACCCAAATGGCACTTCTCCATCCGAGTGTCGACATTTCCTATGTTGGCGCACAAAAGGACATTTATGGATTGAAGGTTGCCTAAAACACTATAGATGGGCATGTTATGAGATACATTCACTATCCATCCAGCTTGCCATTTTTTCCTTTTAATATGTCAATTGTTGTACGCTACTTTGCTAGTATCAATACTCACGTACGCTTTCCTTTGACATTAAAAATAATAAATCGCGATTATTTGAGATTTGTTAATCCCTAAACCATAACTATCTTAATTGTCTCAACCTCCTCAACCCTTGAAACTGCCTTATTTCACTAAGTATAAATAAAGGCCTTGGGGAGGGCATTAATCAATCATACTTAGAGAGCAAAGTTATGCTGGTGGTATCTATTCAGAAGTATTTGGAGCAGTAGAACTCAGAATCCTTTGGTTGCAGAGGAGTCCTTGTTTCAGGCGTTGGGTTGTAACCTTAACTCATTCAGTATTGTTAATAAAGATAATCCTTATTCCAAATGTGTTTTGAATGTCTTTCATGTACCATGGTTTGATGAATATTTATGATTAAGCACTCTATATACTGTTTATCTAACCTATCCTATATACATGTATAAGCTTGCACTTGGAGGATTTGCTCTTTACAGGTGAAGGAGAAACATCCCTGAAATCTTTGGAGGAGAAGCAAAGCAGGAGAAGACAAAGCTTGGATCAACCGTTGTGAATCGAGTGAGTCCATCCTATCTTCCTATTTCCTTTATGTACTTTAAAGTTGATTGCTTGTAATTTTTAAGAGTACGTTGGTAACCCCAGACCTTCGGTTATAAGGTGTTTATTCCTGAACAATAGAATTGGCGACTCCACTGGGGACCCAGACTACTATAGGTTATTTCTGTTACCCTTGACCATTCTTTGCCTTGAGTTTGTGTGTGGTATCTTGTCCTGGTTCATGCTTACCATAGTGTTTGAAGGCCTTGTGGGTTTTCCTTCTTTTTGAGAAAATTTTGTACCTGTACGTGGGTTGATCTTATACACAGTGGTGTAATGAGGCATGCGTACACGGGTTTCTCTCTAGGACAGTCGCGTATAGTACGTGAGTTTCCCTTATAGACAATCGTGTACAAGCCTTGAAATAGGGATTTTTGGGCTAGGGTTTGCTTGTCCCTATCTTTTTGTGATTCCTGTTTGTTAGTTGGCCCTCCTTATAAACACTGTGATGTCAGTTTGATGACCTTGGTGGCCACACCTTGTGCTTTCCTGTAAAGCCCTTGAGTTTATTTTGTTTGGATTGTCTTTTGTTTGCATTTTGAAGTAGGTTTGCCTGTTTGGGTTATAGGTTGAAGTGTTTTTGTCTGAATCAGTGATCAGGGTTTTGGGCAATGTTTTTCCCAGTTTATCTTTAGATAGTGATTGGTTTGCCACTTACCTTTGTGTGTGTTTCAGTGATTTCTTGTCATTGTACCTGCCCAAGCTAGGGTTCCAAGTCTTCCCTTGTTGGTTGATTTTTGGTCTTATTAATATGTTTACTTCAATTTGCTTGCTTTATACAGTTGATTTGGTCCAAGTATACTCAAGTTTAGTGCATTCTAGGTGCATAGTAGTGTTTGAGCATTTTAAAAAGTGAAAAGAAAAACATTTTCAAGCTTTTTGCATTTGTTCTTGCATAAGTAGTTTTCATTTCAGTTTTAAAATATAATCTCAAAACTACAAAAATATAGTTTTAGTTTCTCTTTATCGTTGCATTTGTTCATCAATTTATATTTACGAAAGAAAAAGAAGTTTGCTTTAGTAGTGGTAACTTGCTTTGAAAAATAACACCTTCACTTTTTTATTTCTTATCGAGTAAAAAACACCATGGTTCATCACTCCATTTCCTTCTAAGTAAGAAATAACCCTTTAAAATGAACGCAATAATTAAAATTTACTAGTAATTTTTATTTTTTAGGGCCATTCACCTACTAGCTTAGGCTAGACTTGTGGGATAGGAAGTGTAAACTTCCCATAAGTTTTAAAATTCAGACGTAGTGGATTATTCGATAGGTAAATCCTTGTCTTTATCAATTGTATCTGGGAAGCTCCTCTCAAAAGGGAGTCAAGCACAAGGCCACGTGGTGGCATTGGACTGAGGAGATAACCCTCTGATTCCTTATCAAAATGTAAATCAAGAATTTTACGCATCTGGGGATTCTGTCCTAGACAGAGTTTCGGGCTCAACTACCCTGCCCATGCGTACGAGTTAGGCTTGCGACTCTCCCCCCAGACTGTTGGTATAGCTATGGTAGCCTTTAGTCTCTTGACATATAGGGTTCATACCTAGGTAAACCGGAAGGTTATTTCTGGTTCACCTTGGACGGGGTTGGAAGGTAACCCTTGTTGTAAGTGTAGGAGGGCAATGGGTGATTCCTCCGCTTTTGCCTAAGAACCACTTCAAGGACGCCAAGTAACCGTTCTTCAGCTTTCTTCGGGAAAGCATATCTTTCACCCTTGTTGACTATTTGAGGCTTTAGGAAATTTCGTAGTGTTTGCTCTGTGGTTTTGTCTATGTTTAGTTGGCCTTAGGGTTTGATTTGTTAAATTTTCAATCATGGAGGACCAACCTATAAGAAGTTCAAGAAGGTTGCAAAACCTTCCTCCTCTCGTCACATTGGAACCTCCACCTCCACCCCAAAGGTGAAGATTGGACACGGACGGTTCATTTGAACCAGTAGGAGTAAGTGAAGTTCCAGGTGAACCATCACTTATAGCTAACCGTCTTGATTTTGATACAGTTGAGATAGAAGACTTGCAGACTGACGAGTTTGTAAGGAATTTTAACACACCCTTGACTGACTTAAATGATCCTATGATCGTCCAGGTTAGACCTTTTCATTCACCTATTTTAGGTGTCCCTGTGGGTAGGATTATGTCTACTGCGAGAGAAAGTTCTTTTGTTTTCACCTCAGTCGTTCCGGCTGAAGGGGTACTACCTCCCCCGGTAAGTGCCCCTAGATCTAGCATACCTTCTACACCTTTGACTCCAGCAAGCTAGGTGGTCCAACCACCAGTTCACTCAAGCCTAGCAGGTGCTTCTAGTGACATGGTTACTAGGATTCCTAGTATACCTACTGTTCCTTCCTCCTTCACATACATTGCCCAGAGTGGTCCGGTAGGATCCTCGGCTTTTGTTCAAGGTTTTCCTTGGAATGGGGGACACATTCCCCCATCCACTCCATACGTAGGCCCATCACCTTCTTATGTAGGAGTGCAGTTTGGAAACAATACCTCTTATGGGAAAATTTTCAAACTCCAGTCTTGGCCCCATTTACGAGCTCTCCCTTTTCGTTGTTTAGCGGAGGGATACCTACTCCTGTTTTTCAGGCCCCAGTTTCGATTGGGGCAGCCCGAACCTCTTATACTGCACCTCCCACTCATAACCCTGTGGCTTATGGATGGAATCTGTTTCAAAGTAATCCATCCACTTCACAACCGGTGGCAGGGGCAACCCCACCTTTACTTATGGGCATTCGGGGGTAGGTCCCTCTAATCCCCAAACTGACATTTTTAGTGCCTCGGTTCGACCCAAGCTTCCGTTCCTAGCAACGTTAAACTTGCTAGATTTATCTAAGTTGATGAATGACCCGATGAGGCATGACCCCTCGTGGCCACCTGTTCCCACCAAATTACCATCGGACATCCCTAAATTCAAAGGCAAAGTTGGTGAAGATCCTGTGGCTCATGCCACTACATTTCATTTATGGTGTTCTTCGAATTCACTGAATGAAGATTCAGTTAGGTTGAGGTTGTTCTAGAGAACCTTAACAAGTACCACGGCAAAATGGTACATTGAGTTACCTTCTGCTGCTTTCAGTAGTTTTTGGGACTTGGCTAGTGCATTCCCTAGCCACTTTCAGCTCCTGGTCCGATATGATTTCAGAACGGACTTGTTATCTACCTTTAGGCAGAACAAGGATACCAACATCTCGGATCATATCCAAGAGTGGAGGAGGTGAAAGAGCCTTATAAAAGCCACCATTCCTCCTGAGTTCTTACTAGAGTGGTTCCTTAAATCCTTGTTGCCCTACATATCTAAGGATGTATCCATCTTAGGAGTGACGAATGAAGAAGAAGCCATTCTCAGGGCCTAGCAATTGGATTTGATTTATTCACAATTTGGGATCTTGTATGAGATTATACCTGAGGCACCGAGGCCTACCCACGATGTGGAGAAGCCTAATCCTGGGCCCCATGCTGATGGTGTGGTTGGGTCAATAAATTCTCCCACTGTAGAGTCTTTGGCTAAACAACTTCATCAGTTGTTCGTCAAGCATTCTACGGCAAAGGAAGCAAAGGCTGCCCCCTCCCCCCAGAGTGCAAATGTTTTTGCACAGACCTCTCAGAAGGGAAATCAACAGCCTGGTGGGAAGAAAAAGAGAGGAAAGATAGGAGAGGAAAACCAAAACAAGCAGAAACCCGCGAATAGTGCTGATGGGGACAAGAAATAAAAGAAGAAGGTTAAATTCCTATGTAAGTTATGCCACGAGGATCACCTTACTCACCTTTGTCCCCTTATGGAACAAGCCCAGAAGCTGCTTAAAGCTCAACAACCGGCTGTCCTAAAGGATCCTTTTCCCCAGGGGCAGATCTCTGCTTCAGCTTCTAATGTAGCAGGGGGCACTCAAAATGCCCTTGACCCAAACTATATCAACATGGTTCAATCTTCGACTTTGTTACAGACTAGGAATAAAAACTATGAGAAAGAGACTTCTAAGAAGGGTAAGGCTATAGGTGAAACTTCTAACCCTCTCACGATCGAGAAGCCTGCTAAAACTATGCCAAAGATACCGAAAGGTGTCTTCAAGAAGACCTTGCATAACCCTAATTCTAGGGCTGCTTCAAACTACTCTGTGGTTGAAGATCTAGACCAAACCCCATGTGCAATGTTAGCTTTAGAGGTGTTACAGAGTTGTCCCTCCCAGTGGGATGCCCTCTTAGCAGCTTTAGGCAGCAAGGACTCATCGAGTCTCATGGTGAAATTTCATTTGTCTGATGTTAAAATTCGCCTACCTTACCATGTAGCCTTATCAATAGATGTCGTCCATGGTGGAAAGACCATTGGAAGGGTAGTTGTTGATGAGGGTGCTTCTACATGCATTATGTCCTTGTCCTGTTGGAAAGCTCTCAGATCCCCAAAGTTGGTCCCATCAAACACTCTACTTACTACTTTCGATGGAAGGTCATTCCGTCCACATGGTATCCTATCGGCTTTTGAAATTAAGCTGGTAGGGAAAGCAGTGTCTGTTGAGGTGGAAGTGATTGATGCACCTTTGGACTATAATTTGCTCTTGGGAAGAAGCTGGACTTATGCCATGTCCACTATTGCATCGGCCGTCTTTCGGGTAGTGGTTTTTCCACATGAAGGAAAGTTGGTTACTGTTGACCAACTTGATTTTACTCGAAAAGGATGTTTAGAGTCTAATGAGTCCGCTGTGCCATTGGTTGATCAGGTCAAACCTGCTGCACATAGCTTGGGGGCTAGAATGTACGCATCACTGATGGGCACATTTGATCTTCCAGCCCCAATTAACTATATTGGTTCTACTAGTGTGGGGAAGTCCATAGCCATGGTTGTTGATAGGACTGATCATTGGGTTCTCCCTTCCCCCCATGAACCGGAAGTGCCCTTATTGGTAGTGGAATTAGCTTACCAAGCTATCACTCAAACCACTATTGATATAATTCTAGATCCTCTTACAGTCTCAGAGGACCTGGAAGAAGTCTATTTGCCCGCGTGGGCGAAAAACTCTTTGCACTCTACGGACTATTTAGATATGGTTTTACCTTCTGATGAAGCCATTTTTGAAGCCATGAGTGGATGTGGTAAGATCTATGAAGATCTTCACCATCGATCCTTTTTCTTCCAAAACTAAGCAGAATAGAAAATCAAGAGTTTCATATGAGACTGTTAGATGATGTTGATACACCCATCAATCTCTTACCTAGGGAAGGAATGTTTGTCGAGGGGAATATGGAAAATATTTCCGCTACTATCCCTATCAACATCTCTATAAATCCTAATGTCATATAAAACATATATATAGGTGCAAACTACTCTCCTAAAGAGATTGCTATCTATACTGCCTTGTTTAAGGAATTCCACGATGTCTTTGCCTGGTCATATGAGGAGATGCCAGGCATTGATCCATTGATTGTTGAACATGAGATCCGAACATATTCTGATACCAAACCTGTTCGACAAAAGTTAAGACCTGTTAACCCGCGTAAAGCGGTGGCTGTGAAGGCTGAAGTTGAAAAACCGTTGAAGGTTGGTTTTATTTATCCCATAGCTCTGACAGAATGGGTATCCAACCCTGTTCCTGTTGATAAGAAGCAAGGGACCATACATGTCTATACTGACTTTAGAGATTTGAATAAATCCTATCCTAAGGACAACTATCCCATGCCATTTATAGACCAGATTATAGATGCTTGCGCAGGAAGTGAAGTGTTCTCATTTATGGATGGTTTCTCCAGATACAATCAAATTCAAATAAAACCAGAAGACCAACATAAAACTGCTTTCATTTGTCCTTGGGGTACCTTTGCGTACAAAAAAATGCCCTTTGGATTGAAAAATGCTAGGGCAACCTTTCAACGGGCTATGAAATTTTCCTTCCATGATATCAAAGCCATTGTCGAACCTTACCTTGATGATCTACCTGCACATTCTCGTAAGAGGATTCAACATCCAAATCACTTATGGTTGATATTTGAGAGATGCAGATATTATAAGATCCGCTTGAATCCCGCAAGTGCGTGTTCTGTGTCGAGTCAGGAAGATTGCTTGGGTTCATTGTCTCTAATAGAGGCATCCAGGTGGATCCATTAAAAGTAGAGGCCATTGTAAATATGCCTCGTCCTCATTCTATCAGGAAAATTCAAAGCCTGCAAGGTAAGTCTAATTTTCTTCGATGTTTTATCGTTAACTATGCCAAGATTTCCAAGGGTTTCATGTGCCTGCTTAAACAGGACACCCCATTTGTATGGGATGAAACTGCACAACTCACTTTCGAGGCATTGAAAAAAGCTTTATTGTCGGCACCTTTACTGCATCCACCAGATTACTCTAGGTATTTTATATTGTATCTGGCCGCGTCCGAGTCGACCATTTGGGTAGTACTGGTTCAAGAGGACGATAAGCTCGTAGATCATGTCGTTTACTATCTTAGTTGTGCTTTGGCTGGACCTGAACTCAGGTACTCCCACATTGATAAATTAGCCTTAGCAGCTATCTATGCTGTTCAGAGGTTACGTCACTACATTTTACTGAGGACCACAACAGTAGTGGCGGATGTGAATCCTTTTCAATATTTTTTGTCCCAACGGATTTTTGGGGGGGGATTCAACAAATGGATAGTCATTCTCCAAGAGTTTGACTTGGATTTTCAATCCACTAAGTCTAAAAACTCCTTAGTTTTTGCTGAACTTATAGCAGAATTTCCTATTGAAGAAGATGTAGCTGTTGAAGATGACTCATTCCTAGATGAGGATATCTTCTTGATATCCACCTCTGATCCTTGGTACAGGGATATTCTTATATATCTCTAGACTTTGAAGTATCCTGCAGCTTCCTCATGGGAGGAACGACGTAAATTACGCCTTCATGTCTCTACATCATCATAGGAGATACATTATATCAAAGAGGGGTAGATTCCACTTTGCGTTAATGTCTTACCCATGAAGAAGCGGAGATTGTCCTGAATGATTCCCATAGTGGACCATGTGGGGGTCATTTATCTGGGTTAGCAACGACCTAGAAGATACTACGTGCGGTTATTTCTAGCCCACGATCTTTAAAGATTGTGTGGAAGCGATGAAGCGCTGTCATCCTTGTCATCTTTACACCAGGAAAATGTGGTCACATCTCGCTCCGTTGTTTCTCGTTGTCTCGGTAGGCCCCTTCATGAAATGGGGGATTGATTACGTGACATGCAACCTAGCCTCGGTTGGGGGGCATAAATATATTATTGTCGTTGTTGACTATTTTACAAAATGGGCAGAGGCAATTCCTACTTTTAAAGCCGACGGGGAAACAACAACTTTCTTTGTATTCAATCAGATTATAGCACAGTTTGGTATACCCAAAGTGATTGTCACTGACCATGGTAGTCATTTTCAAAATAGCATGATGACGAAACTGACCACTATGCTTGGATTCAGACAAGAACATTCATCTTCGTACTATCTGCAAGCAAACGGTCAGGTTGAGGCTGTAAACAAGACTTTGAAGACCATCCTCAAACTTACAATTGATGCAGCCCATTCTAACTCGCACATCATGCTATATCCTGCTCTTTGGGTGTGCCAAACTAATGTAAAAACTGCTACGGGTTTCTCCCCCTTCCAACTCGTTCATGGAGTGGAAGCAGTTACCCCGATTGAATGTGAAATCCCGTCTTTAAAAATAGCTATTCATGTGTTACCCGATACGATAGAGCTTGAAGAACGTCTGGTACATTTAGAACACCTTGATGAACAACGTAGAGATGCATTGACTGCTAATCAAGCTCACAAGAATAGGGTCAAAAATCAATATGATAAGTCGGTCAAACCTCGGATTTTCTCTGAGGGGGAACTTGTTTTTCTTTGGGACCAAGACAAAGAACCCCTGGGACAGGAAAATTCAAGGCCATGTGGTTAGGGCCTTATGTCGTGTCGAAGGTCTTAAAGAAGGGCGCATATGAGTTAATTGATTTTGATGGGAACAAGCTGTCTGAGCCTAGAAATGGGCTCTACCTAAAAAAGTACTATGCTTAGGTTTAGCGCTTTTTCTTGTATTTTATTGTATGTATTTTTATGTACATTAGTTTGTTGGTTTTGTTTTTTATACCATCTGTTGGTTGTTGTAGATGTCTTCTAAGAGGTATCTAGGTTTCGCCGATGGCGCCAGTCGCCACACTTGTAATCTAGCTTCAGTAGCGTGGGTCATTTACTCTCCCTCAGGACAGCTAGTCTCCACAGGAGGCGCTTGCTTAGGTCCTGCTTCTAATAATGTTGCTGAATATAGAGCTATAATTGAGATTCTATGGGATGCTTTGTCACATGGTATCACCCAGCTAGAAGTCCGTCTGGACTCTCAATTGGTGGTTTCCTAGCTCAATCGAGCTTATCAAGCGCGAAACCCTATTCTATTACGTCAGTTCATGCAAGTTAGGTTATTGGAAAGAAATTTTGAATTTATTATATTCAATCACATTCCAAGAAATCAGAATTCAATGACTGATGCATATGCTAATTACATTTTAGATTGACATCTAACACACATTTCATAAAAATATACAGCATGCACATAAAAAACACTTGTAAATAAACCAACAACAATATATATATATATATATATATATATATATATATGAGATCCTCAGATCCAGTCATAACTGTATAATATACAAAAATATACAAAATGTGGATCATAGTCCATCAAAATGTCCTAGATCTAAGCAGGACCACCCTGGTCACTTGGACCACCTTGGTCCCCATGGTCTCTTTGTACTCTAGCTTCCTCAGCCTCTTTGGCTTCGGCAGCCTCCACAGCATCTATGTTCACAAGAACTACTCTGGCCACCCGCCTCAAAAGGCGTAACCAGACAAGTGGAACTCCAACCACAAAGTCCTGCATGACGGTCGAGATATGCTCTATCCGCAAAGTGGGAACTCTCTGGATAAGCATGGCTAGCTTCCCCTCCAGAACCCTAATAAGCCCCGGGTCTTCCCCTACTACAGGACGAACAAACACACGTGGATGCCCCTCAGGGCGGACCGGTCCTATCTGCATTTTGACATGTTTATAGGATTAGGAATTTTATACATATGTATATATCTATCAATTTAAAATTCATAAAAATTTTAAAAATTTTGAAAAATAAAAAAATTACCTAGCTCTCTCCATGCTCCTCTTGGAGGGAGGATAAGGTCTGGATCACCTTGAAAATCCATTCCGGCATACAGAAACTGCTCTAGTGCCGGTAGCTGCCGCTCCCACCAGAAGTAGAAGTCATCATCATACACACTCTACATCGAGCCTCCTCCTTCTTGATGGAGGAAGATGTCTCCCCATCTGCTCAGCCTAGGCTGACATGGAGTTCGGACTGGTAGGGGTATGGCAGGGCTCAATCCTGGTACTCTCTCTTGAATAAGGAAACTAATAGAAGGAAACTAATGCATTTTTTCTCTTCCATGACAACCTCCACCAGACATGTACCTTGCTTTACACTAAGAAAAACACCCTAAAGTCACACACCTCATGTGTAAGATGTGTAAAACTTTAAAACATATGTAATATCCCATTACTCTCTTCCACCAAAATATCAAGGAGATGCCACCTCATTAACTAATGCCACACATAACTTTCTAAGATGTTGAAAGTCATAAATGTGGCCTCAAACAAAACTTCTTGAAATGAAATGACATTTGCCTAGGATGCTATATGCCATTGTTTTCAAAAATAATGTCCAATCCCAAAATATCACATTGCTAAATATAGTCCAAAATTAGCTAGTGTTGGATTTGCCACCAAATTTCTTCCCATAGTACACACAATGCTCAATGTTGTTGGGTTGGGCCTATTAAATTGAGCACATAGATCTATGGACAAACACACAACTCACAAGATAGATCACACAATTTACTCAGCAATTGAAGAATGAAACAACGCAAAAAATGGCTTGCAGCTGTGAATGCTTTCATTAATCAAAAGGTAATTAGATAACAATCACAATGAAGTAAAATGGCTTTACTAGCCACATGCAATTCAAATCCACATGAGGAAATTCGAATTGATTAGACTCTACTTGACTTTAGGTAACTAAGACCTTGTCTAAATCACTATCGAAGGACTCAATAGTTAACTGACCTTGTCTAAACCATAACCGGAGTTCTAAAACACAACTCAAGTGTTACATTCAGTGTTGACTAAGGCTAACTGACTATGGTAGGTGAGAAATGTGCCCCTCTTGAATGTAAAGGACTAGAACTAAATGTAACTGACTCCTAACTTAGCTTGACTAGTCACCAACTGAACTAAACTGACTTTGGTTGGTTTTGGCACTCCTAGTGGATCCTAAATTATAGGGATTGGTCTAGGAGGCTCCTAAACTAATGCAATCAAGTGCAGTCAGTTACAGTAGGCCTTAATTACTGTTCCCCACACTTTAGTAACTAAAACATGTGCCCCAATTAGGCCAAGTGGACCCAATGTTGCTAGTGACTAAAAATAGACTAGATGGACTCCCAATTTAGACATGACTCCTTATTTAAACATATGACCAAATTGGACAAGGGAGGATTAATAATCCTAACACCCCCCCTGAATGCTAACTTGGACAATCTGTGGGCCCTGGTAACTAAGACCATATGTCACCCATTACATCAAGTAAAATAAAGTAACTGCTTAATACAAGGAGCTGGGGAAAAATCCACATGGGAAAAAAGCCCCCCCCTCTGTCTAAGCAAGAAGAATCAGGTCTCAAGTTTGAAAAACATGGAAATATGTTGCTGCAATCTTCTTCTCTATGAGGTAGCGAAGCAGCATGCATGGTGTGTTGTGCACAGGTATTCTGGGGCCTGGCATGTAGACTTCTCCTTCTTCTCTAAAAATGATGATGGAAGGAAGGAGGAATGTAACCTTTGTCTCTTGCTAGATGAAGAGGTGTATGATCATATCCATTCTTCTGAATGTAGTGAGACTGAGCCCTTGCCATATAGCATCTTACAGGAAGTCTATTGCATCTCTCTGAAGGAGGTAAGATTGCATGGCATAGCACAAGGGTCTTTCCTTTCTGAGTGTTAGGTGAGCTTCCAATCATCTTCCTAGCTTCTAGTTTGGAAGTAGGGACTAAATCTAGATCTGAGTCACCCTGAATCTTAATCTCATAAACTAATAAAGATGGATCTGCAATACTAGTAGATGTTGTAACAGAAGTAAAAGAATGGAATGGGCTAGAGGTATAGACCAAGCAGGTTTGTTGTCGTTGCTATATATGCCACATTTCGGTTGAAGTGTAGAAGTGAATGCATGCGTCAAGCATTTATTGGCATCATTGCACAGTGGCTACTTATGGCTCGATAAGAAAATATCTGTGGATATTGAGATGATAACATCTATTAAAAGACTACCACATGCAGGCATATACCCAACATAATTTTTAAGAAAAGACCAAGAAACTGCGTTGACAAATAAGATGAAGGATAAATATGATTTGTGCATAGATAGTAGATGCTTCCTAATAAACTCCATCAATGACCCTACCGTCTGATTTGCAGCAAAGGTGTTAGCTACGAAATTGCCGAGGAAGATGTGACCAGGCCATTCTACTACAGGAGCAATCGCAATAGCTGAACTTTGCATAGAAGGAGTCCAAATAAATTGCTCGCACTATCTAATGAATGAGTTATTTGCAGATGCGCAGGAGTGGAAAAAGGTACCGTGTTCCATTATTCCTGGCTACTCATTTTCATTCCATTTGTCGGATGGGAGAAACCAGCAAACTACCAAGGGGTAGATTTTCTAGTGCGTTGTTGAGGAGATTGATACCAAAATCTATGGTATGAGAAAGATAAAAAGGATCGACAAACAAACAACAACATTCAATTTTTTCTGCACTTGGACGCCCTGAAAAAATCTAGTGAGAAAACATGTCAGAATCACCGATGCAAACATTCAGTTGTTTCACAAAATTATTAAGTTTATCGTTGTGCCCCATCATATATTGTTGTAGTTGCGATAAGATCCACAACGCCAATGGATGACGACCCATTTTTTGTTGACTGAAGAAGAAGTTGAGGCTATTACTCTAGATTGGTCGGAAGAATGGCGGGTTCTTGTCACAGATGACGTAATAGTTGCTGAAGAAGAGTTACAATAGAATAACCCACAAACAAAAAATGATGGTGAGCAGGGGGGAGACCCACCGCTAGAGACACAATATCCCAACCCCCACAAGATAGTTCAAGTATAACCTCTATAGACCAAGGGGTAGGAGAGAAGAGGAAACAGACTGAGGTATAACATGCCGAGATACAATGAAAGAAAAGAAAGGTTGAGAAAAGAAAAAATACTGTCAACCTTGAGGGTGAATATTTTACCCTTATGACCAAAGCAATGGAAAAAGTGGCACAGTAGAGCTTGAAGAAAATAGATGAGCGACAAACAGAACTAACAGGAAGCATCACATATCTACTGACAATGCTCTGTAAAGATGTAAAGGAAATATGAGTCACAGTTGATTATACACCACAAGTGATAGAGTCACGAGAGTTATGTGGCACGTCAGAAGAGCGACCAAGTGATGTACCAAGTCCAATTATGTCGATAAGGAATCAAATGGCAAGTGAAGAACTCGACCTAGGCATGATATAACTGAATACTATAGCTAATAACTTGGGCCATGTGGCCATTGATTTCTCACAGATGTCATTATATGAGGTGTATGCAATACATAATGTTGCGGTCATGAAAATGAAGGTAAGAGAAGGTGCATCGATTAAACAGGAAAAAGCAACAAATAAGACTATTAGCAAGATGAAGAAAACAATCAAGCAAGTAGAGCAGAAAGCTAAGACTTGGGAAGAAAATAGGAACAAACTAGACAATGTTGTAGCACTTGCTTGCACCAATTTTACAGATGCAGGCATAACATAATAGATGTTTTCAGAAGCCAAGGTCATTCGACTTAGCGAGATTGCATATGAACTTCGCAAAAATGTCACAGAGTTAGAAGTGCAGGCGAAACCTAGTTTAGCCCTGGAGGTGTTAGAAGAAATAAGGAAAGTAGCGGTAGAGGTTGCAAAGAAGATAGAAGTAGAGACATTGTTTGCCAAAGCTTTTGACCAAGTCTCTCAGACTTGGGAAGCATTGATTGATGATGTAGAATTGGAGAAAGTCACAGAGGAGGTGTGCACAACTGAGACGGGAGAAACTCAGGTGAAGAATGAGATGAAAAAGTTACCCTTAGTAGAGAAAACGACTAAGGCCGTGGAAATGAAGAAACTCTAACAACAAGTTGCAGTGCTCCGCACTCATCAACAACAAAGGACTAATAGAGTCACAGAGTTGCAAGATGAAGCAGAAAGAGTCACATGCATCATTCAGCCTGTACATCAGAAGGTGCAATGAGAAGCGGAGGACATAGGGCTTGTAACATCAGAACACCTCAGTTATGACCTTGTTGAACAATTGCAGAAGGAAAAAGAAGACGTGCGGCGAGAGACATAGGAGATAGTGAAATATTTCAAGATTTTCAAAGCAAAGTCGTCATGAATGTGGAAGTTGTGGAATAACTTTGCATGGCTTGGGACAAGCCACAGGTGGGTGTTGAAGGCTTGTTGGCCCTAGGGAAATATAAGCATAATTTAGCTAGAATTATGCACAAGAAGATAAAGAGTCTGGTCGTAGGGAGAAGAAGCTACGATGGAAGCAGATGAAGGCGGAGGAGAAGCCATGACAAAAGCAGATGTGGAAGGAAGAACAAGGTAGAAGAAGCATTTATAGAAAGAGCTAATATAGAAGAAGTTGTCGTAGAGGAAAGTTGCAACAAGAGAAGAGCTCACGAAAGAAGAGAAGTCATGACAGAAGAGAAGCCGCGATAGAAGAAAAGTCGTGACAAAGGGAAAGGAGGCGATGAGATCCACTACGATGGAAGGAACCAGCTAGAGAAGGCATGTAGCAGTGCAACGATTGGAAATGATAGCTTAGGATATCGTGGGTACGAATGCGGCTAGAGTCAAACCTGTTGTAAGGAATAAAATCATCTTTGTAGTTTGGGCCGACAGTGCCTACTAAAAAGTGTAACTAGAATAGGAATGACATCATGTTGGCTAACATAATGAATTCGACTGAATGCGACATGTAAAGAGTCTATAAAAGGAAGAACCCAAGTTGTACGCAGGTTACTTCCCTAGTGACTTCCTAACTTCCTATTTTATTGTTACTTGTTGTTTAGTTGCTAGTCATCCAGTTGAGTCTGTAAGAAGAGTAGTCGATTCAGGGTGTGTGTGGATAGACAGTAGAGTCAAAGAGAAGAGTAGTCAATCTAGGTTGTGTGTGAATCAATAGTAGAGTCAAGTAGGATAAGATTGAACGTCAAAAGAATAGAGAGCATGAAAGGAGAGTGAAGTCTATATAGAAAAGAGAAGAAGATATATAATAGATCCTGGAACTGAGTGCGCAAACAAAATGTCATTTATTTTTCATGCCAAATGAAGAGCGCCTTTGTGGTTTTTTCTGGATGGGTTTCCACATTAAATATTGTGCTATTGAGTAGATGATGATTTTTTTTATGTTGCATGTATGTATATGAATGTATATGATGAATGTTCTTTTGTATCAGGAATGTATTTTCTTATGAATGAGCTCTCTTATGCATGATTTGCACTATTGATATGTAATATGTGTGTTAAGATTATATTGTTGTTATAATCTCTGTGATGGATAAGTTAAGTAGTGTCTTATCTGTGCACAATAAGGTTAAGCATTACACCCATCGGTTTTATTCGAGCGAGTTGGTAAGGTGCCAAGGGAGAAGAGATCCCCACCCAACTGCGAAATCTTGGTTCTCGCAGTTACCCATAAGAGATATCTCAGGTGAGACTACATTTGCGTCATGGGTGCTGCTGACTCAACCTTGTACTATCAGGATGATATCTTGGGCTTTGTTGCGCGCAACAGAAGGTTCGAACCTGAGTCAAAGGGAGAAACACCAACATTTACAAAGCTTGTCTCTTTGTTCCTTTGGTATCAAGGCATAACAAGTGGAACCAAAGACCTTGAGATGCCTCACTAAAGGAATGCATCCATACCAAATTTCATGTGGAGTTTTATTTTCAAGAGCATGAGTTTGACTTTGATTTCTCAAATAGTCTGCACATAAAGCTACATCACCCCAAAACATCAATTTGACATTCTTGAAAAATAACATGGAGTGTACCTTATTCAAAATAGTTATGTTCATTCTTTTTGCCACACCATTTTTTTTAGGATTGCATGGAAATGTAGTTTGTTGTGTAATCACAAGTTGAGGAAGATATTTTTAAAAATAATTAGAAGTGTATTATTTTCCATGATTAGTATGAAGTGTGCTAGTGTGAGATTATGCTTCATTTTCAATCCATACATGAAAATTCATTAGAGGATTAACTCTTGAACTGAATGTTTGAAACACTTCAGATTTTTAATAAATATACCCAAAACATTCTGGTGTAGTGAATAATGAAAGTCACGAGATATTTATTACCATTGGTAGAAGGAACACGCATGGGGGCATACAAGTCAAAGTGTATCATCTCTAACTTTCTACATGCTATGAATTTGCACTCATGAAATTGTTGCTTCCTATGTTTGTCAAGAATACATGCATCACAATGTTTGATCTTCTTTGGAATGGTGGGCAAACTAGAAACACCATTATTTTTCAACAAACAAAGACTGTTGTAGTTTATGTGTCCATATCTAGCATGTCATAAAATACTAGATGACAATGTGCCTTTTTCATGTTGAGTGAGGTAGGAAAAATCCCGAAGTCTTCCATATGACCCTTTCAACTTCAACAACTTTCCATATTCATATCCGGTCATAATGACTTGGTTGTTAGAGGACTTCCTTATTCTACTATTCCATCGAACATGTGGATGGAATGGCCTTGTTGTTGAATCTGCACCAAGGACAATAGACTTCTCTACAACTCTAGAAGATAAAGAACACTATGCAACGAAAAATCAGGGAATCTAGGCAATTTGAGCCTGATGGAACCAATTCCCTTTAGTTCGAGGATGGACTTATTTGCAAAATATACTCTACCATCCATATTGTTATATTTCGTTCTTTAAAACAATTTTTTCCTAAATGTCATGTGGGATGTTGTACTAGTATCAAGAAACCAAGTATCTTTCGAAGATGGAAATTAATTGATCTCATTTTTTCCAATCTTACAATTTGCAACAATAAAACGTTCAGATTTAGAAGCTTTACTAGCCTCTTGGGATTTACCTTTGTATTCTTTCTTCTGATTATGCTTTTCTTTGATGGTATTCTAAGGGGCCCACCATTGTTCTGCATCTTGTCCATTCTTCCCACTGTGTTTACAATGTAAAACTGGTCTCTTGTTTGTGTTGTTTCTACCCCCTCTACCTCTAAAATTCTTTCTTCCACGTCCTCTTTTGCTATTCTCTCCCTTGGAAGAGTCTTTTGACCGGTTCTTTAATTTTAGGGTAAGGTAGAAGATCTGTTATGTGGGTTGGAGAGTCTTCTTTCCATAACATTTTCTATATGTCTACAATCTTATCCACCAAAGAGTCGAAGGTGAGGATCTTCAGTTTGTCACTAGCTTGAAGTGATTCAAGGAGTGTGAATGTGTCAGATAAATGAAATTGACGAAGGCGATGAGTGGAAGGTTTGGTTGCAGACTGGTGGTTTTGATCTTATGCATGATTGTTGATCTCAAATGCAACAATCATAGGGTCACTATCTTTCACTTCTAGATTGAACAACTTTAACATAAACTAAATTAGCTCAATCTTATAATTGAGTCATACAAGTCTTTCAGTCATTTTAAGGCATTAAAACAAGATGTTGCAAGTAATATGTGTTGGCTCAGCTCTTCACTTATTATTGTAGTAATTAATGCCAATACCTTCTTGTCTTTGGTTATCCACACAACTAGCTTTCTATGTTTATGGCAGATTTGGGTATGATGTCATGGATCCAACTATTGTTTCAATGGTCACTCCTTCACATATGCCATCCCATAGGTCGTTGCATATGGATGTGGACTTGATCTTCCTCAGCCACTATGAATAGGTGTCTTTTCCAGTAAGTACTGCTCCAACCAAAGATGCCAACAAATGCATCTTCTACAAGTTGGTAATGTAATAAACCTGCAATTTAACAAGTACTATAATACACCGATCTCTACAATAATTTAAAAAAAAAAATCATACTATGTGTAGGTCTAAGTCTCTGCACTAATATAATATGTACAACGATGAACTTTATAAACCTTGCAAAGACTGTTGTTGTGAATAAACGTATACCAACTTGAACAAGAATACATTTCTCCAATCCACTCTCAATTCTTTTGAGTCTTAAACAATTTTGACATATCCAACATGTTTTCACATTAAAATACATAACAAATACATTGCAAATGATCTCATATCAAATACATAGCAAATATGTTTTCATTAACTATAAATTTTGACACTCATGTAGGTGTCATGTACATAGAAAATACATTGCAAATGAACATATGCCAACACTAGAAGAGTTCACGTTATTGTTTACGGATCCCACACCCGATGCCATTTCTCACAGGTCTCTCAAGCTCAAGTATTTTATTGTTTGGGCCTTCTTCACGCCATTGTCACTTGCATGAACTTTGGTACAGTACAACCCACAACTCCACATAGAGAAGACAGATTCACAACTCATATGGATATGTATCCACAAAGGAGAGAGACACTACAATAATAATTCAAACTTGGATTTTGTGAGCTGGAGAAAACACATTACAAGTGGAGTCTCACTCAAATATGCCACATACTGAGCTCCTGTAGGCGTGCGAGAAGATATTAGGGTTTCCCTTTTTTACTTCTTTTTGAATGGTCTCACATCAAATTAGGGTATTCTCACGCCATGAGAAGGAAGTACATGAGAGAAGTTGGTAGAGCACACACAATTACATAGGACTTTGGTTCACAAAGGGAGAGGTCTCGTAGGGTGAAATGGGTCATGAAGTGAAGGAAATGGATCTCTGGAGAAAGTAGCAAATAAAAAGAAGGATGAGATCACACAAGAGATATCTAGACTGAGAAAGAATTAGAGTAAAGTATGACTAGGAGAGGAGGCAACGATGTATAGTGCATAGTTCCATAATGTAGACATACTAGCATGGCATAATTATACCTAGAGCAAGAAAGAATGCAAATAATATGGTAGGGAATGAAAAAGTAGACTCCGAAGGTTGGCACACAAACAACATGAGTTATGGCAGGGCCCTGATATCACTGTTAACATCAGAGGAATAACCCCCGAATGAATGAATTTTATTGATCACAAATGCTTTATTTATACAATAGAAAAGGGCTGTTGAGTTTCATCTTCTAATGGGTCCTTTGCATTTTTTGAAGACTCTTCATTTTCTTATTTAAAACTAAAAACTATTTACATTATTTAAACAAAACCATAATCCTCGTGGATTAGGTTTCCAATAATTATAAATCATGATTTCAGTGGCTTGAATCTCATGGGTTATAGAGTTAGAAAAGAGTTGCAAAGGGAGTAAGTTTAACCAATTTAGGGGATTGAAACAAAGTAAACGACATAATTTACTAGTGAGATATAACAACCAAATAGATGTTACCTTTATTTCCAAAGTTGTAAGTACAAAGTTTGGGGAATATTAACTCTAACTACAAAACCTCCACAAAGCATGGAACCTCTTCTATAACACATTCTCACTCCTAGTTCAAGGATGGATTCACATGAATTAAGTGGGAGTAACCTCTACCTCACACTTAAAAAAATGGTTTCACATTCACTCCAATAAAAAAAATGAGGGTGTAAAGATAAGAGAACTCGAGAAAGCATTCACCAACAATAAGATCCAACCCCTCTCTTCACTAACCCTTTTTGCCTTTTGTAACACAAGCACAAAGGTTTAGAATGATAACATAGACTTCAAAATAGAAATAAAGTCACCCAAAGGTCAAAGAAAGGCTCCACAAAACTATGGAAGAGGAAAGTGCCACTTTTGTTGAATTCAAAGCTTTCCTATCCCACACACTTTTTATTTTGCTAAAGATGGCCCATGAAAAGAGTATGCAAGTCCACAAAAGTGGCTTTCCTCCAAAGCATAATGTCTTTCTAAAGCTCTTGGTTTATTGATTGAGTGAAAAATGGTATGTGTTAAAAATAAAAGGATGGATGAAGGCTGGGAAAGGGACCAAGTTTAGAGCAGAGCTCCTGGATCTTTGTGGTATTCTCTATTTGTCTAAGGCTTTCAGGGTTGAGAAAGTTCTAATTGTCGGTGACTCACATGTTATCATTGGATGGGCTAGTGCGGTCTCAAACCTCCATCCCCTCATTTTGGAGCAATGGAAGATGAAAGTTCAAAGCTTGATTTCTTCATTCACTATTATCTCTTTTCAAGATATTTATCGGGAACTCAATTAGATGGAAAACATATTGTCAAAGACAGGGATAGGTGATATGGATGGTATCATTCACTTTGAGGTTTGGAAAAATTCCTCTTTCTCTTTGACTGAAAGATTGAACACTAACTTAGGGATTGTCCTTTCAGTTGCTTATTCTTTGTCTATGAGATGTATGAAAGATGCATCTTTTCCAGACAATGTTTTCATAGTCTTTGTTTTTTTATATATATGTAGTTAACTTAAGAAGGTCTATGATCTTGTTTTTTCCTTGTAGACTGTTTGCTATACAAGAACGAGACTATTGTAAACAATTTATGTCCTATATGGTTTCAACTTGTTAAACTTTTTTCGCTTTGGAAAAAAGAAAAAAAATCCATAAGAACATATTTTATGAACTAATGCATTTTTTCTCTTCCATGACAACCTCCACCAGACATGTACCTTGCTTTACACTAAGAAAAACACCCTAAAGTCACACACCTCATGTGTAAGATGTGTAAAACTTTAAAACATGTGTAATATCCCATTACTCCCTTCCACCAAAATATCAAGGAAATGCCACCTCATTAACTAATGCCACACATAACTTTCCAAGATGTTTAAAGTCATAAATGTGGCCTCAAACAAAACTTCTTGAAATGAAATGACATTTGCCTAGGATGTTATATGCCATTGTTTTCAAAAATAATTTCCAATCCCAAAATATCACATTGCTAAATATAGTCCAAAATTAGCTAGTGTTGGATTTGCCACCAAATTTCTTCCCATAGTACACACAATGCTCAATGTTGTTGGGTTGGGCCTATTAAATTAAGCACATAGATCTGTGAACAAACACACAACTCACAAGATAGATCACACAATTTACTCAGCAATTGAAGAATGAAACAACACAAAAAATGGCTTGCAGCTGTGAATGCTTTCATTAATCAAAAGGTAATTAGATAACAATCACAATGAAGTAAAATGGCTTTACTAGCCACATGCAATTCAAATCCACATGAGGAAATTCGAATTGATTAGACTCTACTTGACTGTAGGTAACTAAGACCTTGTCTAAATCACTATCGAAGGACTCAATAGTTAACTGACCTTGTCTAAACCATATCCGGAGTTCTAAAACACAACTCAAGTGTTACATTTAGTGTTGACTAAGGCTAACTGACTATGGTAGGTGAGAAATGTGCCCCTCCTGAATGTAGAGGACTAGAACTAAATGTAACTGACTCCTAACTTAGCTTGACTAGTCACAAACTGAACTGAACTGACCTTGGTTGGTTTCGGCACTCCCAGTGGCTCCTAAATTGTAGGGATTTGTCTGGGAGGCTCCTAAACTGATGCAATCAAGTGCAGACAGTCGCAGTAGGCCTTAATTACTGTTCCCCACACTTTAGTAACTAAAACATGTGCCCCAATTAGGCCAAGTGGACCCAATGTTGCTAGTGACTAAAAATAGACTAGATGGACTCCCGATTTAGACATGACTCCTGATTTAAACATATGACCAAATTGGACAAGGGAGGATTAATAATCCTAACACCCCCCCTGAATGCTAACTTGGACAATCTGTGGGCCCTGGTAACTAAGACCATAGGTTGCCCATTACATCAAGTAAAATAAAGTAACTACTTAATACAAGGAGCTGGGGCAAAATCCACATGGGAAAAAAGCCCCCCCTCTGTCTAAGCAAGAAGAATCGGGTCTCAAGTTTGAAAAACATGGAAATATGTCATTGCAATCTTCTTCTCTATGAGGTAGCGAAGCAGCATGCATGGTGTGTTGTGCACAGGTATTCTGGGGCCTGGCATGTAGACTTCTCCTTCTTCTCCAAAAATGATGATGGAAGGACGGAGGAATGTAACCTTTGTCTCTTGCTGGATGAAGAGGTGTATGATCATATCCATTCTTCTGAATGTAGTGAGACTGAGCCCTTGCCATATAGCATCTTACAGGGAGTCTATTGCATCTCTCTGAAGGAGGTAAGATTGCATGGCATAGCGCAAGGGTCTTTCCTTTCTGAGTGTTAGGTGAGTTTCCAGTCATCTTCCTAGCTTCTAGTTTGGAAGTAGGGACTGAATCTAGATCTGAGTCACCCTGAATCTCAATCTCATACACTGATAAAGATGGATCTGTAATACTAGTAGAAGCTGTAAAAGAAGTAGATGCAATGATTTTACCTTCCCTTGCAAGTGGTTGGTGAGAGTGCTATAATATCCCAAACTGATATTTTCCTATTTGTGTATACTGTAGATGGATAATAGACTTACTCCTTAATCAAATAGGAAAGCAAACCCCGAACTTTGCATGCATGCAGTTGCATGCAAATATGTGCCCTAGAAAAATACTGAGATGCTATAAAATAGGAGAAATCAATGCATGTACATACCAGTTGTTGCAGCTGCAACAATTTTCCCAAAATTCAAAAAATTTCGGGACCCTCCTTTTGCTTATATTGGTTTGATGATTCTTCAGAAAGATTTTTTCTAATGCCAGAAACGATCCACTACTTGTTTAAGTTTACCATTGCCTTTGAATGCAATTTTGAGTGTTTGAGTCGAAAGTTTATTTACTTGTGCTCCCGCCGTTGCGGAGAAGTAATAAACAACTGGCTTCAATAATTTTCTACGATGCATTTTGTCTCAATCGGCTGACTTTTGGATTCACGTCGGAACATTTTGTTTCTACGTTCTCCATAGTTGCGGACGGCAGACTACGAAGTCTCTCGATAGTTGCATTGACCTTTTTCCCGCTTTGTTGTTTCGTTGATCCTTAAGTTTTCAGCTTCCGCCTTTGCAGCTGCAAAAAGCGCTATCTTTCCGGTCATTGAGTTGATTTTTCCTCCGATTTAGATTTTTCCTATTGCGGAATGTGATGTCCTTTATGATTCTGCCGTTGTGGCTCCTTATCCTTCTATCACTCCGACGTTTAGTCTTGCGATCTCCGATGCGTTATTGGCTTCTCCCGAATATCCCTGCGGTTATCCTAGTTGTTTTATCACCCGACGTTGTGGGAGGAGAGGTTCTTGTGACCCCCGATCCTTGTGTTTTCGCCATCCGATGTTTTTCCCACCGCTTATGGTTGACCATATATATATATGGGGTTGGGTATGTTGATTATTCCATTTCTATTTTGGACTATCGTGCACTGTCGTTTTCGTGCGCTGTCGTTTCGCTCGAGCTCGCTAGGACCCCCGCTATCAGTGTACCCTCGTTCCCAGGTGGCACAACCGTGGAAGCTTAATAGTCTTCCTCCCGCCAGTCGCGTAGCAGTGCCAGGTAGGCTCTTGTACGCATCATCCCGTTCCGTTTGATTGAGCGTTTTGATTATTGTTCCACTATTAGGTTTTTTTTTTTACGACCGTTTTCCCTTGGTCCCCGTCGTTTACTTGTATATATGCTGGGGGCATGTAGCGTAACTGTCAATGGGGGAGTTTTTGTGGCCCACGGGGTAATTTTCCTCCGCGGCCGTGATGATTTTCGACCCTGCACTTTTTGATTGGGGAAATTGGTGCAGACGGTCGTTACGTTATCTATACCAGTCTGCCTCGTGTCATGATAGGCCATTCGGGGAAGGTTTTCATGGCCTCCCTGTGGAATGTTGGATTGGTTGCCTCCACTCAGGTTGCCCACATCCTCAAACCATGTCGCGTTTTACCCCGCTGTTTCGAAGTGACCCGGTTCACGGTCAGTTTCGAACCCGAGCTGGTCTGGGGGAGTGTAACACCGCACAGCAGTAGACAGACCATAGATGACGCATAGGCAGTGTTTTTCCTAAAACGCCCCGTTGAATGGATTAAATGAGTCCCCTTGTCGTTCTTTGTAGCGCAATGATCATGGCGCCCATAGAGAGCCTGAGGTTTCTTCATTTTAATGTAGATTTTGTTTCCCACTCGAGTTTTGTTGATTAAGCCATTTTTAGTGTTAGACAGGAGTATTTGCGTGCACATATTTGCTTCATTAACTTCTGTCATGTTAAACACATATGAGGTAAAACATTGCACATTGTTATCTCAATCTTTGCAACTTATCCGGAAATGGCCTAATGATTACAATTTCATATATGACAGGAAGATCCCTCCGAACTCAAAATGTCTAAGCGTCAAAAGAAGAAGGCCCCTGTGGTCGAAAAGGATCCTGACGTAGAACTCATCACCAAGACCGAGTATATTTATGAAGATACCAAGTGCATAACTGGTGTAGAGCCTGAGTATCAGTGAGGAGACATCTACAGGTTGATCACGCACCGAGAGGTGCCTGATATAGGCTTTGAGGAAGAAGGCATATACGCAAATATAGAAAGGTCTTCACTGATGAATATTGCTACAAGACTAGAGATCTTTCCATGCTCTGAAGTGATTGGGTGGATTCTGCCCAGGGCAGATGTAACCACTATGATTCTTGAGAATGTTGACAAACAAGGCTATGTTGCCTATAGCCCAGGATATGTAGCCCTGGCCTACCACCTGCCAGAAGCACAAATATTTTTAACTAAAGATTGGCTGAGAAACATCAGAATGAATCTCGTCGAGACCCTTAAGAGGATGCTCATGCCTAGAAGAAACTTTAGAACCAGGCCGACGGGAGAATATGACACCGCGAGCTTAAGGACCCCTTACAGGTTCATTGCCTTAATGCTTAATAGAATTTTTGGGAGAGCTCATGGCAAAAGCTTCAAATTGGAGTGGATGCCGATTATTTTTTATGTCGCGACACAGGGGACCATTTTCAACTGGGCCAACATAGTGTCGAATAGTCTTTCAGCCTGTATGGCCTCAACTTTGGGAGGAGTGTCCCAAAAGAGGTCAGAATTTTACATGAGCTCCATACTCGTTGATTGCATACTATGCAATCAACCTTTCCTCGGCCTAAGGTGCATCTAGGACAGGGAAAGGATACCTATTTACTCCGCATACAAGCCACTGTGGGCTCACAAGTACCACAGTCACTACAGAGAGGTCTGTGAACATTTTATCATGCCATTGTATACTCTTATTTTCCTGAAAGAATGTGACTGCATGTTAGAAGAGGCATTGCAGGTAATTGAAGAATATGCGAATTATTACCTGACTGAGGATGGGCTCTACTTCAGAATGTTTGGAGGCTCTAGAGAACCCTCCCTACTGCCCAAATATGCCACAGACTATATCATTCATAAAGAGGCAGTTAGGCAAGTCTTCCTAGATGGCATAGGAAGCTTTTTATTTAAACATAAGAAGGCTGCATATCCCCCTTTGCCTTTCAATTTGGGGAGTTATAAGTTTACCAGAGTAAAGAAGGCTGATGAGTTCGTGGAAGAGTTGGAAAAGTTTCATTTTGGGGAAATGCCCTTCCACAGGAATGAATCCCACAACAAGGTTGCTGAACACTACAAAGAGGCCAATGTCCATTTCGAATACACTCACCACTGGGACAGAGAGGAGTCTGTTTTCCGTAGTGCATTAAACATAACGGCCTTGAGGAAAAGGTTCAAAAAGAAGATCACCACCAAAGGTGGGAAGGGGAAGGATGAACAAGCAAAGGCCGATGAGGAAACCAGGAAAAGAAATGAAGAAGCCCGAAGGTTAGCCCAAGAAGCTGAAGGATGGCTGAAGGGAGAAGAGGAAGATAAAAGAAGAGCTGCACAAGAGGCAGAGAGAAATGCAGAAGAAGATGCCAGACTTGAAGAAGAAGAAAGAAAAAGGAAGCTAGATGAGGAGCTTCAGAAACAAGAGGCAGAGAGGATGAAGTTGACCCAGACAGCGACAAAACAGTCATCCTCTGACATAGCTGACATTCAGACCCAGGACGTGGGGAACCCCGATGTTCAGGACCCAGAAGTACCTACTGGCAGCACACCTGGACAGTCTATGGCCCCCACACTTAGACTGGTCCCCTTTGAACAGAAGATAGGGGAGGAAGTCCCTGATTTTAATACTATCTTCTATGACAAAGAAAGAAAAAGGATAATGAAAAGAACTAAAAAGAAGGTTGAAACATGGGGTCTGTCCAAGAAGATGATAACGGATACGACCATTGTATACGGAACAGACCGAGATCCTAGATTCACTATTAGAGCAGGGGCTGCATTGATCCACGTTTCGGAGGACAATGTAGACAAAATAATGACAGATCTGGAGCAATCTAAGAAGTCTTCTTCTCAACTGAAAGACACATTAAGAAAGGAAATAGAAGAAAACAGTAAGTTGAAGAGAAAATTTCAAGACATGCAAAAGGATATAAGGTCTTCAAGGGTAGAAATTCAAGTTCTCCAAGTAGAGAGAAGATCGATGGAGGCCGCCCACGAGTGTCTGGAGAAGATACAACAAGAATATCAAGAATTGAGGGCGGAGAAGGAACAACTGCTTGGGAAGATAGAGGATCTAGAGCTGCAAAAGACCACCTTGGAGGCGAATGAGAGGCAATCTCAAGAACAAGAGGTAAAACTTCAAGAGCAATTTACCTCACTAACAGCAGCTTTAGAGGAAGCAAAAAAGCAGTAGGTTAATCTCCAACCTTTCAAAGAACATGTGCTGGCACAAAAGGCCAAGATGCTTCAACTGCAGACGGCCATAGAAGAGGAAAGATGCAAGGTTTTGCAAGTAGATGGTCGATTGGAGGAGATTCTGGAGACCTCCTCATATTTTGTTGATAGATCTCAGGACATCCTGGAAGTCTTGACAGCAAGGATGGCAAGACTAGAGAATGATGAAGAAACTCCTGCTGAGCTGCCCTCAAAAGATCGACAGGCCCTTAAGAAGGATTACGACTTATTGGAGTTTGCTATTAACACAGTCAAGGAATTCAAAAAGGCTGTTAGGAAGACGAAAGGGGCACATACATAATTCTTCAGAAGGCTCTTGATTACCTATAATCGATGTCAAGTAGAAGCTGAACAGAGAATAGATGCTTTTCCGGACCACAACTTGTTTGTGGAAATTTTGCAGAAAAGGTATCAAGAGGAGGAAAGAAAAATACAGCACATTAAAGCTCTCGACGACCAAACCTTAAGGAATGAGGTAGATCATTCCGCAGTCAATGTGCAGTTATTAGAAGATCAGCTTCGTTTGAGTGCAACCAGAATTGAAGCCATCAAGAACCATGCTGCAAAATTTGAGATAAACATTCGTTTTTTGGAACCTTTTGAGTTTGAAGGCATCGCCTCAGAGGCTTTAGCTTGGAAGAAATTTCTAAATGCTCAAGTGGGGCCCTCCTTGTGAATGATGGTTCACTTTTGTAATATGTAGCAATTTTGTAAATACTTAATGAAAGTGAAATTTTGGGAGGCGAAGAGTTGGGGAAGCCCAAGGGTTATTTGTGGGCAGCCCAATAGTCTTATGCTTTTTGTATAAATATAGAGGACTTAGAAGAGATAGGTGCTTTTTTCCCAGTTAAACAAGTAAGGAGATATTGTAAAAAGAACTACTTTTTTTTGCAATAAAGAATTAATGTTTGCCTGATGGAGAAAGTTTGGTGGGACGTTCAAATGTGATGCTATGGATTGGTGGAAGATGAACTATTTCGTTTTTCCAGTTTTGTCCATCAACTATGAGATCATTCTAACTCTTAGGGCTTCTGTTCTTGTTTGAATGATTTCTGGTTTATTTTGTGAAATTACCACCATGAGTAATGAATGTTGTTCATAAGCTGTTGGCTATCTGATTGTTTAAATATCTTTAATAGTTCATGCGTTATGCGAAGGAATATCAGCTATCTGTAGTTTCTCTTTATAATGCATGTACATTATACATTACTCATTAATAAGTTCCAATTTGGCTCCCCGGGGATAGGTAGATAGTTAGTCTTACTTTATGACTGTGTATGTGATTTAGATGCTTGTGAGTTCTAAGACGAGAGGTAAGAACCTGCGCATCACTTTGTGACTACTCTTTGCATCCTTTATCACCCTGCATTGTTAATTAGGCACCTGCATATCATATCTTAAGTCAAAAAAATACAAAAATATATACGGTGGACAGGGCTGCAACCGATAAACCCTTTTAGTTTTGTTACTTGACCTATGGTAGCCGGACCACAAACCGGACGGATTCCCTACACCAAACAGTCACGGGCTAGTTGGGAACGTTGACTGGGGAGAATCCCTTGCTGTTGCCGCCTGCGAATTTCCAGGCCTCAACACCAGTATATAGATCAACTGATGGTGAAGAGACTGGTCCCAACATGCAAGGATTCTGCAGGAGGAATAAGGAGATACACCAAATCGTCCTCCATAGGTGAATGCGCCCTCCTCTCAAACTGTATAAGATCCAAAATAATAAATAAGTTGTTGTTGGAAGCCCGGATGATGTGCACTAGGGTTATAATACCCCTCTGATGGTGATGGAAGCAGCATGCGGAAGTTTTGAACCCTGTAGGTAGGAAAACAAATTGCTTTGTCTCTGATCACGGTGACACGCTGTGATGGTGAAACCCTCTGGCTGGATGAATAATCAACCTCCCGGAATAACTGTTGAATGTAACCTAATGATGAACTAGTGCTGAACCTGGATGATCCAACTTGATGATGAACTAGGGCAGATAGATTTTGCTGCCGAAATACACCAGTTAGCTGAGCATGTGCTCAACCCCAACTTAGCTCGTCAAGCTCTCCAATTTGATTCCACAAATAAATTATCACATAAGTGACTTCTCCATTCACTTTATCTTTCTTTTATAACTTTCAACTGCGAAAACCCTAACTTTTGACCTAATTAGGTCACTTTATCTTCTAATTTGCAGTTGACTTGCATGCATGCGCAAACCCTAACTTTTGACCTAATTAGGTCACTTTACCTTCTAATTTGCAGTTGACTTGCATGCATGCGCATTGAGACTTAATCAGGTGCATGCATCATTAAATAATGCTTGGATGCCATGCATGCAGGTGGCCTTTGGCTCTAGTGGCCCTCTTCGACCCAATGGTGATATAATAGTGATGCCCTCTTCTATATATGGCATCAGTCTTCGGTTGATTCCTTAACTGTCAGTACCCGCTCGAACCTATAGGAATCACATAGGTTAGCGGGTTGGTCCTCAAATGCCTAAGCAGAAGAGGACATTACAGTCCTCCCCACTCGAATTTACTTCTCCTCAAGCAACTGTAAAGCTGGGTGGTGTAATACCTGTTCTACCTCCCAAGTAGCCTCCTCTATAGGCAGATCTTTCCACTGAACCAGGTAATCTCTGATGATTCTGTTCCTCAGTTTCCACTCTCGCACCTCTAGGATGCGCTCCAGAATCAGAACCAATTGCCCCTCGTCATCAAGGGGAGGTAGCTCAGAAGATGTAACAATCTGTTGACCAACCACCTTCTTGAGCTTGGAGACATGAAATACGTTGTGAATCTTGCTCTCTGGGGGTAGTTCTAGCTCATATGCTACCTCTCCGACCTACCGAATTATCTTGTATGGACCATAGAAATGAGGTTGGAGTTTTTATGCTCCTTTCTTTTTAAGAGATGACTGTCGGTAAGGCTAGAGGCGTAAATAAACGAAGTCTCCCACCTCAAAATTGCGCTCAACTCTGTGCCTGTCTGCATATATCTTTTGTTGATTCTGAGCAGCCTGTATGTTCTCCCTGAGTATCTTGAGGATATCTTGACCCTCCTGAATCCACTCCTTGGCCTTGGGGGCCCTGGTATCGCCAAATATCCGGTCTGCAAAAGTGGAAGCATCATACCCATACAGGGCTCGAAAAGGGGTCATCTAATGGTCATATGGTAGGTGGTGTTGTAACAATGTTCACCCAAGTGTAACCATTTGATCCATGTCCTCTGCTGACCTGATACATAATTTCTCAAGTATCCCTCAATCCATTTAATAACAATCTCTGTCTGCCCGTCACTCTACGGATGATAACTTGTGCTCATGGCTAATTCGGTCCCCACTAACCAGAAAAGCTCTTGCCAAAAGGATCTTGTGAATTTGTTGTCCCTGTTACTAACAATGGTCTTGGGTAACCCATGGAGTCTAAATACCTCTCTGATAAATAGTTCTGCTACATGTGCTGTTGAATAATCTGATGACATGGCAAAGAAGTGAGCAAACTTAGTCAATCTATCCACTACTACGTACAAGCAGTCTCTGCCTTGGACCTTGGGCAGCCCAGTAATGAAGTCCATAGAAATGCTCTCCCATTTCTACTCGGGAATAGGTAAGGGATGTAGTAAACCAACCGAGTGGATGTGCTCTATTTTGTTTTGTTGGCACAAGCTGCACTCCCTCACATGCTGTATCACATCTTTCTTGAGGCCCTTCCATGAGAACCTTTCTCTAATCTGTCTATAGGTCTTGAGAAACCCCTGATGCCCTACTAATGGTGAATCGTGCGATGCCTGTAAGATTTCTTCTTGAGGGGAGACTCTGGAACCAAGAAGATTATGTTTTTGTAGTATATGATATCATCAACGACCCTGTACCTATCATCCTGAATCTGTCCATCCAATAGCTCGCAAGCAAACTTATCTTTGGAGTACTCAACCAAAAGATGAGCCCTCCAATCTGATGAGATGCTCATAAGGGATAAAGTAGTTGGTCGTCTAGAAAGTGCATCGGCCACTACATTGCTCTTCCCCTTTATGTACCTAATCTCGAAGTCATAAGCCTGAATTTTACTTACCCATTTATGTTGTCTCTCGTTTAGCTCTTTCTACTCTAGGAAGTATTTCAGGCTGTTGTGATCTGTCTTAACCTTGAACCTGGCACCTACTAAGTACTGCCTGAACTTGGTTAGCGCATGGAGGATAGCTAACATCTCTTTGTCATATATCAAATAGTGGTGCTCATAGTCTTTGAGCTTCCTACTCTCAAATGCAATGGGGTGGTTGTTCTACATCAAAACTGCCCCAATTCCCTCTCCTAAAGCATCACATTCTAACACAAAGGATTGAGAAAAGTCTGGTAAAGCTAATATTGGGCATGAACTCGTTATCTCCTTCATTTTCTCGAATGTTTGTTGTGCTGCCTCTAACCAACTAAATGCTCTCTTCTTGGTAAGATTTGTGAGGGGTGCGATCATCTGTGAGAATCCGCTGACATACCTCCTGTAGTAGGTGCAAAGGCCCAAAAATCCCTTCAGTTCTGTCACATTTTTAGGTGTAGGCCAATCCAAAATTGCTCGAATCTTCTCTAAGTGCACCTGGACCCCGCTGGCCCCTATCACATGTCCTAAGTACAACATCTCTTGCATGCCGAACTCACACTTGGACATTTTGGCATATAGTGACTGCTCCTGTAGAATACCAAGTACTTCATCAAGATGTCTCAAATGTTCTTCCCAAGTCCGACTGTATATCAATATGTCGTCGAAGAATACCAGAATATATTTACGCAACTGTGTCCTGAAGATATGGTTCATGCATGATTGGAAAGTAGCTGGTGCATTAGTGAGCCCAAATGGCATCACTAGAAACTCACAATGTCTGTAGTGGCAACGGAAAGCGGTCTTTGGAACATCCTGTTCCCTGACCCGAATCTGATGGTACCCTGAGCAGAGATCAATTTTGGAAAAGTACTTTGCCCCCTGTAGTTCATCCATTAACTCATCAATCCTAGGGATGAGATACCTGTTCTTTATGGTCTTCTTATTGAGTGCCTTGTAATCAATGCAATGCGTAAGGTTCCATCCTTTTTCTTCACTAGCACTACTGAAGATGCAAAGGGACTGGAGCTAGGTTTGATGTATCCCATCTTGAGTAGTTCCTTGATTGTACTCTCGATCTCATCTTTATACCTCTTAGGATGTCTATAAGGAGTGGTGATAACTGCTTAGGTCCCCTCCTCTAACTCAATAATGTGCTCAAATCCCCTATTTGGAGGTCGACCTATTGGAAGGTCTCCGAATAGTACCTTGTGCTTCTGTAGTAAGGCCTATATATCTGTTGGATGTTGTGTGGCCTCATCTGGTGGTTTCCTAAAGGTAACCATACACTCTGCAACCCACTCAATATCTCCCTGCCGGAGTACTGCCTCCATCCTATGTGATGTCACTGCTGTGGGAGGATACGTATTCATCCCTCTCAATACCACCTTCTGTCCTTCTGCTCCTGTAAACTCCATCTCCATGGTCTAGTAATTTGTGGAATACTTCCCTATGGAATACAACCACCGAACTCCTAGTACCACATTCATGTCAGGTACATCTACCACATAGAATGTCTCTATCACTGTATAATTCCCAAGCGTTACCTTTAATTTAGGAATCCTTTGACTACACTCCATGGTGTGACTTGCTGCTGCTACCAAAAACCCATCAAAGCTCTCAGTTTGAATGTCTCTCTTTTTAACCCATGCAACATCAATAAAGTTGTGGGATGCCCCACCATCTATCAGTACTCCCACTTTGTGGCCCTGTACAGTACCTCTGATCCGAAGAGTGTGGAATCTAGGAACCCCTGTCATGGTAGCAATGGTACCTCCTGAGGCCTGGCCCTCAACAACTGTCTCTGTTGTCTCTCCCTGCTCATGATCCTGGTAATCCTCATCCTCCTCACTGTCGAAATAAGCCTCTATGTAGTAGGCCTTTCCTTTTCACGAATATCTGTGACCTGGAATCCATGATTCCTGGCAAGTGAAACATAACTTTTTTCTTCTAAGGTCCTGTCGGGTATCATTGTCCATCCATTCTTTCTTGGGCCATGGTTTCCTTTCTTTATCTTTAATAGGAACATTGGTCCTGGGAGGAAACCTATTTTTGGGCACTGCATCCTGCAAGTCTCTAGTCCGTCTGATGGCATCTGCTAGGGTGGTGGGACTATAAGACTTGACCCATCCCCATAAGGGTTCAGTGAGAGCTTCGGTGAACAACATAATCAACCTGCTCTCTGATATATCTATGACCATGACTGATGTCCTCTGAAACTCAGAAATAAAAGCATCTGCACTCCCTATCTGCTTGAGTTGTGCCAGCTCCCTAAAGTGTACCTCTAGATTCTTCCGATGAAACCGCTCAATGAGCCTCTGTGTAAAATCTATGTATGAGGTGATGGTGTTGTGACCCAGTGTCACTAACCCATGGTACCACCACTCATGTGCTTCTCTGTCCAAATGCAAAGTAGCCAATGTAATGGCATCTCTCTCAATCATGGGCTTGAGCTGGAAGTATGTATCCAACTTCTGCACCCAATTCCTAGCTGGGCCACCCCGGGTGCCCTCAAAGGTAGGGATATTCAGTTTCCCTACGGTGCGCTGTAACTCATAGTTCTGCTTGAATGGCCTATTGTAAGCTTTGGATTTGTTCTTACTTTTAAAGTGGCAGAAGTCGGTGAAGGTCATGGCTGAATGGAAGTCCTCTCCTAAAGCCCTATATTCTCTCAGATAGGCACTCATGGGTTCTTCTGGTTCTGCTTGTGCTAGAGGCACTGCAGCTGGACTATCTAAGAATTGAGGCATGGTAGGTCAGAAAGGCTTGTATATATGGGGATGGCTCTGCATGTTGGTATGTAAGTGCTTCCTACTACTGCTGGTGGATACCTTATCACTGTTGGGAAATAAGGGATTGTGTGGGGTGGGCCCATTCTTCTCAGTCATTTGCCTGAAGGTGCTCATCATTTATTTTTGCCCAGTGGTGAGTTCTTTTATGGCTGATATGAGACTATTGAAAGCTATATTATCATCATCGGCCATTGTTTCTTTGCCTTTTTCAAACTGATACTCTCTGTTCCCCAAATCTATGTCCTCTAACTTCTCTTCTCCATCTCTATACCTCTGTCTCCTGTGAGTAATGTTGTAGGGCTTTCCTGGATTCATTTATAATTTTTGCATGCCCATAGCTGGCAAGGAAAATAGCTTTGATACCACTGTAATATCCCAAACTGATATTTTCCTATTTATGTGTATACCAGTGTTCCACGGGGACGCACCTCCCAGGGTCGAGGGCTCGCCCCCTATGCTTCCCACGCCCCGAGGGCTGGGAGGCTCCATGGGAAACGTTTCCTAGCGCCCCCCTTTCCGTGAAACTTGGGGAAACGCAGGTCTAGGAGTTTCCCGGATTGGGGGGCTTCCACACGCCCCCTCTTGAAAATGGGGGGCTCCCACAGGCCACCACCCCCCTCGATTTTTAAATTTTTTTTACTTAAAAAAAATGGTTAATCTTAAATTTTAGGGTTTTACACTTAATGGTTATTATAAAACGAAATAGAAACAAACATTGATATGATATGCTTGGCTATAACGATTACATTTACATTACACTAAACTCTTCGGGAACATAAAGATGCGAATATGCAAAAGGTGATGGGATGAGGAATTGATATGTTTATATGTTGGAGTTCATATTTTTATTATATATATAAATTTTAGAGACCGACCCCCCTATGTTAGGGACCTCAATGCCTCCCCGCCCCCCGTCCCCCAAAATACCCCAAAATTTTGGGGTGTCTCTACACGTCCCCAATGTGCGTTTCCCCGCTCCCACGCCCTCGCGTCTCGGAAACTTGGTGGAACACTAGTGTATACTATAGATGGCTAATAGACTTACTCCTTAATCAAATAAGAAAGCAAACCCCGAACTTTGCATGCATGCAGTTGCATGCAAATATGTGCCCTAGAAAAATACTGAGATGCTATAAAATAGGAGAAATCAATGCATGTACATACCAGTATATAGATCAGCTGATGGTGAAGAGGCTGGTCCCAGCATGCAAGGATTCTGCCAGAGGAATAAGGAGATACACCAAATCGTCCTCCACATGTGAATGCACCCTCCTCTCAAACTATATAAGATCTAGAATAATAAATAAGTTGCTGCTGGAAGCCCGGATGATGTGCACTAGGGTTATAATACCCCTCTGATGATGATGGAAGCAGCATGCGGAAGTTCTGAACCCTGTAGGTAGGAAAATGAATTGCTTTGTCTCTGATCACGGTGACACAGTGTGATGGTGAAACCCTCTGGCTGGATAAATAATCAGCCTCCTGGAATAACTGTTGAATGTAACCTGATGATGAACTAGTGCTGAACCTGGATGATCCAACCTGATGATGAACTAGGGAAAATAGATTTCACTACCGAAATACACCAGTTAGTTGAGCATGCGTTCAACCCCAATTTAGCTCGCCGAGCTCTCCAATTCGACTCCACAAATCAATTATCACATAAGTGACTTCTCCATTCACTTTATCTTTCTTTTATAACTTTCAACTGCAAAAACCCTAACTTTTGACCTAATTAGGTCACTTTATCTTCTAATTTGTAGTTGACTTGCATGTATGCGCAAACCCTAACTTTTGACCTAATTAGGTCACTTTACCTTCTAATTTGCAGTTGACTTGCATGCATGCGCATGGAGACTTAATCGAGTGCATGCATCATTAATAATGCCTGGATGTCATGCATGCAGGTGGCCTTTGGCTCTAGTGGCCCTCTTCGACCCAATGGTGATATAGTATTGATGCCCTATATCTTCTATATATGGCATTAGTCTTCGGCTAATTCCTTGACTGTCAGTACTTGCTCGAACCTATAGGAATCACATAGGTTAGTGGGTTGGTCCTCAAATGCCTAAGCAGAAGAGGACATTACAAGTGCACTGGTTCTGAAGGAGGCATGATATGTGAGAACTCATATTCTTTTGAAGCATGATTTGCAACACCCTTCGCTATGATGTTCCCATTAGAGATATCTGTGATCATAATAGAGTCAGGACCAAAAATCACTCGCTTTGGAGATCCAGTATGGGTCATCTGATAGACAAATAACAGGTTGAAGCTAGGGAGGGAACAAATAGCACATCTTTGAACCTTCCATGTTCAAGCTTGACAGAGCCCTTCCTGTAATGTCCCGGTTTTGACCCCGTTACATTAGATGTACATGATGTATATATTGTAAATGATCATGGTGTGGAGCTAAAGACCAAGGCCCCACCATTGATCGGTTATGTTATGTTTTGGATTTAAATTGCCACCGATTGAATATCGGGGCATGCGGCATACGTTTTGGGTTATCATCATGTAAATATGCATCTATAATTAATTAAATGAACACAACCAGCTACGGTCGCGGCAACTAAATCGAAAGGGGCATGATTTTCCCAAAGATAAGGATTTGGGGGGGGGGGATTTGTCAAACTTTGGCTAATGAGGGAAAATACCCATGTGTCTTCTTCCCTTGTTTTACTCCCAACCACCTTCATTCAGAATTTCTGCTGGCAGCTGTGGGGAGTTATGGTAGTTAATTGTTTTAGGAGTGGGGTGGCAGGACTGTCAGTCCATGCCTCCACGCACACTCCACCCCTGTTGACTTCACTCACGCATGCAATTCCACTCTCACCACGATTTTGTCTGATTCTCCTCATGCACAGGCTCTTGGCAGTTTTGGTCTCACGCAGACATTTTTCTTGGCTCCACGAGTTGCTAAACACCCACGCACTGAAATTTCGCATCCTCCTTGTTGTCTGTTCACCCACAGACAAAAAATGGAGTTGTTTTTCCTCACGTAGGACCTCCATTGTTGTTCATTCTTCACAGGGTCGGATTGTTCCTCACGCACAGGAATTTTCCTGGTTTTCCAGCTGCTGTAGCGAGCTGAGAGCCATGCTTTTTCATCCCCGATTGGCTGTGAAGGGCCATTCACATTTTTGGCTGTCTCACCGACTATTGGTCTCACGCACAGACTATTTGGGACGTTTTTCCCTACTGTGAGTTGTGCTCACTGATAAGCTTTAGGACTGTTGTTTTCCCCAAGTTGTGAGCCGTTTTTGTTGTTACGTTTGGGGATTGTTGTAGATGGGTTGAAGTCGTTTTTCCCTGTTTAAGCTGTGACAGCTAAATTAATTGCCTGAGTGCAATGGTTGGTCTTCGGACTGTGGGAGGAGCAAGGATGTTGGCTTAGATTTGCTTGATAAACCTGGTGGCTGGAAACCACACAGACAGAGCTAGAGGGCTGGCCTTCTTCTCCATCACCCCTGAATAGCACTGGAAGGGAATGCAGGGCTTGAGGGACTGTGTAGCAGAGAAGGGACTGATTCCTTGTGTTGGGTGTGTTTGGGTGTCTAAGAGGTCAGGTTAGTTATGGTGTAGGTGTTCTTGGCTCTATAATGAGCTCACTAGCTTAGCAATTTGCCTTCCCATCTCCTTAATGGCTTGATAAACCCAACTGTGTTGGCTTGGCTATGTTTCGGACATCCTTGGCTATGTGTAAGCCTACTAGTTCTCTTATTCCTTGGAGAATCATGCCCAGCTTAGGGGTGGCAGCGTTGCTGAGAGATTAAGGAACACGCTGGCCTATGGTTGGGTGGAACGTTGCAGCGACGTAGCTGGTTGCGGATCGAGTTCATCCTAAGATAAGTAATTTTGTCCATTTTTACTTCTGCAGTTATATTTATTGTTAATGATATGAAATGAACATGTGGAATACATGCATGTATGAATGTTGTTGGTTTCCGCTGTGTATGATGATTAAATTGCATATGTACATATTTTAGTGCAAAGTCTTTGTTAAGCATGTTATTTCAGCAATTTTTGTGTGTCCATATGTTCATGGGGCTCTTAGCCCGAGTTTTGAAGCTTGTAGTCGCGTCCTCTTCGCCGGTCGGAGGCATGGGGACGTGACACTTCCCTTTTGTTTTGACTTTATTGTTATTGCCCATCTGAATACTTGGACCATCAAAGGACTGAAAAGAAAAGAATGATTCTCTGGATGCAGCCATATGGTTGGAAGCTCTAGAATCAATGAGGAAGACATGTGTTGATGTGCAGCAAGCCTTCAATGCATGGCCTTTCCTTTGGTATTATTCATTTTCTTCTTCAGAGTCATCCTTCCTTGCACTAGCAGGTACAGAAATGTTATGTTTCTTCAAAAGAAGAGTCATTTCATCAAGTTGTCTTCTCATACAGGAGCTTTCTGAATGAAAGCCCCTTCCACAGTAAGAGCAGAGGACCTTGCCTTTGCCATTCTTCTTGCTTCTCTTCGAACCTGAAGGCTCCTTTGACTGCGCTTTCTTCACAGGAGACTCATCTCTTTGCTTCCCTTTGTCATTTGCTACCTTATCTCCTCTTTCAACCAGAGCTTGATATTTGGAAGATCGAATGATCCCCATTTGGATCAATTTATCATTCTCAGAAATGAGAGATGGATGAAGGCATTAAGAGTGGGCATCTTCCAATGTGGAGTAGTGAGCCTTACTATTTGGAAGGTTGATACAAAGAGTGAGTAGTCTGCATTGAGATCTGTGAGAATGGCAAGGATGAGCTGATCTTCATCCTTCTCCACTTTGCATTGCTTCAACTGATATATCAGGTTCTTGAACTTTGTGAAGAATTCATTCAGTGATTCGAAGTTGGATGGATTAAGAGTGATCGGATCATTTTTTAGCTGATGGATCCTCATCTCATCCTGCGTATCAAATAAGGAGGCAAGCTTGTCCCAAATCTCCTTGGGAGTCTTCAATCCTTGGATGTGGAATCAAAGATCTCTAGAAACTGAGGAGAACAAGTGTCCATGGGCTTCATCAAGCCTGTTCAAGTACTTTTCTTTGTCATGATCTAAAGCTGGCACTGCCTCTATTTCTTCTATGAGTCTAAAGAGTTGCTTAGTGCAGAGCATTACCACCATGTCTTCCTTCCACTAGGGATAGTTGAAGGGAGTGAGAGGCTCTACTGGATGAACCATTTTGAATGCAGTAAGAAGGACTGAACTGCTGTAGCGAATGCAGTGAGAAGAAAGGGCTGCTTGTAGCGAATGCTGTGAGAAGAGCTGATAACCTGTCACACAATCAAACATGCAAAGTAAGTTTGAGAGTTTGCACTTTTGGAATTTCCTTCACATCCAGCATAGTTGATCAAGCAAGCTTGATCAACAATTTCTTAACTTGGGATATTAAGTGGTAAATTCTCCGCTTCTGGTGCAGTACTGGAAGGAGCAATTTTGCTAAAAAAAATGATCCAACTGGAGATATGAGGACGAGAGGTGTCTTGTCTGCCGATGCTCTGATACCATATTAAATTGAGTAGATAGATATGTGGACAAACACACAACTCACAAGATAGATCACACAATTTACTCAGCAATTGAAGAATGAAACAGTGCAAAAAATGGCTTGCAGCTGTGAATGCTTTCATTAATCAAAATGTAATTAGATAATAATTACAATGAAGTACAATGGCTTTAATAGCCACATGCAATTTGAATCCACACGAGGAAATTCAAATTGATTAGACTCTACTTGACTGTAGGTAACTAAGACCTTGTCTAAATCACTATTGGAGGACTCAACAGTTAACTGACCTTGTCTAAACCATAACCGGAGTTCATCGGAGTTCTAAAACACAACTCAAGTGTTACATTCAGTGTTGACTAGCGCTAACTGACTGTGGTAGGTGAGAAATGTGCCACTCCTGAGTGTAGCCATGCAAACCTAGCGCTAGTTGAATGTAGAGGACTAGAACTGAATGCAACTGACTCCTAACTTAGCCTGACTAGTCACCAACTAAACTGAGCTAACCTTGGTTGGTTTCAACACTCCCAGTGGCTCCTAAATTGTAGGAATTGGTCTAGGAGGTTCCTAAACTGATGCAATCAAGTGCAATAAGTGGCAGTAGGCCTCAATTAGTGTTCCCCACACTTTAATCACTGAAACATGTGCCCCAATTAGGCCAAGTGGACCCAATGGTGCTAGTGACAAAAAATAGACTGGATGGACTCCTTATGCATATGACCAAATTGGACAAGGAAGGATTAATAATCCTAACAGAGCCAACACACAAATTTGAAAAAAGTTTTTTTTATTTTATTTTAAACTTTCTAAACTGACACTTAAGAAAAAACAAAATAGAACAACCTTGTTTGTAAAAATTTGAGTAATAAAGTGTTTTGAGTATCATAAAAAGAAGTGAAACAAAAATATAATACATGTTCCATCTTTTGTGATAAGTGAGTTATAGTTAAAAATAAGGGTGATTGTTACAGATTTAGGGTTTTATCATTATAAGTTGGGGTAAGTGTAATCCTAATCGTAACCTCCCAAAAGTATATCCAATAGCCTTCAAGCCAGATAATCGTAACCCTAACTCAAGGTTAGAGTTACCGTAACTTAAGGTTAGAGTTACGGTTGGGGCCGGGGCACCGCAGGAGATCCAATGTTAGGTTAGGGCAGTGTTATAAGTTAGGGTAAGTGTAATCCTAATCGTAACCAGATAATCGTAACCCTAACTCAGGGTTAGAGTTACGGTTGGGGCAGGGGCAGGGCAGGAGATCCAGTGTTAGGGTTAGGGCAGTGTTAGGGCAAGAAGAATTGAGTGATTGCGATGGTTCTATATTACAATGGGATCTGAGCGATCATGGGGTTTTATAGTCGCGTTTTGGGCCTTCAAGACAAGGATTCGAGTATTCTGCTCTGTTGCTGTAAGGGAGGATTTGTGTGTGAGAGCAAATGTCTGCTATTGCTAATGGGCGTGATGGTAGCGGGCATGATAATTGTCTTATGTTGTTTTGAACTCTGTTACTACAGGTAATATATAATGCCTTTTAATACAATGGAGGGTCTGGGTTTAAAACCCACAATGCCTCCTACAGATGACCTGCGTATTCATAGGTACATCAACATGGGCAATGCACGTCCAGGCACTGTCAATGTTCAAGGTGATGATTTGCCATGCCCATCGGCAGGTCCTCCCATTGTGTTCAAGTTACCCAAGCAATCTGTAGAATTCGGAGATTCTGCAAAGGAGTTACAAATGCAACCCTTAGTTGGAGTAAGTTTTAAAAATGACGTGTTTGTATTTTAATTCAGAATGTTTATGCAAGGCTGGTGAAGGGCTCTTTAGAAAAGATGGTGTTCAATTTTATTTTTCCAAAAACAGAGCAGTTGCAATTTTTGATAAACATGATATTCACATATATATATGTATATGCTCTCAGGGTCTACAAGAGTGCGCCAAACAGGGCATAGCCAAGGAAAGGTCGCCCACTCCTTATCAGAGAGATGCAGAGATAACACAGGCCCTCGAAGACATGCTTTACTCAGGTTAGTGCCGTTTGTAATGAAATGTCAAAGGTGCATCTTTGAAGTTTTTGATATTGAACTAATGAATAAATAAATCCATATCCAGGCCTTGTACAAGTCCCATTGGACTGCAAGACAACGACGGGATGCTGCAGGGCAGTCTTGTGCCATAGGTATGCAAATACTTGTAAATTTGTAAATGTGTAGTGGTTTTATATTCTCATTTAAAATATATAAAATGTATACTGATATGTTGTCATTTCTTTGTTTGATTCACAGAAAGGAGTAGCGAGACTGGCGAGCCCAACACTAAGCATCATGATTGTGTTGATGCCTAATCTTGACATGCTGTATTATGGGTTTTAGTAATATACCTCACAGCTTGTCTTGTTGTATATAGTGGATTGGGAGCCTAGATATATGACTTAATGGATCTCATGCATTTGTACACATTCTGACATTACAAAATCAGCACTAGGATTGTCTTGATGACTAGTCCTGAAAGCTGTTGTAGTAGATGAATGTATTAGGAGCCTAGGTATTATATCTTCATGCATTTGTACACATTCTGACAATTGCATGAAGATATAATATCTAGGCTCCTAATACTAGCAATATATGACTAGTTTAGACAAACTATTGAAGCAGATTATACATCATGATTCTTGTGTAGGCTCATATGTGGAGTTTAATGAAAATTATTTCTAAGATTTTTTTGGGTTCCATTTATCATGGGGAGATTCTAAATGCTTTTGATTTTGATAATTTGTTCTGATAATTATTATTTGTTTCTTGTACTTTTTGGTTATAAATATTGATGTCATGGACTTTGTTTATCTAACCTTTGCACCGTCAATGAAGACTGAATGCATTTTCTTTACCTTTTTGTAATTTCTTCATCTTTTTACTGCTTTAATTTCTTAATCTTTTTCATGCTTTGTAGAATCGTTTGGCTGTGGTTGTGAGATAACCAGCTGCTGATCTATTATTTTTCAGTGTTGTATGTCTAAGCCAATTTATTAAATTGGATGTATTTTGCAAGTTTAAATTTTGTATCAAATACCAATGGACACTAAAATAAGGCATACTGGATTTAATATGTGTGGAATCCAGCTGCATCTGGCATGTATACAATATCTTGGGTTACTATGAGCAAAATCTGTTTTTCAGACGGTAAACTTTTAGTCTTGCATCCCTCTATTTGTACAGGTTGTTTATTTGCATCCTTCCTTTTTTATAATGCATGACATGCATGCATTGCTTTTAAGTTTTGCCATTATTTAACAAGTTACCAAATATTTTGTGGGTACAAGGATCTATGCCTCCCTCTATAACAGTATCGCCATAAGATTCGCTTGGACTGTTCTGAAGTTTGTAAAAAAATATTTTGATGGTAATACTTTTTCTCATACGTTGTGCACTACTTTTATAGACGTGCAAGAATTTTCTTCCAGGTCCATAATTGAGTCTGAAGTATTATCAATACCAATTGTGCCTTGGACAATCAGTTTTTGTTAGGTTGATGTGCATGTGGACTATTATTAAGTATAGTGATCCACCATACTCTTCATTTCACTGATTGTTTCTACTTAACATTGAGAGGTATTTCGATTCATTACATCTTCTGATCAACTTCGCATACAGCTTTATGGTAAAAACTATGGCATATTGATAAATACCAATAGGAGTTGTGGTTGCAAAAATCAGTTATTCAAACTAAGATTTAACTCAATGAAATGTTTGAATTCTTATTCAAAGTTTATGCTTATCCAAACTTCTTTGGATTGCAGATTTACAGGGATCTATAAATACTGAGCCTCGCAATGAATTAGCAACCCTGAATCATGTGTATTTCCAACCTAATGGTCTGAGGTATATCTGGTATTCTGTTGTATTCGGCTTGGTGTAGATTGGACAAACAACTGCATCAAAGTAATATTGCCTTTTAAAAGTAGGAAGGAGATATTCTACATGGACTAATCAGTGTTTGCATTATATTTAGTGTGACACTTGCAAATACCAATCGAGTCACTTTACAGTTTCAATATCAAGTTATGCGAGTGTAAGGGCTCTGTTTATTTTTAGTATTGCCCATTAGCTTCTCTCCTGCTGGTTGTGTGTGCATCACAGGAGCTTTATTAGCATGTTCATTGTATTTTTCTGAGGGTATTAAATCGATCAACCAAATGCTGGTATTCCTTGCATCTTGATTAATGTTGATAATCAATAAATCCTTGTGTGGTTTGGTTACAATTTTAATCCTTTTGCTGTTACAACAGTCAACATTCGTGACATAAATTGAAGAAGTGATTGCAGAGTGCGAACTGGGTATTTTAAGATTGGTAAGAGAGCAACTAGGTGGTCAAGACACCCGATCTCAAAGGATCATTAGACAGATATCTGGCAACTCATATTTGTTAAAACAAAGGGGTGGGAGGGCTGACACTGATGACATCAATTTATTTGAAATTCCAATTCTAAACAGGGTTCTGGAATATCTTAAATCTATTAATTATTGGGTTTGGTATACATCTCGTGCATGTTGTTTGTTGTATTCTTGAGTTTGGTCTACATATTGTGCATGTTTGTATTATGACTAGCAGTTTTGAAACACAGTTGTAGTGGAGGACAATTATTCTTAATTGGAGGGAAAAATTGAGAGAACTCTTTTCATTATTTAAAATAAAAAAAAGATACATTTACGTTTTTACCAAAGATAAAAGAATGAATCCGAGAACAACAGCTTTATAGGATGATGCATTCTTCAAGGGGAAGGAGAGGGCATTCTTCAAGGGGAAGGAGAGGTCACGGGGGTTTGAGCTTTGAGTTCTTTGGGGTTTAGGCCTTCTGCTAGGATGACGCGGTTTACCACCTCTACCATTTATAAAAGTGAGAAGTATTGCTGAGTTTCCTGTGGATCTTTCCATCTGAAAAAAAAAGATAATGCATTCTAACACAATTTTTTTTTCAAGCAGGAAAACAGTTTATTCCATAAAATACATCTCAACAAACAAGAACATATGCAAAGATGGCCGAAGGGACACAAGCCATAATCCAATTCGTGATCTCAACAGACAACCCAATCTGAAAAAACAAATGATCTTAGATAAGCCCAATTAACTCTGTCACAGGCTTTAATGAGATCCATCTTCTTCATTTTGATAAAATGTAAGCATTCCTGAGTAATCTCAAGTTCCCAACAGCCTCCAAAATCTGTGTATTACCGAGAAAGCAAACAACAACGTGATATCACAACAGCATTATTACCCTCGATGAAACATAAAAAACTACAGTTTACTAAACAACATCTCTTCCTCATCTCGTGTATATAAGAATCCGTTAATTAACTCCATCCCAAGAGAGAATGAAACTAAAAGAGATTAAGTAGTTCTTCTGCATCCCTGCTTTGAGAGACTCAGCTTCCTGGTTGTGAAACCTGAATATGTGACAAAAATGTATATTGGAAACTGATAATTGGTTCTGCTGGTCATTGTAAGAATCTCCATGTAGACTTATGTTTCTTTGCTTACCTGAGCCTATCAATGATAACACCACCATCTTTGAATCTTCATGTAATTTCATTTGTCCGACTCCTTTTCCCAAGGCTAACTTAATCTCTCAAGACCAGAAACTGTCCATCTCTGCTTGATTGGTTGTGCTTGGACCCAACTCACTCAAGAAAATCTACGGCATTCCGAGATATGAATGCCTCCTGCATTACTACCTCTAGAATTTTGGTTTGCAGGTGCATCAAGAATCCCACAAGCGGACTATTTATCCCAAGGACTCCCACGCCCCTCTGCTTCTTTTGTTTTTCTCCACTATAGAAGGTTAAGATAAGAGTTACAGCCTTGTCTATCAACTAAGTTGCCAGCTTTTCTACATTAGGCACCTTCTGTTTCTTTTGTTCAGGAGTGGTGAATTTATCAGTGAGTGCCCCACTCTGAATTTTGATGGCAAGTTGATCTTAAGGTAGCTATGGCTTTGGTCAGTTACAGAATTGGCAGCAGGGACAAACTTACGGAGCAAAATAAATTTAGCTAGCTGATGTGTATGGCAAAACTTATTTACCGGCAAACTACATTGCCGCTTATCTCCACAAGATTTTGGATCTTTTAGTGTGAAATTCATTCCAAGCCCACTAAGATGTAGTGAAGAGTGCCCAAAAACAATATGGTCCACTCCAACCGACTCCAATCAATTTGTTTCCTTCTAAATCATGGTGAATAGTGCCCAAGTTAATTCATACTACTTGCCACAACCTTATAGACCTACCCAAAAAATTTCACTTTTGACGCCTTGGCTAATGCAACACTATATTTTCTCAGCCACATGGACTTGACCAAGCTGAGACTAGCACAACCAAACCACCTCTATTCACTTAAGGTCTTGTTTATAACTATGAATCAAGCTACAATTTGTTAGATATGTAACCAATCTCAACACAACCAAGTTCTTCTAACAATAGAAACACATCCAATTGTTGCCTTCAAACATTCCATATCCATTTTAGCACTTATTTAATATTCATAAATATTTAGCCATCCAAAATAATACACAGGTTAGTGTAACACCCTGGAAGTTGCCCTTATCTTGGTTGTAATTAAATTGGCTTTAAGCTAAATTGAAATGTAAAATGTACAAACATGAGTGTAACACCTTGGAAGTTGCTCTTAACATGAGTGTAACACCTTGGAAGTTGCTCTTATCTTGGTTGTAATTAAACTGGCTTTAAGCTAAATTGAAATGTAAAATGTACAAACATGAATCCAAATCTGCCATATTTTAAAAAAGCTAAAATCCGAAATCCGAATACAATGAGGAAACTACACATATAAATAATATAAATATAAATTATAAAATTAGAACTTGTATAAAAATTAAAAACTATACATTTTTTAATATGATGATACTTATTAATTTGCAGTGACATCAGCATCAAGCTTTAAAGAAAGCAAACATGACCTAAAATAAATAAATCATGTAATTTTAATAAAACTTTATATAAATATAAATAAATTATAATTGATAATTTTAATATAAATATATAAATTATAATACTAAGTTTTTAATTTTAGTTAGCTTTAAGTGATAATACATTTTAGGATATATAAACTTAAGTTAAATTATAATAGTAATTTTATAACTTTAATAATCTTTATAATATAACTTAAATTTAACTCTTTAACTTAAAATATACTGAATGTAAATAAATTTCAACTTTCATTTCATAACTATGGAGTTCATTGGAGCTGATTACATCGGAGCCTGTTCATACGATTTTTCAGAGTTGTTCCCTTACGGAGATGGCTACTCTCCTTGTGTGTTCATGGTCCTAGTTCAAGGGTGGCAATCTGTTGGGGGATTATGAGGATAGTGCATATGGCTAAGCGGTGTGTTGGGGGATTATGAGGATAGTGCATATGGCTAAGTGGTGTGTGCCTCAAAATTGTTTAATTCTGGAATCAGAATTTGTTACCGAGTTCGCAAGGTGTTTGTTTAAATTTATAAATTGCAGCGATGAGTTTATTAAGATGAAATTGGAATTACAACATCTGATGATGATACTCTTTTTCTTGTTCATTTTGATGGTGCAGAAAGCAATGGCTTATGTGGGGGCAATTATCCATCTAAGAATTGGTGTGGTGAATGGAACAAACACCAAAGTTGAATTACTTATTTTATGGGGATTGTTATGGTTTCCTCAAAAGAGGGTATTTTTAGTATGCAAATGGTTGGAGATTCCAAAGTTATTATCTACTTGGAAGTAGGGAAATCAGATATTCAAGTTATCCTTATTGACCTGTGAGCTGATAGAGTGAAATACTTAATCAATAGTAACACATTATACAAGTTTTTTTTTTGACTAGGGGATTCGGCAACTGGGGCCGGGCCCGCCGCAAGACATGAGACACAGGTAAACCCGGGTGGGATTGATCTTGTGACCTCCAATTTACAACAAGTGACTTCATAACAACGGCACTGCCAATAATCTGCACCCATGCGGGCTAACACATTATACAACTTAACTAGAACTTTAAATAGTTCTTTTTTTATATAGGCTCTATTTAGTGGCTATTTTTGTTGATTGATTTTTTTTTAATTACATAAAAGACTAATTTTAAAAAATAAAACAAATTAATAATTTTTTTTGGAATTTTGTATTATTTTTTGAAAAAAATAACAATTTTAAAAATTTTAAAACTCGAAATGCAAAATTAATAAATTAAAAAAATACTAATTAAAATGAGATAAACAATTAAACTATGTATAGACTAAAAATATTCATTTTCATTTTTTATAAACAATTAAACTATGTATAGACTAAATTACAATAACGTTTTTATTTAAATTTTTGTCATTTTTATTAAAAACATTTTTTTTTAAAGAAACAAAAGTTTAATAAGACCTTTTTTTTTAATCATATAAAAAATATGAAAAACATGTAAAAAATCAAATAAAAAACTTTTTTTAAGAAAAATCTATTAAAAATATATATATAAATAAATAGAAGCAGAAGTACGGGAGGAGACTGAGTGGATAGTGAAAATATTTTAGGATTTTCAAAATAAGGTCGTAACAACGGAGGTTTCAAACTAATGTGGCTTAGGACGAGCCACAGGTGAGTGTTGGGGTCTCGTTGGCCCTAGGGAAAGTTAAGCAGAATTCGACCATAATTATGTTTGGAAAGATAAAGATTTTGGTCGCAAGAAGAGTCGCGACAAAAGAAGAGCCATGATGGAAGAAGAGTCTAAGACAGAAGCAACCATGACGGAAGAGCTGCAATAAAAGCAGCCGCAATGAAAAAGTTGCGACAGAAGCAACCACGACGGAAGAGCTGCGACAGAAGCAACCCCGACGGAAAGATCAACGATGAGAGAAACCGCGACGAAAGGAACCATGACAGAGAAGAGTAGAGCAGTTGAAAAGGATTGTTTGACTCATCGTGGGTAAGGAGTTAGTTAAAATAAAGCATGCTTTTGGTAATGAGGCATAATTTTATTTTTTGGGTCAATAGTGCCTATTGTCAGTTGTAACTGAATATACGAAAAATAGAAATGACAGCTTGTCAGCTAACAGAAAAGAGTCGGTTGATTAAGACTGGTAGAAGATTATAAAAGGGTGAACCCAAGTTGTGTGCGAGGTTGATTGTTTGTCATTTTGTTAGCTAGTAGTTGGTTGGTTGTTAGTTGGTTAAGTCACTATGTAGGTTGAGGAGGGAAGAAGAGAGTTGTTTACCTAGAGAATCGATCCAGGTTGTGTGCGGATCGATGGTGGAGTAAAGGAGAGAAGAAATACATTGCCCCAAAACCAGAGAGCATGAGAGGAGAGAAGTTTGTATGAGTTGTAAATAATATATAGAGAATATTTTACAAGCTGAGTGTGCAGGAAAAATGTGTTCACATATTTTTCATGCCAGATGAAGAGCGCCTTTGTGGTTTTTCCTGAATGAGTTTCCACGTTAACTTTGGTCTCTGTGTGTCTTTGATTAATATGCTTATGTCGAATGCATGCATGTTGTAAATAAGTAGATCTAAATATGTCACACCGCATTTGTTTATGAATAATCCCGTATGTGTGTGTGTGTGTCGCATCGCTTATAGAATGAATATGTGATAAGGATTTTATGTTGAATACTACAATATGTGTCGATTGGTAAATAGAATGATATATTGAGTGAATAAAAAAGGAAGTATAATCTACGGATTCGATTGAACAATATGATAAAGTACTACATGAGTAGAGATCCCCACATAACTGTAGAAACCTGGTTCCCAATAAGATATCTCAGGTGAGAGTACATCTAAGTTGTAGGTGTTGCCGATGTGGTCCTCCTCTGTTAGGCCAATATCTTGGGTCTTTGTTTTCGACTAAGGATTTGAACCTAGTTCGACGGGAACCAACAAGGTGCAAATTTCTCCTCGTAGTCTATGCCTTCTTTCTGGGAGAAGCCACGCGCCACAAATTTTTCCTTGTGTTTTTCAATGCTACCATTTTCAGCATGCTTGATCTTGTATATCCACTTCGAAGTCACAACAGACTTCCCTTATGGTCTTGAAACTATCTCCCAGACATCATTCTTCATAATCGACTTGTACTCCTCGATCATGGCATCCTTCCATTCTTTCTTCTATGCTGCTTCTTCGTAGTTGGAAAGCTCTTTATCAATGATGTCACATAGCTGGTGTATGGTCTAGATCTCTTGCTTTCTCCATGCATCCCATATAGAGTGCCATACTTCTCAGTGTCTTGTATTACTTCTCATGCCCATGTTGTTCTTCTTTTGTGGGAGTTCTTCCCACAAAGTGGTTCTACAGGTTCTTGTGGTTTTGTCATGTCGTGGTCTTCATGATCTTCTGGAGCCGCTTCTTCCATTGTCGTGTCTCAGACTCTAGTTGCTTCAGGTTTTTCAATCTCTTCAATAGGTATTTTTCTTGATTTAATGTATGCCGAGTCTATGCCGAAGGTTATGTCTCTCTTGATGTCAATCTTCTTGAATCCTGAGAAGTATAATCGATAGGATTTTGAAATGTTATTGTATCCCACAGATATTCCCTTCTTCCTTGAAGGATCTAACTTGGTTCTCTTTTCCTTTGGGATGTGTATGTACACTGGGCAACCAAATATCCTGAGATGGCTGATTTTTGGTTTCTCACCTGAGAAAGCTTCTTTGAGAATATTATTACTTAATATTCTATGAGGTGTATGGTTCTATACATACACAATTGTCATTGCTGCTTCTGCCATAAGTGCATCGAAAGATCCTAGTCATGTAGCATTGTTTTTGCGGCTTTCATTATCATTATGTTCTTTCATTCTGCAACGCCATTCTGTTGAGGATTGTAGGGAGTGCTGAACTCCCTCTTAATAACATATTCTCTGCAAAGATCCTTGAATTATTTTGAGGTGAATTCTCTACCATTATCTGACCGTAGGGTCTTGATCTTCTTCTCAGTGTGATTTTCAACCAAGGCTTTGAATTCCTTGAACTTGCTAACTACCTCATCTTTACTTTTCAAGAAATAGATCAAATCCTTACGAAAAAATCATCTATAAAAGAAACATAATATACATACCCGCTTAGTGAGCTGGATGACATGAGATTGCATACATATGAGTTGATTATCTCCAATATTCCTTCTGCTTTGCTTTCACTGCTGGGAAACACTTTCTTTACATTCTTTCCTTGCGCACATCCCTTGCAAATTTCTTCATGTTTTGTCTGGATTTTTGGAAGTTCTGAAATTGTTTTGCTTGCAATAGGTAGTGCTCTATAGTGCAATCCTTCCATGCCATAGTTCACTTGGTTCCATGGAGTCATGAACCAATGTTTGTTCAGATTGTCCCTTCAACTTGTACAAGCCTCCCTCTTGCTCTCCAATTACTGTTGCATCATCTATTGTCTTTCCTTCTGGCCACATTAAGACTTGGCCATCAAGAAATGCAACCCTTATTCCTTTTGCATCTAGTGTTGAGATGGAGAGAAGATTCTTCTTTAATCCCGGAGCATATAGAACATCTTTCATCTTTAAATATTTGTTGGAGTCTAGCTTGTAGGAAGCTTCTCCACTTCCTTTTACGGGGTAGTGATAGCCATCCCCAAGTTTCACCTTGTGAGGTGACTCATGTTCAGATAGATTAACACATGATTCTTTGTATCCCGTCATGTGCTTGGATGCTCCTCTATCTACAAGCCAAACATTGCTCCCATGTGTGACAGTGTCCGTGAGTGCTGGGATTAGGACATATTCTTCATCACGTGAAGAATCAACTATTTCTTCTCTGGTTATTTTCCTTGTTGGTCATCATCTTTAGCGGTGTGAGCATGATGTCTTTTCTTGTTAGTCTTCTTGTTGGAGGAGCCTTTGTTTTTGGGACAATCTCTAAAGTAGTGTCCCTTCTCATCACATGTGTAATATCTAATACTTGATAGATCTCTTATGGGTCTTCTTTGTCTTTTGTGATGGTCGTCCTCCCTCTTGTTTTGATTTCTTCTAGTGTGAACTGTGAGAGCTTGATCATCATTTGCTCCCATCTTCTCTTCTCTTGTTATTAGTCGATCTTCTTCTTGAGTGCATTCTTCCCATAGTATGTTGAAGGTGATCAACTTCTTTCTGGCATACATTCCTTGAATAAATGAGTCCCATGATCTTGGGAGGCCATTCAGTGTGGTCATAACGATCTCTCATTCTTCTACCTTTTCTTCAACTGCTTCAAGTTGTTCCGTGATTTGAGCGACCCTTGTGAAGTAGGATTGTATGGTCTTTGAGTTTAGGATCTTCACATTCTTGAGCTAGTTCCTTAATATCATCTTCCGGTAGATGTTCTTTCCTTCGAATAACGTCGTCAAAGCATCGAATATCTCGTTGGGTGTCTTCAAAGATGACACATGAGGAATGAGATGATCTTTACTGGAATCTGCAATAATTCTATTGGCCTTGACCAAATTCTTCTTAAGGATAGCCTTTACTTCATCTTCCTATGGTGTTGGAACTTCCTCACTAATATTTTTGTCCAAATCATTTTCTTCAAGGACAAGAGAGATCCTATACTTCCATTCTCAGAAGTTGCCATCTCCCTCAAGCTTATCATCAAACTTAGTGTGGTGAGTCATTTTGAAATGAGAATCTCAAATGGAAATTGCAAAGATTTTAGGTCTTATCAATTTGAGATTCCCAACCTAGTTCTAGAGTTGGCTGGCCTAGGGTTTGTTAGAGAAACCATAATTTTCCAAAGTAGGAATTTCAAACTTCTGATTGGACAGAAAGATGCACCTCTTCAAGGTGAGTTGTCTAATGTACTTCCTTTTCCAAATTGATGGAGGAAAACCCCAAAAGCTTGATGCCCTAGTTTCTCCCGGCACTAGTGTCTGGGTCAAAAATGAAAATTCTTCAAACTTGGTTATGCTTCTTCCAAAACATGCGCCCTCCTATGGCGAGTTATGCTAGCCCTCTTTTTTTGATGATTTGTCGAGAGAAAACCTTGACCTAGGAAGCTCTAGTTTCCTGTTAATGCACAATGCCTTCTTTCAGAGTGGCTCTAATACCATGCTAGAGTTTACACTTTAATTCAATTATGTTAGATCTTTAACTAAAATAATAAGAAGCACAACAAAACACAATGGACACAAGAATTTCCCTCTGGTAAACCATAAAGGAGAAAACCCCACAAACTTCTTTAGAGATAGATTCATCACTAATGCAATATAACAAAATGGAAAACCCAAGAATAAAATTATGCAACTCTCTCTCTTTCTCCTCTAGTGAACTTGTCTACTCTCTCTTACTCATGCAAACTTGAGTGAGTGAGTGTGTATAAATGAGGGAGGGCACCTCCCTATTTATACACATCAAGTGATTGATCTAAAACCTAACTAGTTCGACCTCCTGACCTTGCAGGGACGACTTCTCTCTTGGGATACTAAAAAATACATTTACATTATTTCTTTTGGGGTGTTATAGCTCCGACTTACAATGGAGGTTTTACCTCAATGACCTTACATGACCAAACATAATAATGACATCCCTGAACGGAGGAAAAATATCTCCGTTGGAGGTACAATAAAAATACAATAATAATATACAATAGAATATCTTCTGAAGTTACAATTACAACAACATTTCCATGGCGCACGACACTTGTTGATGGCCATACTTGGCATTTCCTAGCAATTTTGAGAGAGGCATCCCCTTCTACGTGATGGATACCCTTACTCTTGGCATATCATATGGGAGGCTTGAGTCTTTCTTTGAACCATTGATACACCACGCTTGGACCATGGAGAAAAACATTGGATCTATCTTAATGGATGCATCCCACTTAATGGTTATCCTTGAGGTCACACGTGTGGATATTGTGGGAGCACCCTAGGTTTGGGGGCCTTATTTGTTGAGATATGGACCAATTGAGGAGAGCGCCTTAGTTTGGGGACATACTTGTTGTATTTGGTCATGCCTTGGCCCATTTTTAGAGGAGCACCCCTCCCTTTTAGGACATATTTTACCATTTCAATGTATATTGGCCCTTTTCTACTAAAGCAACCCCACTTTTGGTCCTTGGTTGTTATCTTTGGTTATCGTTGGACCATTTCTAAAGGATCACTCCACCCTTTTTTGAACATATGTACCATTTGATCTTAACTAAAGGTACACCCCCTCTCTCTTGCGAGTTTGTTGGTTAGTTGAGCATTGTTTATTATTGTTTAATATCGTCTAGAATCCCTAGGCTAGATCAAGAGTTTTAACACATCTATTATTATTTTATTGTAGATGAAGTTGACTTTTTCTTCTCTATAAGAGAGTTCACTTATTATCATCATTTAATGTCGCGATTGGAAAATAATCATTTTTTTACTCTTGCTTTTGTTCCCTTGGGGTTTTCTTCAATGGATTTGAACTTGGTGGCATAATAATTTGAGGTAAGCTTGTTTATTTTGGCTTTGAAATAATTTACTTATCTAGTCCATAAGAAGGGTAGTGTTACTCCATTGATTTATCATACTTTAGTTTTGTAGATTGATTGAATGAATTTATTTATCTAGTCCATAAGAAGGGTAGTGTTACTCCATTAATTTATCATACTTTAGTTTTGTAGATTGATTGAATGAATTTATTTATCTACTCCATAAGAAGGGTAGTGTTACTCCATTAATTTATCATACTTTAGTTTTTAGATTGATTGAATTATTTGGAATCCATAAGAGGGTTACTCATCAATTTGCATAGGCTAAGGGCGAGCAATATAGATATGCTGAATGTGTAGGCTTATATGCTACTCTTCATTGGTATTTGCAAGTAGCTTTGAATTGCTCGAGGTGCTTTTGCTTTAGTGAAGCCCATACACCCAAGGTTTTCAAGAAGGGCATCTTTAACTCTTCATTTTCCCTTTTGAAGGCACTAGTTCTTAGCTCTCTAACTCCACAACAAAAAAAACAAAATTATTTTCCCTTTTTTGTTTTAATTTTGTCTGGGTATAAATCATTTACAAATAAAAGAAAATTATTTAGGATTTTTCCCAATTTTGCATAGTTAATTTAAAGACACTTTAGTCTTCGTTTCAATATTTCCTAAACTGTTTTCATGCTAGAAATAATCACTAAAAGAATTGGGTTTCAGATCTGAGTTTTTTTAATAATTTTCTAGTGGTTTCAAGAGTCTATTATTGTATTTAAGGAATTCTGAAAATTATTACAGCAATATCATAAATCCAAGAAATTTCTCTTCCTTCTCTAGCATTAAATTTTTAGATTTTTTGCACTTTAATTTTCTGCAATTATTTTTGGATTAAAATCTGAATTTTGTCGAGCTTTATTGCATGTTTCTTGACTTAAAAATAACTTGACAACAAACTCTAATTTTGGGGAGGAAAAAAAGCTTTAGTTAATGATCATTTTTCAGTTGCCAAAACAGCTCCAATAGCTTTACTAAAGTAACTCGTTTAAATTTTGGAAAATTCTAATAGCTTTACTAAAGTAACTGGTTTAAATTTTGGAAAATTCTAGGTTTCTTTGTTACATTGTGCATCATATAACAATAGAATAACTTGGTGTTTTGTTTAGTTGATGGTTTAATATTGCCTCCAACTTGGATATATTGACCGAACACTTACACTTATCAAATATGGAAATGTCTCTTGATTAATGATTGGATTACTAGTGTTATATCTCAAATAATTATGACTAAGAATTCTAGATTTATATTTTGTCCACATGTTTCTTTCATTCTACTTGCATATGCTCTTGATGTTTATTTTATCATGTTGGATGATGGATTAAAGAGCAAATGTTATATGGTTAATTTGTAGTAATTGACACACTAATTAAGACGAATGCCACATTTGCCACACTTGGAGAAGTGATTCTAGTTTCTTAAAAAAAATGGTCTAATTAGGTAACACCTTGTTTTAGAAATCTTCTCTCAAACAAGGCCTCATCCAAAGCCTAATTCAAGATCTTGAAAAACACGTGCTCTATATTGCAAATCTCACTTGGTGAATGGTTTATCGTGGCAATGAAATTACTTGTTAAATGCATTTAACTTTCCAAGTCTTGTGATCCATCACTATATTTTTTCACTAAGTACTGCAAATGTCCATGGTTTATTGCACATCATTGAACAAAGTGTTTAATCTATTAATCATTGTAAATTTTAAGTTCATGAATGCTTATTTGGAAAATTAACTTAACAATTTTACACTTCACATCTAAACAAATTGATATCCTTTCCTTTCCCTTAGCTCTCTTCAAGCCTAAAATCTAATCAACCTAATCAACCTATAGGGCATCCTCCTTTGGCCTTGAGAGCTGGCCTAAAAAGGGAAAGTTAAGCACTGAGATGACAGAGGTGCTTTTCTCCCTAAGTTGCACTTGGTAGCACTAGTGAATTAAGATCTTTTCACTTTAGTGCTAAATCAAGTTGTAACACAAACTAATACCAAAAACTCATTGCGTCGAGAGGCACTCTACAATGCAGTATGGGGGGAATTTTGTAACGTGATGTAACGTTAGTAACGTTTGTAACATGTCGGCAAAAAATAATAGTGATAGTGAATATTATGGGAGAGATCTTGTAATGTGATGTAACATTTGTAACATGTCGGCAAAAAATAATAGTGATAGTGAATATTATAGAAGAGATTTTGTAACACCAAACAAAAAATAATATTAATTTCGTAAAGTTATTTTTATTAATAAAAAATAAATTTTCTAATAAGCCAAAATAAATGTTGACCACAAAAACAATCTAATATGGGGGAGATGTTGTAATCTTCCTACCTAACAAAACAATAAAAAAGTAAAAATTTAATTATCCGTAAAAAAATATGTGGGTCAAGAAAAAACACAAAATTGAATTATTCGCAAAAAAATGTTGGCCTTGAAACCATGTGCAATGAATTCTAAACAACCCATGGTTTTATTGTACATGGTTTAGGAGGCCTCGCACATGGTTTTAAACCATGTGCCAGGCCTCCTAAACAACCCATGGTTTTAATGTACATGGTTTAGGAGGGCCTTGCAAATGGTTTTAAGACCATGTGCAAGGCCTCCTAAACAACCCATGATTGTAGGAGGGCCTTGCATATGGTTCTAAAACCATGTGTGGGGAAATGATGCAATGTTCATTCCTAACAAAATAAAAAATAATAAAAAATATTATATGTCCGCCATAAATAATATTAAATATTAATAATAATAAAATTATATGTGGACCTTAAATAAAAAGATGCGTCTTTTGGTTTGAATCAAATCAATGGATACCTAAGAAGAGGTTTGCACCTCGAGAGATTTGATCCATCTCAGCGCTTGATAGAGCCTAGGATTTGGATCTACACTGGTATACTATGCACATCAATTCAGGTATCCCCATTGAAGGTAAGGAATAAAAATATAGTAATCTCTAGAATGACCAAATACAAATGTGACACTTGCATACATTTCGTTCAGTGAAGGACAATAATAACATAAAAAAGCTTAGCAATTCATATAAGCTTTCCTTTAAATAGATATCTTTCTTACAGAAACAAATTGTTATCATATACATTTATCAGTTAACAGATGCAACATCAAAAGGACTTCACAGAAATAGACATTAAACTGCCAATCTCCAGAGATGAGACAAATAAATGACTTCAGATTCTTAAAGTGTCTGCTTGAAAGGCGGCAAGCTTCTGCACTTACATTATAGAGTTTGGCATAGCTCGCCTTGTTAGCATTTAAATTACTAAAGCCAACAATCAATATGAAATGACCTATTAGAAGAATTGAGAATCGTCAACCTTGAGAAGGGTATGAAAGGTCAATATTAACTAACCTCTGCAAAGGCAAGATACTGGCTGAAAGGTCAATATTACCTAACCTCTGCGATGGCGAGGTCCTGACTCCTGACTCATAGGTCAACTCTTCTAATGAAGGGATGACCTTTCAAAAACAGCCCAATGAGGCCTTCATTGTTGCTTTAAGCATGCCCAATAAGTTTGCTTCATACAGAATTTTAAGCTGAAGATCTATGAATGTTAAGCAATTCCCATGTATTTCACTAACATAACAATTAACAAATTAAGAGGAATAAGTTTAGTTAGCTCATTGTCTAATTCAATATGCAATAGCACATATATGACAGTGTAGCACCTGCTAAATGAAACAACTCAGGAGAGACTATATAATTCAAATCGTAACTTTTTCTCACTGCAGTAGAAACTATGAAATCCAATACCACACAATGATGAATGAAAAAGTATATCATAATCCCTACTCGAATTCATAAAAGACATAGACAGTAGCTATAAATTTCTAAACTATTTAGTACTAAAATAATTCTGCCAAATGCATTAGCTACTTGGAAGAAAGAAAACTGCAGTGGAAACTAAGCAAAGATAAAATCTTCTTGACAGTGCAAGCTATTTACATGGTAAATAAAAACTGAAAAATGCTTCAAGAAATAATCCTGTAGACTCTAAGATAAACCACACAAAAATTCCTGCTTCATCACATCTTTAACATTTCCATAGAAAGGTGCATTATTAAGATGAACTTTATTGTAGTCAGTTGTCCGCTTCTTCCTCATCGTTGACTTTATCAGTATCCTCACCTTGCTCATCTTCAGGGTCTTTGTCATCAGTATCAAATTCCAGGTTCTCTGCTTCTTTCATATCATCAAAATTATCACCTACACCTTCATTATCTTCCTCTGTATTGTCTTTTTCATCTTCATCTTGATTTTTAGTCCTGGTATTCTGCAACTCAGCTCTTTTTTCCAATTGCCTATCCTGCAATCCACCATTCTGGCTCGTAGTACCCACATTGTCTTCCAATGCAGTTCTCTCAACATTCTCCATTGCCCTCATTTCAAATAATTCATTCTCCATTTTTTCTTCTTTTGACATATTAGATTTCTCTTTTGTAGCTTCAATTATATCCTGCTTTTCAACATTCACATTACCTGTACTAATTACGAGCTCAGATTTTTGAGCATCATTAGAGTTGTGAGCTTCCATCTTCTCTAATGTATTATTTTGAGCCTTTCCAGCTCCTTCTTCAAACTGTGCAAGGCGTGCTTTGATCTCTTTAATCTTGCTCTCTTTTTTATCTAAGAGCTCAGTTAAAGTTTGTACTTCAGCTTTTTTCTCAATGACCTCTTTTTCCTGCTTCTTCAGCTCATTGATCTGGTCCTCTTTACTCTGAAGAAAGGTTTGCAATCTTATCTGCCTCTCTTCAAACGATTTTTTCACAATCTCCAATTCATTCAGCTGATTGGTCCATTTCAACTTTTCACTTCTCAGCATGTCTGTGTGCTTGCGGAGCTCCTCAAGTTTTCTTTGTACCTCATCGGAGGTTGTTCTCTCTTTCTGAATAAAAAAAATTGCATGAAACAAAATACAAAGTTAAAATTGACATAAGATGCTTTCACACTAGAATGTTCAATGGAGCTGTTATCACTAAAAAAGAAAGCAAGAAGCTATTATCAATATCACAAAGATGTAAAAATGCAAAACAACAGTAAACTGAAATGCCACGAACCATTTCCTTCTATGAATACCGATCCACCAAGTGTGCAAAAGACCATATATCAGTCTCATACCATCAAAGTGGTTATAAATCCTGATAACAGTATGCTATACTGGATTCTGTGTATCTTTACAGATATTTAATGTATACAATCTGATGTAATTTAGGGTCAATTCCTACAACATTATTACAAGTTAACCAACTTATAATAATAAACCAAGGATACCTTCAAATCTGTGTAGCTTGACAAGATACTTTAACGCACTATGGCATCTTTTAAGCCAACAAGGTTCCACTGTTTGAAGTCCAGACCACTTACTATAAACTATAAAGTGATTGAAGAATTATGTGGTCAGCATATATTTCATGGATGAAAATACATGATGAAGTTGCACATCAGCAAAAGTCGGTAGTTTCTCTATGCAAACATCTCTGAACTCGGGAGAAATGCCTTCATTTTAAGAGTTATCTTAAGTCCTGCTAGCTAAGTTCCTGGCCATTATCCCTTGGATGAATCTCTGTTAAGATTTATGTGAGTCAAATGTCAATATGCCCTCATCAATCAGACCCCACACATCTGACTTTATATTCATCCGTTGGCAAAAAATGAGTATAGAAAGAAGCTGCACAGTGCAGATTTAGGCCCAATAGAGGACAACAATAACCACACAGCAATGTCTTAACAATGAGAAGAGAAGCAGTGATAGACAAACTATTGATAAGTGGCTATTATAATTATGAATATCCATTCTGATGGCTGCAAAAAGTCTGTTTGAAAATTGTGCTGATTTTGCACAATCAGCTAGTAATGAAATCAGGTTTTATAGCAGGTAGCGCACCTAATCTCTAGGTTTGCAGCACACTCCTGTTAGTAGACAAGCCAGTTAGTTTCCAATGCCACTGGGAACTAAGTTAATGATTCAGGATTTTCAAAGTCCAATGGGCTAAATCCCAAGGTAAGTTGGATTTAAGTCAGAGTTGGAAGAACAAGTATAAGAATGCTTATGCATTTGCTGTAAAATTCTTTATTGCTTGATCATTTAGTTTAAGCCTTGCTTTGTAGTTTATCTACTTAGTAGCTGGAATTTCCCATATGAACAAGGCAAGTCTTTGTATTCTCTTCTATGGGAACAATATTCCCATCCTTGTGTAGATGTTTCTATGTACTCATTTGGCTACGGGAGCTCTTTGTTTTATATTATGATGAAGTGATTTTGTATGAGCATTATTCTCCTCCTCGTTGAGCTCTATTTCTGTGGTAGTATGCCACAGTGGGAGTCAAACTGAAGTTTGCCATCAAGCTTAGATTGTAAAAGCACTCTAGAACTGGGTAAAACTGCTAAATATTGCAGTTAAACAGCCAACTTTATTAACATTTCACTCAGGGTATAACAACTTTGGACAGATCAGGGAAAGTAGACTGGAGCTTTTATTATTTATCAAGGTACCATCTGTCAAGATCAGAAATGTGGGCTGCACATTAAATTCAAGTAATTGCAACATTCCACTGTTAAAGGCACTGCAAAACAACCAAAAAGGAGATAGAAGATCAGGCAGCCAACCTTCAGGTGACTCGGAGAGACCCTGCCAGTCCATCACGAAGAAAACACCCCAGTTCAGTAAAGGCAAAGCACCCCTCTATCAAAGTAGCAATTAGGACAAACGGCAAAAAACAGGATTGATATGAGAGAAAAGGTTATGATCCAGAGCTCTGCAGCAGGGGAGCGCTCCCTGTTGCTCCCGCTCCCAAAAAGCTCACTCCCTTTGGATTCACTCCCAAAAATGCTCCCAGTTTTGGGAGCATGCTCCCAGGGGCCAAGGCGCTCCCTGCCTCTTCTATACTAAAAGCTCCAATACTAGATTGATCATTTGATGATAATGTTATCGAACCTCCCTTCTTTGCCAAACTCCTATAAAAGCTGTTATGGTTGATCATTCGATGACAATGTTATAAGTTATAACTACTAGATGATTATGTTATATGGTTTAATCCATGTTTTCTATAGCTAATTCAACATCCTACATGTTTTTTAGATATAAATCCAACAAAATATATTAAAATATATCCTATATAAAAAATGCTCCCGAAATGGGAGCTTTTGAAAATTTTGTTTTTCTGCTCTTGCTCCCCGCTACCAACTACATAGATCCGGAGGTTAGAAAATTGTGAGCAACAATAGGTGGACATGACTACAAAATAGCTATTCAGAATGCGAGAATGTAAAAATTTCTGCCTCTATTCACGTTGCACCATGACAATGCCACTATCACCATGTCAGGACCAAGGAGAAATGGTTGCAACATAAACAAGAATTTTGGATTCTCTGAAACTACAACTGCTTGAACAAGAGGTCTATTAATTAAGGAGTTGTAGTGTACCCAAGGAGGGTAATATGGGGTACTTGGGGAGTTAAAAGAGGGAAATGCATGTAATGTGGTATAATAATGGAAAATGCCCACATTGTAGTTGGTGAATAATAAATAAGCCCACTACGGTGGCTAAAGGAAATAATATAATAATAAGGGGGTAGTTGGCATTGTTATCACATATATTGTGGTTGGAGCTAAAATGATGCAACATACCATATTTTGTCCCAGTTCAGTGCCAATCCTTTACAGTGATGAGCAGTTTATAAGTGATCATCAGTGACAGAGTTATTTTGGTGATCTAGCATGAGCCTACCGAGCAGCAGAGCGGTATCCCTTGTCAGAACTTAGCCTAGCATGATCCCATTGAGATGATTTTGGTTTAGCCATGGTTCACTTATCAGAGTAGCAAAGCATGCAGCTGGTATATTTTTCTTGCCCCCATGCAGTCAAAGGTATTATTCATGGTTACAGTCAGAGACAGGTATATGGTCGAGCAGGTATACATGTTGCATTTGGGTGCTATTATTTGTCTGTCTTGCTCATCTTAATAACTTCGACTCAACATGATAATGTACAATGGTGATGTTGTGTTCTAGTTGATATTATAAACTTGTACTATGAGTTGATTATTGGTCTTGGATGTCAAGAGTTTTTCATATGCTCACTAGTATTGCCTAACTTATGCAGAATTAACCATACCCACGCTATGTTGGCACCACTTATCACTGTCTTCACTCATCCATTTCATCCATCTTGGAGACGTGACCTTTGACTTAGATCCAGACTTGTGAGATCAAAGACTTCCCCCCATTAGACCTCTATGTTGGATAGACTCCATGTTCTTGTGTCTTGGCTTTAGAGTGTGTGGCCTAGCTTTCATCCCTGTTGATCTTTTTCATCTTGTAGCTCAGGATGTTTGAGTGCAGTCTGTTCAATTTTGGCATTAGCATGAATACTTTAAAAAAAAATTTGCAGGCTAACTAATAACAAATGACAAGTGCAGTAAAAACACATCAACACACTGAACACAATAGTTTTCATTGGGGAAACCTTTAAAGGACAAAAACCCCAAAGGCATTAGTAGTTCATCTCGTAAATGAGATCGCTGAGTTTTTCATGAATCCACAAACCCTAATGGGCTTGTACCACAGAAAATTACGGAAGATAAATTTACATAAAAACCACCCAATTAGGGTTTCTATCAAACTAGGGATTTTCTGTCCTATTTTTCTCTCTCCTACTCAGAGAGATCAGACTGCTCATAAATCTACTTGTCTTTTCCAAAACTGTACAGCAGCTGCCCATATTGTTTAACTACCGCCCAAAAGGTTTCTTAGACTGCCCAAATTCTTTTCTGACCTACCCGAATTTTTGCTTCGCTTACCCGAGCCTCTGCTAGACTTGCCCGAGCTTCCCTATTTGCTGCAATGCTGCTCGGATGGTCTGCTAGTCTGCCCGAAGATGGGTCTTTTCCCCGGAGAGCAGACCATGGCCTCTGTTGTGTGCCTGGAGGGAGGCCTGTTGCCGCTGACCTGACAGTATGTAATTGCTGCCGGTGTCTGCTACTACAGACCAACAGACTATGGCTGCTGCTTGGTAGCTAGCTACTACTGCTCGGGCCTGTTAGTAGCCCCAAGAGGCAGCCCAAAGAGGATCCGGGTCTGCCTGAGGCAGCCCGTGAAGGATCCAGCGCTGCTCAAACCTTTAAACAATTGCTCGAGGCCCTAGAGGGGCTGAACCCTCGAAGGTAGCTACCCGTTAAACTGTGTGCTGCCCGAGGTGAGAGAGTGACGAGGGTGGCTACCCATGAGAAGAAAAATATGCTGCTGAAGAGTTTAGGGTAAAACCCTAAGACTAAAAATCTGATGAAATAATGCAGTAGCAGAAACCCTAGCTTATGGTTTATGAAGAACAAGTGTGAATGCCCTAGCTAGACTCATCCATTCTAGGGCATCACATCAAACTTCCTTTTCTTCAGTCACTTGTGAAATCTTCAATTGGAGCAGTTGTACCTGTGGAAGTCAAGTGTGTAATAATGAAATGGATTGATCTTCTTTTATATCCTTTGAGTCACCTATAAGTGGACCAAAATTAGAAAGAACAAAATATTATTATTTTACTCTTTTCTAATTTTGACTTTTGCCTTTAGCCTTCTTGTGGTCCAAAGATGCTTGTGTATTTTTGAATTTTGCCTGTGGTCCAAAAGTCCTTGTGTATTTTTGACTTTTACCTGTGGTCCAAAAGTCCTTATGTATTTTTTAATTTTACCTGTGGTCCAAAATTCCTTAGGTATTTTTGACTTTTACCTGTAGTCTTCCTATGGTCCAAAACAAGTGATCATAGGGTCCTTCAAACCCACTCAAAGTACATCATCATAAACAGAGAGAATTACTAATGCTTTTATCTTACACTCTATGTGACACCAATATTGGGTACTAAGGTGTCTTTAACCAAGGGTAGCTAAGCCTTGGAGAAGATTGCAAAGCTCATTGATCGAGGGTCAGAGTGTCACACATGCCTAGACCCGGTCTAGGGCTTATAGTGTCTTCCTGGTAACAGACCAGGTGCTTCAACCATAGGCTACATAATTTGACACTAGGTGAAATACTTGGTAACAGACCCAGCGCCTCCATTCTCTCGAAAAATGGCCCTTAGCCCTGAGCTGAGTCCTTAGTCCTGGACTAGGTGAATTCCTGGTAACTGACCAGGTGCCTCCATTCAAAAGAATGCCTACTCAGATCTAGGTTGAGTCTATCAGTGCTAAACTGGTTCCACATCCTAGTCTCGGACCAGATGCCACCATTCACCAGAATGGTCACTCAACTCAAGGTTGAGTCCCCCTAGTGCTGGACTGGGTCCACATCCTGGTCCCGGACCAGATGTCACCATTCAACATAATGGTCACTCAACTCAAGGTCGAGTCCCCCTAGTGTTGAATTGGGTCGATATCATGGTCCCAGACCAAATATCATCATTCAACATAATGATCACTCAACTATAGGTTGAGTCCACACCCTGGTCCCAGACCAGGTGCCTCCATTCTCCTAAGAGAATGGCTCTCGATGCTGCTCAAATAAATCAACACTCCCTCTCAGAGAGAGACATTCTTTGTCGTGCCAAGCTTGTCACGAAAGTATAAGAACTTTGATGCTGTTAGAGGCTTGGTTAAGATATCTACGATCTGCTCATCCGTACGAATGTACTACAACTCCAAAGCACCTCTCTGCACTAGGTCTTTGATGAAATGATACCTCATTTCAATGTGTTTTGATCTATCATGAAACACTGGGTTCTTTGAATGCTTTATGCAACTCTGGTTATCGAAGTTGATGATCATTGAGTTAAGATTTCCCCTAAACAGATTAGATATTAGTTTTCTGAGCCAAACTACTTCCTTGCAGGCATCACTTGCAACAATATATTCTGTCTCAACTGTACTCTGAGCTATGGAATCCTGCTTTCTGCTATACCAAGAGATCATTGCAGATCTCATACTGAAGCAGTAACCAGAGGTACTTTTCCGGTTTACTGCACTACCAGCCCAATCTGAATCAACATATCCAAATAACAATACTCCATTGCTGGAAGTATACCTGACCCGATAAGAATTAGACATGAATTGACTCGGAGCATTCACTGTGTAATAGATGTCTGGTCTTGTATGCACAAGATACATCAAGGATCCAATTAGCTTCTGTGCAAAGTAGAGTCCACACTCTGAGAACTGGTAGCTGAGTCATCCAACTTTGTCAAGTTGGTAGTCATGGGTATGCCTATAGACTTGCAGTCCTGCATCCCAAATCTCTGCAAGATGTCCACTGCATACTTCCCTTGTGTCAGGAAGTTCTTGCCTAACTTTTGCCAGACTTCTAAGCTAAGGAAATAATGCATCAACCCGAGATCCTTCATCTCGAATTCAGAGGTAAGCTCCCTCTTACTTGTTCTATCAACTGTTCATCACTTGTAAGAAACAAGTCATCTAAATATAGAACAAGTATCAAGACATGCTTATGAACAACCTTAAAGTACAAGTTAGAATCAACTGTACTTTTGGAAAATCCCAAGCTGTGGAGAAATCCATCCATCCTTGCATACCAGACTTTCTAAGCCTATTTCAGTGTTACACACTGAGAGGGGGGGTGAATCAGTGAAGCCAATTTTATAACTTTTCTTAACTTGTCACAATTAACTACCAAATCATCATTACATTATTCTACCAATCTCGTAATCAAAATATCTTTCACTTCATCATTCACGTATCATAAGCATTCGAATCATTAAGAACCATAATACAACAGAACACAACATCATATAATTTTGTAATCTTTTTGTATTAATTTTGGTCTGGCTACAACCGTTAGGTAAAATCAGCACCTACTGATACAAAGAGCACCTACTCTGCATCCAAGACCCTGCCTGGTTTTCTTAGACCCTGCTAAGAAGGGTTTGAGGTATCCTAACCTCAAAAGCAAGACAAGCTTTCATTTACAGTTAAAGCATACTGTCACATCACACCAGCACTTATCTCTAGCACCTCTTCAATCAGCATTAACATACTGTCTCATCAGTTGTTCATCATCATTCTGTCAGGCACATCATTCTGACCATAACAATGAATCCATCATACTGTCCATCAAATTGCTGCCAGCATCATACATACCATATCAATCTGCTCTGCTGCTTGTCAACATCATCAACAATTATGTCATCTATACTGCTGTCATAGTCAAGTCAACCAACTTGTCTTTGCTTTCACCATCAATCTGATTACTTATGCAAAGGCAACAAGGAATTTGCTTATGCACATCATGCCAAGACATCAAGGAGTCTGTTGATATACTGTTTATCTCAAAACATCAAAGAGTCTGCTCATACATCTACAAAACTGTAGCTGCTGCTGGTATGTTCATTCTGCTCAAGTGCAGACCTATTTCCTCATGCACAGTCTGCTCATGCCCAACAAAACTGCTACTACTTAATCATGTCATTCTGCGCTTTATCAAGTCATTCTCATCTCTATCATATCACAGTCCACTTGAAAGGATGTTATGTTAAGTTGTCACTATGCCAAAGTTGTCGCTATCAACTGCTCAGTACTGTCAAGTGCCTCTTCGCCATTTCTGTCATATCAATCTTATGTCATGGTCAAGTTAATGCTGTCAACTCTTTCTGTATCATCAACGGCTATTACTTCATATCACAGCTGTCACTTGTCAAAGTTTGTCACTATCAATTCAAAGGCCATTATTGCTGTCTCTATTAGGTTGATATCAAGTTGTCAAATAATGGTTATCAGTGTCACATCATCCATAAGCATCAAGTCTTCATCAATCATCTCAACACATTTCATCATGCTATAGGTCTGTACATTGAGTCAGTTGTACTTGTGACTGTTTGAACTTTATATTTGGTTGTATATGCATCACCGTGTTTAGCTTCATATCAACACAATCATCACATACCATTTGTACAAAAAACACTTACTGTATGTGTGTTATCATTGTATCACAAATACTATATCAGAAATGCTTCTTCAACTACTGTATGTATCGCTATACTACAGTATTTATCATTGCATAACATGCATTACTTCATACGTCATCATGCCACTGAATGTATTGGAATTAGGGCATCATCATAAAGTGAATCATCAAGGTTTTACAATGTCATGTATCCATCATTATGGAGTATGAGTTATCTTACCTTTCAATGCTTCCAACGCTACAAATTCTGCTGCTGCAAAACTCTGCACCATTATCATAAAATTTAAACAACTTGCAAAACTCAGATCACTATGAAGACTGGGACTGTTCATCTAGAACAGTAAATAATAAGGCCCAAGAGGATCTCTGTCAAGCATGACATGATGGACATATTTATCCAATCATCATACAATGTCTGCATCAAAAGGTGTCTGATTGTTGACTGCTGCAACTTTCACTGAATTGCTCCTTCTAGGGCAGCAAGCTTATTCTACTACTGCAATTTGTTGACCAAAAGAAAGATCTGCAATTTCTCCAAAATTCGGATGGTCTTCCTGTACTACTGCTCCCTCCGAAGTCTGCGGTTTGACAAGAATACAAGAGCTGCTACAAACTTTGTCAAAGTTGTCATGTCAAGTTGATGTCAAACTTCAAGCCTTATACTTCATCTTCTAGAGTGTATTCTTCACCTTACTGTTCATCACTTTAGGCTTGATTGAGTATTGAGTGTGCATCATTATGCATGTGCCATCATCTATATGTATGTATCATAGCATGGATCTTCTCATGCCGTGTATCATCAATATGTATGTATAGAGGAGTGCATCATCATATATATACCACACATCGCTTGTTAATACATTTCATACACCACATAGTTCATCTCTGTATTCAATATACATACCTTGTTACTGCTGGGTCTGTCCAAGGGCAGTAGTAAACTTTTGATCCTCCAAGCTTCAGACTGAGTGGAAGAAGGGGCAGTAATAGCACAAGACTGTGTAAAATGTAAAACTTAGGTCACCCCAAAACAACATGGATGTGAGCAGCAGCAAGGAGTTCAAACTCTAGTCTGTAATAAGAGACTGTCACACAAACTCAAATTTGTGATAAGGTGTAGGAATGTCATACAAACTCATACTATATACCCAAAGAACTAAGGCCTCAGTGGAAACTTCGTATGTCTATCTTTGTGAAGTAATTCAGCTGCACTGCTACTACCTGAATTTTTCTTCAGTCTGTTAGTTGGATATTCGAGTTCCTTAGATCCCACCAAATTTACCTCAGTCTGCAAATTCAGACTGTCTTCTTCTCTGCGACTGCCTTAGTCAATCCGAAATTACTCAGTCTGCAAATTCGGACTGTCTTCTCTGCGGCTGCCTTAGTCAATCCGAAATTCCTCAGTCTGCAAATTCAGACTGTCTTCTTTGCGGCTGCCTCAGTCAATCCAAAATTCCTCCGTCTGCAAATTAGGACTGTCTTCTCTGCGACTGCCTCAGTCAACCCGAAATTCCTCAGTCTCTCAAAAAATGTCAGAGCAACACCACCGAAATTCACACTAAAAAAATGAAACCGTTTGTAGGTTATTTATACTGGTTTTTTCGTAAAAATTTAAAGCCGACCTACATAAAAAATAATTTGAATTTTATTTATTTTTTAATTAATTTTGGAGTTGACTTGTGTTTTGTCATACATTCCTTTGCTTTTATTTTATTTTTGTTTTACAACCTTCTTACCATAATAAGCAAGGGTGTCCTTAAGTCACCACAAAATGGTCAACATTAGGGTGTTGTTTATCATACTTTATCAAATTTACCACAAGTCTCAAGGGCTTCATCAAGGACCAAGGACCCTTAGCCAAGGGTATGCACTTGACCTCAAGATCAAGGCATGCGTGCCATGCAAGTGTGTCCACCACATCGTCATCAAGGAACCCATCATCATAACATGTATGACCAAGCACCCCATCATAAGGTATGCAAGCATGTGACCAAGTGTTGTCACATGTGTGTGGGTGCCTTCATCATGCCATCTAACCGCATGGGCTTCACAACCTTTACAAGGGCATCAAGGTATTCATCAGGGGTTCCAAGTATTCATGGGCTTTTTCATCATACCAAGGACATGTTCATAGGTTCCATAGCATGTCAAGGACCATACGAGGTCATCATCATCATACAAGAGCTCCATGACCCCAACAAGAGTTGCAGGGTCATCAAATCACCAACTGTGGGTCCAAGGACATCTTTAGGACTTCTTCATCAAGCAAGGGGCTTCATAGGCTTCTTCAATCACCTGAACCACACAAGAGGACCTCCAAGGGTCAAGATATCTTCTGTGGGGATGCTAGGTCTTCTTCTGGTGTACCATAACATCATCATAGCATGAATGACCACATAATGGGTCATTAATGCCTCTCCAAGCCATTTAGGGCTTCTCCATCGTCTACCAAGGCTTCAGGACCATCTCCAGGGTCTTCAATGTCTTCAGCAAGGTGGCGGCTTCAAGATTCATCCTTGTGGGTACAAGGACCTTGTCAACTGGGTACAAGGTGCTTCAAGGCACAAACCCACTCTGTAAGGAATCAAGGCATTGCAGGTGGGACTTGTGGCATCAATGACATTCCGTGGGGCCACTACAAGTCCATGTTGGCATCAATGACAATTTCATCAACAATCTCCCCCTTTGTCATTGATGACAACAACTCATGCTCCCCCTGTGAGCATGCTCCCTTTTTGTCTTCATCTCTCCCCCTTTGGCGTCAATGGCAAAGGGTGTCCACATACCTGTGTCTGAAATCTCTGATCACTACTCACTGCTCCCCCTGTCAATATGCACGATCCTAGGACCTGTCTGTATGCCTGGAGTAACCATCCTTTCTCCTTTGAGTTCATTCTCTAGCCTCATGAACTCAAGGTGTGTTAAGGTCTTTGAGAGACCTTACACTTAGCTTGATGTATGGCAACCATCCTCCCTGCTCTGATCAACCTCTCCTATCTGCAACTGCTCGGTCTTCCTCATCCATACTTGCTTCTTGGCATCTGTCCTTTGAGCATTTGTTCCTTCATTTGTACTGGCTTTCCTTGATGATTTGTCTAGGTAACTTCTCAAGGATTGTTTTCGTGTACTCCAACAATCTTGAGCTTTGTTCCCAAGGCCACTGCAGCTATAACACCTCATCATACGACAATATGCAGCAATGTGACCAACATTGTTGCATGTCCAGCACTTGACTGAGCTGTTGGAACTTCCAACACTTCTTTGATCAACTTCATTTCTCCATGCCCGAGCGTATCCCTGACTGTAGGCATTTGTCTTCTGATCTTCAAATCTTCTTGCTGATGTATATGAAGGACTCCTTCTTGGTTGACTTCTTTGACTTGCACATTCTTGGGCTTTGTGGCCAAACCCACTGCAGGTGTAGCATCTCAATGTGTGACATGTGGCAGCAACATGTCCGACTTGATTACATGTCCAACACCTAACTGAGTCATTGGGGCTTCCAACCCTTCTTCTTCCATAGAATCTACAATCCATAGCCTTATGACCAAAGTTAAAACAAAAATAACAATAACCATTGAAGCCACTTTCATACCTGGGTCATGGAGTTGTTTCTTTTATGAAGTTGCTTTGAGGAATAGACCTAACTCCTTGTTTCATCTTTGAACTTCCAAAATCCTTCTTGTCATGTGCAGGTGCATGGGGAGCAGCTTTGGATGTTGATGGACCTGCTTCTGGAGTCTTCAGAGACCAAGTGTCATCTTCAGATGTTTGTTTGTTCTTCTTGTAACCAAAACCAGTTTTGTCGAGTGGAGATCTTTGGCAATCTAAGATCTTATCTAGGACAATTGAACTGTCCTGGAACTTGACCAAGGCTTCGTTCTTCTTACCTTTCTTCCTGAGACCAACTACCTCCATTTCCAACTTCTTGACTGTCTCCTCCTTTTCTTCCAGCTGACTCTTGAGGATTTCTTCTGTCCTCTTGGCTTCCTCCAGCGGAGTCTTCAGATCATGATTGACCTCTCTAGTTTCTTCAAGCTTTTGAGCAAGCTTTTTTGATTCTTCCTTTTGACTTATCAATTCAGTCTTTAATTGTTCAACTTCAGCATCCTTGTCTTTCATTTGATCTCTCAACCCTTTGTCCTTGTCTTTGACCTTTACAAGCAACACTTTCATTGACATGGTCTTTTGCTGATATTCATTCAAGAAGTCCAAGATTTTCTTTTTGAACTTCGTGAAATCACTCTGGATCAGATTTACTGTGTTTAGGAATCAATTGGCTCTAAGATCAATATTTAGCAACGTGAGATGTATCTCATGTGCAGTCTTTGATAGCCCTTCATCATCTTCTGCAAAAACCTTCTCAATTTCATCACACAAGCTATCATTATAATCACAAGAGTCCATACCTTTACTAGAGTCCTCTTCTTGTTTGTCTTCTTCTTGATTGAGCTCTTCTGGGGGCTTGTCTTTTGATTTCTGATCTGTCTTTTCGGGTTCTGGTCTTGCCTTCTGATACTCACTCTCCAACTTGAACCATAGGTCTTTTGCCGAAGTGTACTCTCCTACACTTTCCTTTACTGAGCTGGGAAGTCCATCCATGAGGAACTTCAAGGCTATAGTGTTGTCCTTCTTTGCTTCCTTCTGTGCAGCTGATTTTCCTTTCTTGTTTGATGGAGCAGGTGGATTGATAACAATTTCCCAAATACCAAACTTCTTCAGATAAGCCTTCATTTTGCTCCTCCAACTGAAATAATCTATAATATCAAGTATAGGCACGTCATTGCTTGATGACTCTTTCTTTTCCTCCATTGTGTCTAAGGATCTCCTTCAAGCTTGCTAGGCTTGTGACGAAGGCCGGCTCTGATACCAATTGTTAGACACTGAGAGGGGGGGTGAATCAGTGTGAAGCCAATTTTATAACTTTTCTTAACTTGTCACAATTAACTACCAAATCATCATTACATTATTCTACCAATCTCGTAATCAAAATATCTTTCACTTCATCATTCACGTATCATAAGCATTTGAATCATTAAGAACCATAATACAACAGAACACAATATCATATAATTTTGTAATATTTTTGTATTAGTTTTGGTCCGGCTACAACCGTTAGGTAAAATCAGCACCTACTCTGAATCCAGGACCCTGCCTGGTTTTCTTAGACCCTGCTAAGAAGGGTTTGAGGTATCCTAACATCAAAAGCAAGACAAGCTTTCATTTACAGTTAAAGCATATTGTCACATCACACCAACACTTATCTCTAGCACCTCTTCAATCAGCATACATACTGTCTCATCAGTTGTTCATCATCATTCTGTTAGGCACATCATTCTGACCATAACAATGAATGCATCATACTGTCCATCAAATTGCTGCCAATATCATACATACCATATCAATTTGCTCTGCTGCTTGTCAACATCATCAACAATTATGTCATCTATACTGCTATCATAGTCAAGTCAATCAACTTGTCTTTGCTTTCACCATCAATCTGATTACTTATGCAAAGGCAACAAGGAATTTGCTTATGCACATCATGCCAAGACATCAAGGAGTCTGTTGATATACTGTTTACGTCAAGACAACAAAGAGTCCGCTCATACATCTACAAAACTGTAGCTGCTGCTAGTATGTTCATTCTACTCAAGTGCAGACCTATTTCCTCATGCACAGTCTGCTCATGCCCAACAAAACTGCTACTACTTAGTCATGTCATTCTGCTCTTTATCAAGTCATTCTGATCTCTGTCATATCACAGTCCACTTGAAAGGATGTTATGTTAAGTTGTCACTATGCCAAAGTTGTCGTTGTCAACTGCTCAGTACTGTCAAGTGCCTCTTTGCTATTTCTGTCATATCAATCTTATGTCATAGTCAAGTTAATGCTGTCAACTCTTTCTGTATCATCAACGGCTGTTACTTCATATCACAGCTGTCACTTGTCAAAGTTTGTCACTATCAATTCAAAGGCCATTACTGCTGTCTCTATTAGGTTGATATCAAGCTGTCAAATAATGGTTATCAGTATCACATCATCCACAAGCATCAAGTCTTCATCAATCATCTCAACACATTTCATCATGCTATAGGTCTGTACATTGAGTTAGTTGTACTTGTGACTATTTGAACTTTATATTTGGCAGTATATGCATCACTGTGTTTAGCTTCATATCAACACAATCATCACATACCATTTGTACAAAAAACACTTACTGTATGTGTGTTATCATTGTATCACAAATACTATATCAGAAATGCTTCTTCAACTACTGTATGTATCACTATACTACAGTATTTATCATTGCATAACATGCATTACTTCATACGTCATCATGCCACTGTATGTATTGGAATTAGGGCATCATCATAAAGTGAATCATCAAGGTTTCACAATGTCATGTATCCATCATTATGGAGTATGAGTTATCTTACCTTTCAATGCTTCTAACACTACAAATTCTGCTGCTGCAAAACTCTGCACCATTATCATAAAATTTAAACAACTTGCAAAACTCAGATCACTATGAAGACTGGGACTGTTCATCTAGGGCAGTAAATAATAAGGCCCAAGAGGATCTCTGTCAAGCATGACATGATGGACATACTTATCCAATCATCATACAATGTCTGCATCAAAAGGTGTCTAATTGTTGACTGCTGCAACTTTCACCGAATTGCTCCTTCTAGGGCAGCAAGCTTATTCAATTGCTGCAATTTGTTGACCAAAAGAAAGGTCTGCAATTTCTCCAAAATTCGGATGGTCTTCTTGTACTACTGCTCCCTCCGAAGTCTGCGGTTTGACAAGAATACAAGAGTTGCTGCAAACTTTGTCAAAGTTGTCATGTCAAGCTGATGTCAAACTTCAAGCCTTATACTTCATCTTCTAGAGTGTATTCTTCACCTTACTGTTCATCACTTTAGGCTTGATTGAGTATTGAGTGTGCATCATTATGCATGTGCCATCATCTATATGTATGTATCATAGCATGGATCTTCTCATGCCATGTATCATCAATATGTATTTATAGAGGAGTGCATCATCATATATATACCACACATCGCTTGTTAATACATTTCATACACCACATATTTCATCTCTGTATTCAATATACATACCTTGTTACTGCTGGGTCTGTCCAAGGGCAGTAGTAAACTTTTGATCCTCCAAGCTTCAGACTGAGTGGAAGAAGGGGCAGTAATAGCACAAGACTGTGTAAAATGTAAAACTTAGGTCACCCCAAAACAACATGGATGTGAGCAGCAACAAGGAGTTCAAACTCTAGTCTGTAATAAGAGACTGTCACACAAACTCAAATTTATGATAAGGTGTGGGAATGTCATACAAACTCGTACTATATACCCAAAGAACTAAGGCCTCAGTGGAAACTTCGTATGTCTATCTTTGTGAAGTAATTCAGCTGCTCTGCTACTACCCGAATTTTTCTTCAGTCTGTTAGTTGGATATTCGAGTTTCTCAGACCCCACCAAATTTACCTCAGTCTGCAAATTCGGACTGTCTTCTTCTCTGCGGCTGCCTCAGTCAATCCGAAATTCCTCAGTCTACAAATTCGGACTGTCTTCTCTATGGCTGCCTCAGTCAATCCGAAATTCCTCAGTCTGCAAATTCAGACTGTCTTCTCTGGGGCTGCCTCAGTCAATCCGAATTTGCTCAGTCTGCAAATTCGGACTGTCTTCTCTGCGGTTGCCTCAATCAACCCGAAATTCTGCAGTCTCTCGAAAAATGTCAGAGCAACACCACCGAAATTCACACTAAAAAAATGAAACCGTTTGTAGGTTATTTATACTGGTTTTTTCGTAAAAATTTGGAGCCGACCTACATAAAAAATAATTTGAATTTGAATTTGAATTTTATTTATTTTTTAATTAATTTTGGAGCCGACTTGTGTTTTGTCACACATTCCTTTTATTTTATTTTATTTTTGTTTTACAACCTTCTTACCATAATAAGCAAGGGTGTCCTTAAGTCACCACAAAATGGTCAACATTAGGGTGTTGTTGATCATACTTTATCAAATTTACCACAAGTCTCAAGGGCTTCATCAAGGACCAAGGACCCTTAGCCAAGGGTATGCACTTGACCTCAAGATCAAGGCATGCATGCCATGCAAGTGTGTCCACCACATCGTCATCAAGGAACCCATCATCATAACATGTATGACCAAGCACCCCATCATAGGGCATGCAAGCAAGTGACCAAGTGTCGTCACATGTGTGTGGATGCCTTCATGCCATTTAACCACATGGGCTTCACGACCTTTACAAGGGCATCAAGGTATTCATCAGGGGTTCCAAGTATTCATGGGCTTCTTCATCATACCAAGGACATGTTCATAGGTTCCATAGCATGTCAAGGACCATACGAGGTCATCATCATCATACAAGAGCTCCATGACCCCAACAAGGGTTGCAGGGTCATCAAATCACCAACTGTGGGTCCAAGGACATCTTTAGGACTTCTTCATCAAGCAAGGGGCTTCATAGGCTTCTTCAATCACCTGAACCACACAAGAGGATCTCCAAGGGTCAAGATACCTTCTGTGGGGATGCTAGGTCTTCTTCTAGGGTACCATAACATCATCATAGCATGAATGACCACAGAATGGGTCATTAATGCCTCTCCAAGCCATTTAGGGCTTCTCCATCGTCTACCAAGGCTTCAGAACCATCTCCAGGGTCTTCTATGTCTTCAGCAAGGTGGCGGCTTCATGATTCAGCCTTGTGGGTACAAGGACCTTGTCAACTGGGTACAAGGTGCTTCATGGCACAAACCCACTCTGTAAGGGATCAAGGCACTGCAGGTGGGACTTGGTGGCATCAATGACATCCCGTGGGGCCACTGCAAGTCCATGTTGACATCAATGACAATTTCATCAACATTCAGTCCATGCAAGGCTTTCTTCAATTTACCCACATGGGTCTTCTTCCCACGAGTCACAAATCCTTCAGGTTGTTCAATATGGACTTCCTCCTCAATGTTGCCATTGAGGGAGGCTGTCTTTACATCCAACTGATGTAACTTTTGTAAATTTTCCTTTAATATTCAAACTAAAGCTAAACAGTGCATGCAAATCTCTACTGATAACCACACATGGATATCTTTTACAGTATGCAGCGGAATATAAAACTGAGAAATAAATCACAACATCACATCACAATATTGACAATTTGACACTATGATTTTGGGTATGGAAACCCCCAAAAAAGCCCAAGATGGGAAAACCGGTGCAACAGTCAAATATAGATTTTATTATGAGAAAATATGGAGCGTTTACAATACTGCAAATTCACCCAAACTTGGCGAATGCAGTAACATGGCAGAATCACTGGGAAAAACCCCAGCTAAACCTCAACACCCTCCTGCATGAGTGTACGATCCAGCTGTACAAAACTCGGTGATCCTGCTGCACGCTCCTCTGTCTTCCCAGCTAAATCCATTGTATAACTTTCTCTCCCTGTCTATATCCTATCTTTGTCGAAATACAAGTGTGTGTGTCCTCTCCACCAATTGATCTCTCTTTTATAACTTTTGGTAAAGCGAAAACCCTAATTTCACTTTCACTTTAACTAGTGTTTCAATAAAGTTAATTTCGATCACTTTAATTTATTTTCCAAAGTAAACTCAGGAAAAGTAAATTAAATACAATTGTTTTCCTAATTTAAGTCTTTTACATGCAAGAACACATGCATGCAGGAAGACCTTCCTTGTTGCTGCTAGTTTAACACTCCCTCTCAACGAGGAAGGGATTTGGTAGCAACCCCAACTTATCCCTGAACTTCACAAAACTCTGTCTGCAAAGTTCCTTGGTGAAAATGTCCGCCACCTGCTCATCTGTCTGTATGTACTCCAATCAGATGGTTCCTCTTGAACACAATCTCTCAAGAAGTCGTATCTGATGTTTATGTGTTTGCTCCGGTCATGGAACACTGGATTCTCAGATAACCTGATGCACCTCTGATTGTCACAGTGAACTACTGTAGCCTCTAGCTCACACTCGAACAACCCTACAAGTAACTTCCTTAGCCACATATCCTCACAAGCAGCCATGCTGTCTGCCATGTAATCAGCCTCTGCCGAGCTCAATGCAACTGACTTCTGCTTCTTGCTGAACCAAGACACAACCCCTGATCCAATGCCGAAACAACAACCTAAAGTAGTCTACTTGTCCTCTACACATCCTGCCCAGTCAACATCCGTGAATCTTGCTAACTATACACTCCCGCTGCGCTCATAAACCAATCCATACTCCACTGTACCTCTGATGTAGCAAAGTATATGCTTCATAGCCGTCCAATGCACTCTTCGAGGGTCCACCATGAATTGACTCAAAGAGTTGACTACAAAGTTGATGTCTGGTCGAGCGTTGAACAGATACATAATCGATTCGATAAGTTGACGATATAAGGTAGGATCAAATCCGTCTGATCCTGATACATCAATCTTCCTCCAGTTGGAAACTAGAGGTATGGCCATAGGCTTGCGGTCCTCCATCCTGAATCTCTTCAAGATCTCTACTGCATACTTCCCCTGTCCAATGAAGAAGCATCCATCTCTCTACCAAACCTCCAAGCCCAGAAAGTAATGCATCAACCCAAGGTCTTTCATCTCAAACTCCATTGCAAGGTTGGACTTGCAGTCTCCAATCAGCCTCTCATCTCCCATCAAAAAGAGATCATCCACATATAGGACCGGTATGAGAGGCACCTCACCTGCCAAGAAGTACAAGTTGTGATCAGCCTTGCTCCGCTGAAATCCCATCTCTTCTAGATAGCTGTCAATCCTCGAGTACCATGCTCGAGGAGCCTGTAAAGAGCTCGTTGCAGTCTACAAACATGTGTCTCCCTGTTCTCCACATCAAACCCCTCTGGCTGCTCAATATACACTTCCTCCTCTATCACTCCGTTGAGGAAGGTGGTCTTGACGTCCATCTGATGGACTCGCCAACCCATCTCAGCTGCTAGTGAGATAATGGTCCAAATGGAAGAATACCTGGCAACAGGGGCGAAGGTCTCCTCATAGTCAATGCCCTCTTTCTGTGAAAACCCCTTTGCCACGAAGCGTGCCTTATACTTTTCCACACTTCCGTCTGCTGCATGCTTCACCCTGTAGATCCACCTGGATCCTACCACCTTCTTTCCTTCAAGTCTCGGCACAACCTCCCATACCTGGTTCTTTATGATTGAGCCATACTCCTCAACCATGGCCTCCTGCAACACCTCATGTTGTGCAGCCTCCTCGAAACTGGAAGGTTCAGAGTTAATCAACTCTGTCATCAATGCCATATAACTGAGTCTCTCTGGTGGTATACTCCGTCTGAAAGATCTCTATGGAGGATCAATCTGCCTGGAATCCTGTATTGTGGACCTAAACCACTTAGGACTTGGCCTAGTGTCACCCTGCAGTGGCTGCTGGATATCCGTCTCCTGCTGCAACTCATCCTCCAAGTCAATGACTGTAGGATCTTGTCCATCTGACTCTCTCTGACCACTAGAACCTGTGCTCTGTGTCTGTACTTGTACCTATACATCTGGCTCCTCCAACTTGACCCCCGACTCCTGTGTTGGTTGCTACTCTACTGGTAAGTCTAGAGACCTCCGCAAGGCCCTGTCCTCATCGAACTGGACATCCCTGCTCACAATGATCCTCCTGCGAGCATGAATGTAAACTCTATATGCCTTCAAAATCTCGCTGTAACCAACAAGTAACCCCTTCTCTCCAGAAGGGTCCAACTTCTTCCTATTGTCAGCATGAACATGACAATAACAGACACTGCTAAATATGCAAATGTGACTCACATCTGGCCCGGTGCCTATGAAGACCTCCTCTGGTGTCTTCCTCCCCAAAAGCTGTGTGGGGACACCTATTCTGAATGTATACTGCAGTCTTGTATGCCTCGACCTAGAGGAATAGTGGTAATCCCTGATCAAATAGCACGGCCTTGGCTATTCCAACAATAGTCCTGTTCTTCCATGTAACATCCCAAACTGATATTTTCCTATTTATGTGTACACTGTAGATGGCTAATAGACTTATTCCTCAATTAAATAGGAAAGCAAATCCCGATCTTTGCATGCATGCAGTTACATGCAAATTTGTGCTCTAAAAAAATACTAAGATGCTATAAAATAGGAGAAATCAATGCATGTACATACTAGTATATAGATCAGCTGATGGTGAAGAGGCTGGTCCCAGCATGCAAGGATTCTGCCGGAGGAATAGGGAGATACACCAAATCATCCTCCACAGATGAATGCGCACTCCTCTCAAACTATAGAAGCTCCAGAATAATAAATAAGCTGCTGCTGAAAGCCTGGATGATGTGCACTAGGGTTATAATACCCCTCTGATGGTGATGGAAGCAACATGCGGAAGAAACAGAGATACACTAGCCCAAAACGTGAATGCCTCCTCAAATCAATTTGCCCATGCAGATTAGCGCCTCCAGAAAAGAGGAGCACTAGCGATATCTTGCTTGATACTCAAGCTGAACGGCCCTTCTTCTAGGGGAAGGGTAATGGAGGTGCTCCGGAGTGAATGGAAGTAACATGCAGAAGTTCTGAATCCTGTAGATAGGAAAATGAATTGCTTTGTCTCTGACCACGGTGACATGGTGTGACGGTAAACCTTCTGGCTGGATGAATAATCAACCTCCCAGAATAACTGTTGAATGTAACCTGATGATGAACTAGTGTTGAACCTGGATGATCCAACCTAATGATGAACTAGGGCAGATAGATTTCGCTGCCGAAATACACCAGTTAGCTGAGCATGCGCTCAACCCCAACTTAGCTCACCGAGCTCTCCAATTCAACTCAACAAATCAATAATATCATAAGTAAATTCACTTTATCTTTCTTTTATAACTTTCAATTGCGAAAACCCTAACTTTTGACCTAATTAGGTCACTTTATCTTCTAATTTGCAGTTGACTTGCATGCATGCGCATGGAGACTTAATCGGGTGCATACATCATTAAATAATGCTCGGATGTCATGCATGCAGGTGACCTTTGGCTCTGGTCGCCCTCTTCGACCCAATGGTGATATAATATTGATGCCCTAGATCTTCTATATATGGCATCAGTCTTCGGCTGATTCCTTAACTGTCGGTACCCGCTTGAACCTACAGGAATCACATAGGTTAGCAAGTCGGTCCTCAATGCCTAAGAAGAAGAGGACATTACATTCCGCTCTGCAACTCCATTATGTTGTGGGGTATGGGGCACAGTGTGCTCCTTGATCCCCTCAGCCGAATTATACTCCATGAACTCATTGGATGTGTACTCACCCCCATGTCTGTCCTTAATACCCGAATCTTCTTTCCTGTTTGGTTCTCCACAAGAGTCTTGAACTCTCAGAACCTCTAAAGACCTCTGACTTGGCCTTCAGGAAATAGATCCAGGTCTTCCTGGAATAGTCATCAATGAAGGTTACGTAGTAATTGCAACCACTGAACGAATGGACACTCATAGGTCCGCATACATCAGAATGCACCAAGTCCAAGGGCTCCTTAGACTTGTGCTCACTCTGTGGGGAAGGCTTCCTGATGTTCTTCCCCAAAGCACAACCCTTACAGTGGTTATGCTTTTCCTCCTGTACTTGAGGAACTCCAATGACTGCTTGTCTCAAATGCTTTAGTGCTCCATGGTGTAAGTGTGCCATCCTCCTATGCCACAACTCACCCTGACTGTTGTTGTTGCTGCTGCTACTAACTAAAGCCTTTGCAGGCTCAAAGTGTAGTTTGTACACTTTCCTGCTCCTCCTGCTAATCACCGATCCAAGCTCCTATCTAACCCCTTGGGCCTGATATATACTCTATAGTCACGGAACTTCACCTGGTATCCCTTTTCCTCTAGAGTGGAGACTGATATAAGGTTCTTGGTCAGTCTTGGAACAAACAACACATCAGGAAAACTGAGGGGTTTGCCAAACTCCCTCTGAAATGAAACAGTGCCAACTCCCTGCGCCTAATACCACGCATCATCGCCCAGCTCAACGTGGGTCCCTATTCCACTCTCCTGCAAGTCTCTGAAGAATCTCTTTTGTTCAGTCATGTGACTAGATTCTCCACTGTCGATGTACCATGTACTGCTCCCTGTGGTGCTTTCCATGTAAGCTATCAAGCACAACTCCTCATCAAAGTTCCTGCTGAACTCATCCACCTCTGTAGATCCAACCATCTGAGTGTTACTCTTCTTCTTCCTGCCTAGGCACTGGGAGGCAAAGTGTCCCTGCTTATGGCAAATAAAACACTTGACCTTTGACATGTCAAGGTTCTTCTTACCATCCTTCTTCCTCTTTGCCTTCCCCTTGCTCTTCCCTGTAAGGGCTAGAGTCGCCTCATCCACAATCTCTCGGGCACTGCTGGATGAGCATGATCCTTATGCAAGTCTCCTCCTGCACAAAGTCATCCCAAAGTCTCTGCCAATCAGGGAGATTCTCCCTAGCCACCACACCCTTGACAAAGGTGTCCCATGGCTTCGATAATCTATTGAGGGTTATCCGAACTAGCTCCTCATCACTAGTCTTAGAGCCAACAACTCCAAGCTCATCCCTGATATGTGTGAACCTCGTGAGATAAGGCACCACTCCTCCCTTGGCCATCTTGGTGCTGCGTATCCTCTCTTGCAACACCATCTTCCGGTTCTCGTTCTGGTTTTGGTATAGACTCTCCAAAGCCTTCCACATCTCTAATGCGGTCTTCTTACCAGAAAGGTGAGGGACTACATGGTCCATCACTCCATCCATGATAATCAGCATGGCTCTGGAATAAATCTTCTTTCAAGCTGCTAGATCTTCCGGATCTGTGGGTGCAACCTTCGTGGAGTCAATGTGCTCCTCTGCATCACTGATGTCAAGGATCCTTGTGATCCTTTCTTTCCATGTAGGAAAGTTCTAAGCACCCTGGAGTCTATCCTCAACTCTCAATTGCATGGCCATTGTGAAGTGTTACCTGTCAAACCCTAGATCTCCAACCTAAGTTTGTGTCTTCAATAGATCTGCCCTTGATCTATCACCGCTGCTACAAATGTCTAAGCGTTAGCTCACCAGAGCTCTGATACCATGTAAATTTTCCTTTAATATTCAAACTAGGGCTAAATAGTGCATGCAAATTTCTACTGATAACTACACATGAATATCTTTTACAGTATGTAGCGAAATATAAAACGAAGAAATAAATCACAACATCACATCACAATATTGACAATATTGACACTATTATTTTGGGTATGGAAACCCCCGGAAAAACTCAAGATGGGAAAACCGATGCAACAGTGAAATATAGATTTTATTATGAGAAAATATGGAGCGTTTACAATACTGCAAATTCACCCAAACCTGGCGAATGCAGTTACACGGCAGAATCACTGGGCAAAACCCCAGCTAAACCTCAACACCCTCCTGCGTGAGTGTAGGGTCCAGCTGTACGAAGCTCGATGATCCTGCTACACACTCCTCCGTCTTCCCAGCTAAATCCTCTATCTGACTTTCTCTCCCTGTCTGTATCCTGTCTCTGTCGGAATATAAGTGTGTCCTCTCCACCAATTGATCTCTCTTTTATAACTTTAGGTAAAGCGAAAACCCTAATTTCACTTTCACTTTAACTAGTGTTTCACTAAAGTTAATTTATATCACTTTAATTTATTTTCCAAAGTAAGTTGAGGAAAATTAAATTAAATACAATTGGTTTCCTAATTTAAGTCTTCTACATGCAAGAAGACCTTCCTTGTTGTTGCTAGTTTAACAACTTCCATCTAAATAATGCAGCAAGAGAAATGATGGTTCTTATGGTAGTATACCTGGCAACAGGGAGCAAATGTCTCATCATAGTCAATGCCTTCTTTATGAGTGAAGCCACGAGCTATGGATCTGGCTTTATACTTCTTCATACTGCCATCAGTAGCATGCTTGAATTTATAAATCCATCTAGATGTCACTGCTTACTTTCCTGTTGGTCTGGGAACAACTTCCCACACACCATTCTTCATGATTGAACTGTACTCTTCAATCATGGCATCACAACCCATACTTGTTGACTTGCTCCTTCAGAAGGTTCTGCACTGATAAGACTGGAGTACTTTTGTGGTCTTATGCTTTCTTTGAAATTCTCGGGAGGAGCTTTATGCTTCTCACCTTCTTGTATTGTTTCTCGGTACCAAGCAGGTCTCCTTTTGGAAGGAGGAACTTCAAGCAGTTCTTCTGGTGGACTTTCAGTGTCCTCGAGTGCATCTGGAATTTGATCCTCAAATTCCTCTTCCTCCCTTTGAACTTCTGAAACTGGAAACTCAAGGGGAGGTAAATCATCTTCCTTTGAAAGCTCTTGTGTTTGACGAAACACAACTTCCTCATGGAAGATCACATCTATGTTGATCATCTTTTGTAAGCCTGGAAGAGTTGTGTAGTGAAGGTGTCCAAACCTTCTATGCCACAGCTCACATGGATCAACTGAATGAAGTACCAAGGCATGAGTAAAATCTTCTGAAGCCTTGTAAAGGCCTCTTTCTCGAACCCCAATCTATACTGCTGAGCTTAGATCTTCATCCTTTGCCCATAGAATGACTTTCTTGTCCATGAAGAGGACTTTGTAGCCCTTGTCTTCTAAGCCAGCAACAGATAAAAGATTCTTCTTTAAACCAGGAACATATAAAATATCATCAATATGAAGAACCGTACCCGAGTCAAGTTGAAGTGAAGTTGAGCCAACTCCTTCAATCTTGTAGGTGGAGTCATTTCCAAGTTCTACTTGTGTGGTGAACTTCTTCTTTCTATAACTGGTGAGAGCTTCACAGTTACTTGCCATGTGCCTAGAGGCACCACTATCCACTAACCAAGAGGTAGCGCTGTCTATGATAGAACCAGAGAGAGCAGAAATCATGTAGTACTCTCTTCTAGGTTCTTCTTTGTTAGCCTTGGTTTTCTTCTTCTTCTTCTTCTTCTTCTGCTGCTGCTTCTGCAGCAAATGCTTGAAATCTTCTTTTAGATTTCTTCTTGGTTTGTCTGCAATCCTTGGCAAAATGTCCAAACTTGTGGTAATTATAACATTCCACTTTTGACATATTAGAGAACTTACCTTGTCTGAGCTCCTTACCTCTTCTTCTATGCAATCATGCCATAGTCTTTCGAAAGTTGGTTGATTCTCTCGTCCACTAACAGATGCCATGAAGGATTCCCAAGAGCTTGGGAGACCATCAACCACAGTTTGCACAAGGTCATCATCATCAACAGTAATACCAATAGCAATAAGTTGATCTCTTACCTGTGCAATCTTCGTGAAGAAAGAACCAACCCCTTCATCCTTGTTCAGCTTCAAAGTTTGTAGCCTTTTCTTCAAGACTCTCTTCTGACTGGGAGCCTTCTTCTCATATAAGTTGGCCAAGGTGTCAATTCTTTGGCAATCTTCAAGGCTATGATGTTGGGCATCACAGTTTCTTTGACAGAATCATAAATGATCCTTCTAGCCTTAACCTGCCTCTTCTTGTAAGCAAGTCTACCAGCATTAGATGTTGGATCTTCACTGACATTAAACACAATGTCATCCAAGTCATTCTCTTCTAGAATCGCTGTCAACCTAGCCTTCTAGGAATTATAGTTAGCTAAACTTTGTAGCTTCTCTTCTGGTCTAAAGATATTGACGACCATCTCTGCCACTTAGTCAAATGTTAAGTCTACAAAACTTATCCCAAGTCTTGGAACAACATCAATCTCCCTTTACTATGTCTTCACATGCTAAGCTCAGATACCATGTTGAATTTTGGCATTAGCATGAATACTTTAAAAAAAAATTGCAGGCTAACTAATAACAAATGACAAGTGAAGTAAAAACACATCAACACACTGAACACAATAGTTTTTCATTAGGGAAACCTTTAAAGGACAAAAGCCCCAAAAGCATTAGTGGTTCATCTCGTAAATGAGATGGTTGAGTTTTTCATGAATCCACAAACCCTAATGGGCTTGTACCACAGAAAATTACGAAAGATAAATTTACATAAAAACCACCCAATTAGGGTTTCTGTCAAACTAGGGCTTTTCTGCCCTAGTTTTCTCTCTCCTGCTCAGAGAGATCAGATTGCTCATAAATCTACTTGTCTTTTCCAGAACTGTACGGCAGCTGCCCAGATTGTTTAACTGCTGCCAGGAAGGTTTGTTAGACTACCCAAATTCTTTTCTGACCTGCCCGAATTTCTGCTTAGCCTACCCAAGCCTCTGCTAGACCTGCCCGAGCCTCTACTAGACCTGCCTGAGCCGCCCTGTCTGTTGCAATGCTGCTCGGATGGTCTGCTAGTCTGCTCGAAGATGGGTTTGTTTCCCGGAGGGTAAACCGTGGCCTCTGTTGTGTGCCCGGAGGCATGCTGTTGCCTTCCGATAGTCTGTAATTGCTATCGAGGTCTGCTACTACAGACCGACAGACTGTGGCTGCTGCCTGACAGTTAGCTACTGCTGCCCAGGCCTGTTAGCAGCCCCGAGAGGCAACCCAAAGAGGATCTGGATCTGCCTGAGGCAACTCGTGAAGGATCCAGGGCTTCCCGAACCTTTAAACAGCTGCCCGAGACCTTAGAATGGGGGTCGAACCCTTGAAGGTAGTTGCCCGAGACCCTAGAACAGGGGTCGAACCCTCGAAGGTAGCTGCCCGTGAAACTATGTGCTGCCCGAGGTGAGAGAGTGACGAGGGTGGCTTCCCGTGAGAAGAAAAAGATGCTACTAAAGAGTTTAGGGTAAAACCCTAAGACAAAAAATCTGATGAAAGAATGCAACAACAAAAACCCTAGCTTGGGTTTTATGAAGAACAAGTGTGAATGCCCTAGCTAGACTCATCCATGCTAGGGCATCACATCAAACTTCCTTTTCTTCAGTCACCTGTGAAATCTTCAGTTGGAGCAACGCAGCTGTACCAATGGAAGCCAAGTGTGTAATAATGAAATGGATTGATCTTCTTTTATATCCTTTGAGTCACCTGTAAGTGGACCAAAATTAGAAAGAACAAAATATTATTATTTTATTCTTTTCTAATTTTGACTTTTTCCTTTATCCTTCCTGTAGTCCAAAGATCCTTATGTATTTTTTACTTTTACCTATGGTCCAAAAGTCCTTATGTATTTTTTACTTTTGCCCATGGTCCAAAAGTCCTCATGTATTTTTTACTTTTACCTATGGTCGAGAAGTCCTTATGTATTTTTTACTTTTACCTGTAGCCTTTCTGTGGTCCAAAACAAATGGTCATAGGGTCCTTCAAACCCACTCAAAGTACATCATAAACATAGAGAATTACTAATGCTTTTATCTCACACTTTGTGTGACACCAAGATCGGGTACTAAGGTGTCTTAACCAAGGGTAGCTAAGCCTTGGAGAAGATCGCAAAGCCCACTGATCGAGGGTCAGACTCTCACACATGCCTAGACCTAGTCTAGGGCTTAAAGTGTCTTCCTGGTAACAACCCAGGTGCCTCAGCCATAGGCTGCATAATTTGACACTAGGTCAAATACTTGGTAATAGACCAAGCGTCTCCATTCTCCTGGAGAATGGCCCTCAACCCCGGGTTGAGTCCCTAGTCCCGGTTTAGGTGAATTTCTGGTAACTGACCAGGTGCCTCCATTCAAAAGAATGGATCCTCAGATCTAGGATGAGTGTACTAGTGTTAGACTGGTTCCACATCCGAGGCCCAGACCAGATGTCACCATTCAACATAATGGTCACTTGACTCAAGGTTGAGTCCCCCCAGTGCTAGACTGGGTCCACATCCTGGTTTTGGACCAGATGTCACCTTTCAACAGAATGGTCACTCAACTCAAGGTTGAGTCCCCCAAAGCTAAACTGGGTCCATATCGTGGTCTTAGACCAGATATCATCATTCAACAGAATGATCACTCAACTCTAGGTTGAGTCTACACCCTGGTCCCGGACCAGGTGTCTCCATTCTCCTAAGAGAATGGCTCTCGATGCTGCTCAGAAAAATCAACACAGTCAAGTTGGAAGCCTGTGTCACTGGATTGTTTTCCATTAGTCCTCGAAGCAAGTCTTCCTTTCATTATTACATGCATTAGTATTGCTTATGCTATATCGAAATGAAATGCAAGCCAAAAGGCTATTGAAATTCAATTGAAAGTACCCTTGATGAAAACTGTAAATAGTTGTGCTTTTTAGCGCATGTCAAATCGTAAGAGGGTAAAATATGAAAAGGGCCAAGTAAAAGCAGTTGTGGAACAAATGCAAATCTAAGTGACTGCTGGCCAAGATTATGTAATGATTATTCCTCACAAAACCCAAAAGGGCATGGATGTGAGATGGAGTAAGGTATTGCTAATTCTAAGAGTCCCCTAGAACCTGGTTTTAAAGTTACAATTGGTTTTGCACTCAACACAATGGTTCTAGACAAGATCCTAACCGAGCCTGAATCAAGCTTGGATCTGAGCTAAAGGAAACTTGTCATAGTCAATTGGAAACCTTCTAAGCACTTTATCCATATGTGAGACACCCCCACCCCCTAGTGTTACCTATCTTGCCTATGTCTAAGCGTATTCCTGTGTCCCATTTCTTTGAGAGATCACAAAGTTTGGGTCAACAAGTCATTTCCCTTGTGCCTAGCCTTGTCTCATCCACTTCACCCATTCTAGCATTGTGGTTAAGTTTGTAAGTGAGCATATGTAAAGGTCTTCATAAAGGACCATGTATTTACTCTAAAAGCAAGTTTTATTTATTATTTGATTGATGTTGATCACCATTGCTATATTACTCATGTTTTAAGTTTGTTATTAATATGAATAAGAGAGCATCTTTCACCCCTTATGCATGCAAGATCATTTAGAGTTTCTTCATCAATTTGACTAGTTTGACTTGGTCAACCCAGTTTGACCAGGTCAACCTACAAGTCCCAAGGCATATGTGACTATAGGTGTTCGAGATTGCATATTTGTCACCCAGATGTATACAACATATCATTCCAATCTTTACTTGATGGTTCATGGTTATTTTTATGAGCCATAAATTTATTATTGAGGATGGTTTGGCTTCTAGATGCATATCTAGATGGATCCATGGGGTGCTAGTAGTCATCACTAGTGGGTTTGAGGTCTCTGATTCCATTGGTATACTCAGTTTGTTGATCCAGGCAAAGGAAATGGAAATAGTGGCATATTATTCTACAACGTGGAATATCAACATTTTAATTCATTAGACAATGACCATGGCTACTCCACGAAAACCGATTTGGCTAATGTTGGGCTAGGAAATGACTTGGGATATCATACTATGATGTGTAGAGGGCTGGGGCTTTATGGACTATATATTGCATGATTATATCTCAACGAGGGGGTCATTATCATATTGTACCATCACTTAGTGAGGACATCCTCCTTATCAGGCACACCTCACCTTGGCATTGCTTGGATATTATCGACATATCATTATGTTATTTTATTGATGCCCCTAGGGAGACTTGAGACCCCTAAGGCGACCCTCTTTTATCATGTACTCTCATGTTATATCATACTTTATTGTATTTTCCTTTCCTAAGGAGTTATTGGGTAAAAAGTGTGCCCCCCCTTACTTGATCAACTTGATCCATGTATGTAAAAAAGAAATGACCTCCACCGTTGGATTGAGTTGGTTAGAATGTGGACATCACTCTATTCCTATTTAAGAGAGATGATTCCACCATTGTAAGGGGACTTTGGCTCTTGGATTGAAAGTAATAGAAGATCTTTTTGGCACGCTTGTGAATTCTCTAAGAAGTTCATGACTCTTGTGGTTTCTAAGTCTCTTTGGGCAATGAATGCTTATTTTCCATATTTCGGCAAATTCTTGTGTTGATATTGCTTGCAGGAAGGTGAATTAGTGGAGGGTGACTCTCTCTCTCTCCACGATTTCATTTGACAGGGGGTTATCTTGTGTATCTTGCTTAGCATTTGATTACTATTTCTCCTTATCTATCTTGCATGCATTTCTTCTATTGTAGATTTCAATTCGATCACAATTTTGGTTTCACTTATTGTGTTTGGTTGTCATTGGCAAGAGGGGTGCACTAGGCAATTTGTTGGTCTCCAACCAGGTGTGCATTTAAGCTTTCAAGTTGACAATGTTGGATGAGGGGCAACATATCATGGCATCTCTCACTTATAGGCAAGTTCCAAGTCCATTTTCTATCTATTTTATTTGCATTCTATTGTTTGCAATCAATCAAAGTAAACTTAAAACCCTCACTAAAAACATAAGAAATTCTTGGAGTTGCATAACTTGAAATCTTGGCAAACGATTTCTGGGTTTTATTCCTTATCCCTTAAACTTCAAAAGCCATCCTAAGGCATCATCATTCGAGACTCCATCTGCCCTATATTGAAGGAACTAGTCACCTAGGTAGTTCGTCCTTCCTAGATAGTTGGCCATTTTTCTGGTTTGTAATCTTCGTTTTGTTTGTGATTTCAAACATTGTTAGATCCTTCATCAAGCAAGTCATTTCAAGTGTTAGGAAGCTTAACTCATTGATTGAAATCATTATCTTGGGTATCCTTAATTTGTCTCTTTCAAATCCCCCAAGGGTAATGACTTTTCTATTTGAACCTAACACCATTTATCTTAGACATTGTGCATCACTCTTTGGTCATCAGAATAATTTATTTGGATTGTCATCTGCCTTTATAAAATCCTCACAATCCATTTGATTTACTCTTGGTGACCATCTTCAATCGATCTAGGGTTTATTAGCAAGATACCTTATGTACTCTATTGCCATTGTTTGATCTGGTGTCTTGCCTTTAAATCTTTCCTACAAAGTTAGATCAGGGTCTTCCCCTTTGTCACTCTTCTCTAAGTGGCATAAAGTGAAGGGAATCCAGATCGACATGACAACCAATCCACTTTGGGGACTAGGATCCTCTAGGGTCACCTCTTTAGTTACCTAGCTCCTCTATTGTCCTAGATAGGATTCATCTCTAGGGGCAACTACAAGTTGTGTGAGACCAGGAATAAACCCATAGGAATACTCATGACAAAGTATAAATGCATGAGTATCATTCTATTGATATGTGTTGGATGTTATTGTAGTGTAGCAAACATGGCTTGTGGAGTGGTTCCTTCCGTAAGGAGTAAAGGATGGTATTATTCTACCTGAAGGGTTCTATCTACATTCTTGTGTGGATGAATTTTGGCATTTCTAAAATTAAGTTAAGGGATTTTTATCTATTCTCTACCAAGGTTTACTACAAGTGGTATCAAACCTCTTTCATAAGCACAAAGTGAAGGAATATTTTTTCCTTTTTGCAGATTTTTCAAAAAAACGGGATGGCGGTATTCAAATCCATTTCTAAAACTTTTTGTGCAGAATATAAAGAAACCAGTTGTAGATTTGAAAAAACACTTGATTTAAAAAAAAATTGTTTAAAATGGAGTCTGAGAAGTGGAGCTATTGCTGATTTAGGGTTTTCCCAATGAGAATCACACATATTATAGAGCAATGGTGCTCTGATTGCCAATAGACAAATGCCACTGGATAGAGGATTTTGGGAGGTTTGATTTTATATATGTTATGCTTATGACCAATATCAAGTATGCCAAAGCCCTTGCAAATTTGCTGCCTCAAAACGCTAACCACATAAAGGAGCTCCAATGAAAAGCGAGTTACTTCTTGAAAACCCTAGTTTTATTTTTGGGTTATAGCAAGCAAGATGGTTTTTACTAGAAAAGATGATGGTCCTAGAATTGAAGAATACATAAAGAAGATGAAGCCAAAATGTCACTCTTTGGAGATTAGCTACAATCATTAATCCAAAGAATGATGTTTGCATATGATGGCAACCATTTGACACTAATGAGATATTCAAACCTCAAAATGAAGAATATGAAAAGGTATTTTTAGTCAGGTGGTCTCATGCTATAAAAAATAAATAAAGAAAGCACCAAGGGTTTATTTTCATGCACAAAGTTCCTATTACAAATTCATGAATGTATTTAGTAGGAAAATGTCAATATCTTTATAAAACCCTAGTAGCAAGCATGATTTCATCAAAATTAATTAGGCTAAAAGATTGCAAGTCCCCACAAAGCATATTCAAAGCACCCAAGTTGAGGGTGAAAATGTTCAAATTTTTAAATATTTGAAAGTTATTATGGATAAATATGTTGCATCTAGATTTTCATGCTATAGATATGGATGATGTGGATATTGTTTTGGGATATCCTTGGATGGACTTAGTGCGTACAATTGATATTAATGCGCAAAAGAAGTTTAAGGAGCTTTGGTGTAAAAGAAAAACTACATTGCATGATATTTGCCTTAATAAACAATAAGGGCCTAAGGGAGCAAATGAAGAAGTCTATATAGAGAAACTAATTTAAGTCCCTATTGACACAACAGATGAAGAGACCAAGGTTGATTTAGAAGAAAAAAAGCTATTGAGCAGAACAAAGTTCGCTCACACATAAACTTATCTAAAATATTTGGAATATTAAATAATCCATAATATTTAAAACATACTGTATAAGATATGAATATTGAATAAGATACGAATATGATTTTTACAATACAATCGAGACCATAAATAGGCCTACTTGTGCCATTTCACATGAAAGGAGATGTCTTTTACTTTACTTAAATAATTAATCATTTCTAATTATTAGTTATCTTTTTTATTATTATTTAGTATTTAGTATTTAGTAAATGTATATTTTATTTATTACATTGCCTTCCTCATCAGGATGCTTTATCCTCAAAGCATACCTTATCAAACTTCTTTGTAATTTAATATTGTAAGTAAAACCATGTGCGACCTAATAAAACCATGTGTGGTTTTATGAATTCTCTTCTTTAACTTTTTTTCCTTTTTTTCCCCTTGCGGATAATTCTTTTTCCCACCACTCGTAATATTTTATTTTTCTTACTTCTGGTTCTCTTCTTCTTACTTTTTCCAAGGGCCTAGATTAAAAATAATGGCCAAGGGCCAAGTTTTGGAGAAGCTCAGAGAAGGGTTCGTGGCCGAAGGCCGGAATTTGGATAAGGTCCTAGAATATGGCCAAAAGCCAAGTTCCAGAGAAGCTTTGAGAAGGGTTTGTAGCCAAGGGTCGGAATCAATCCCAAGAAGGGGCTCTGATACCACATGATCCGAACAAAGTTCTCTCACACATAAAACTTATCTGAAATATCTGGAATATTAAATAATCCATAATATTTAGAACAAAATGTATGAAATATGAATATTGAAAAAGATACAAATATGATTTTTACAATACAATCGGAACCCAAATAAATAGGCCAACTTGTGCCATTTCACATGAAAGGACATGTCTTTTACTTTACTTAAAATAATTAATCATTTCTAATTATTAGTTATCTTTTTTATTATTTTTATATTATTTAGTATTTAGTTTTGTATATTTTAGTTTTTACAGCTACAGAAGTACATGAAGAAAAGCCCTAGAAAAGACATAAAAAGAAATAAGTGTCTATTGAGCTAGATGACTCAAAGCATCCACATGTTGAAGAGTCAAACACTAAAGAACTAATAGCTAAGGTTGTTGTATATCACTACCCACACCACCCTAGAAACAACAGTCATCAAGACAAGATCATGAGCATTAACAAACTTACATTGGACCAACATGGAACCAGAAAGACACCTAGTACGAAGACACTTAGAAGACTAAAAGTAATGCATGGAAACATCAGAGTAGCATAATAAGAACATGGAACCCGAGTAACTAGAATCAAGATCAAGGTGGCAAGGAAGCATTGGACCCCATGTCTACATTTCACTAGGATGGATGGATGCTCATACTTTGTACCGGTTGATGACATTGCTTAGTAGATCATATTATATGGCTTCATCCCATGTTTCAAGGATGAGAATGAAACATGAAGGGGGATAGGATATAATGTCCCTAGGGGGAATAATATGGGGTACTTTGGAAGGCACCCAAGGGGATAATGAATATAATGTAGCCATAATCATGAAATTTGCCCACCTTGTAGATGGTGGGTAATAAATAGACCCACTAGGTCACTAGAAGAAATAATATAATAATAATGGGGTAGTTGGCATAGATCACTAGTAATACTCATGATAAAGTATATACATGAGTATCATTATATTGAGATATGTTGGATGTTATTATATTGTAGCAAGCATAGATTGTGGAGTGATTCCTTCCATAAGAAGTAATTGATGGTGTTACCCTACCTTGAGAGTCTTTCTCTATATTATTGTGTTGTTTATGGTGTGAATCTATTTTGACATTTTTGAAGTTTAAGGGTTTTATCTTTTTAGTGATTCAATTTCAAGGGTAAAGGATCACTACATAAGCTTACAAGGTGTTGCCCGTCGATGTGCACACCGTTAGCAAAAATCTTTCGAATAGCTGTACCCCTAGGGGGAAGAGGTGCGGCCTTGGGGGCAAGCAAAGAGTTAGGTGCTGTCGCATGATCCCGACTCCTCCGTTTAGGCAAACTCCTAACGAAGCCAAGGGGGGTAGTCCCTACAAACTTTTTAAGGCTCAAAAGTTTTAAAGATATTTAAGTGTGTGATGCGGATGGGTGTTTTTTAGGATTTTTTTGATAAAGACTTACAATAAATGAAACCAAGTGAGCACTTGCTAGTAAAATTAGGATTAAACAACCATTTGAAAATTGCACAATTTAAACTAAAGCATTCATAACATGGAAAAAAGATAAAAAACAGTGCTTCAAATAGATAATAAGCAAATTAAAGAGACCAGTGCCAGATAGATAATAAAATGTTTCAGATAGATACATGGTAACTTGGGGTTTTGAAGCTCATACTCAGATAGTTCAGGGTTCATATTGTTGGTTGATGATGGAGTCCTTAATTATGATGCTCCCATGCATATTGAATGATGATATCATCCTTTGCTCATACTTGATGAAGTGGAAAATAACTTGGAGAAATGTATATGGTTAATTAGGTCTTGGTACCCACATATATGGTAGTTGGACAGCCTGAGAAACCCACTATGAATGATGGCTTGGCTAGATGCTTGATAAACCCATCTGTGGGTTGGCTGGTCCTTATTTTAGAAGTTGGCTTGACTATGAACGGTCTGATAAACCCAATTCTTTGCTGGCTTGGCTGAGTAAGCCTGATAAACCCAACATTGTTTGGCTTGGAAGCCTACGGCCTAATAAAACCAACTTGAATGATGGCTTGGTTGGTAGCTTGATAAACCCATATGTTGGCTTGGCTAGTCTTTAAACTGATTGTTGGCTTGATTGTGAACAGTCTGATAAACCCAGCATTGTTTGGCTTGGAAGCCAGTGGCCTGATAAACCCAAGTTGGTGTTGGCATGGCTGAACAGTCTGATAAACCCAACTGAGTGTTGGCTTGACTGTGTGCTTTGGTTTGGCTGTGTGTGAGTTTGTTGTTCCCTAGTCCCATGTGGAAATCATGCCTAGCTCGGGGGTGGCAATTATGTTGAGAGATTGATGAACACAATTGGCCTATGGTTAGGTGGGACGCTGCAGCGACATAGCTAGTTGCGGGACAGTTTAATCATCAAGATAAGTATCTTTGTTATGCTTGTTTATGCCATGTATTTGCTTATGAGTTAGTATGATCATGTTGAATGCTTATTGATGGTTAAGTAGAAGTTTACTTCTGTTATGTTTGCCTACATTTTACTTGTTTACATGCCTTGTGTTTTTGTGATGCATTGGCCTAAGTTCATGGAGGCTTGTAGCCTGGTTACAGGGCCAAAAATGCAGCTAAGGTAAGAATATGGTGTTTCCGCCCCTTGGAATACGCCTAACGGAAAGTTGAACGAGGCAGAATTGTTGTGTTTCCGCACCCCGGGATCTGCAACAGAAGGCGGAGGGCAGAAAGGGCAGTTGAAAACAAGGTAGAAAGTGAGTTTTTCGACTTCCAACTTCCGAAGTGTGGAAGACGGAAGGCGAAAGGCAGAAGAAGTAGTTACGCTTTCCGTCGAACTTTAAGTTTTTTGACTTCCGACTTCCGACGTACGGAAGGCGAAAGGTGAAAGAATCAGTGAAGCTTTTCCTTCGAACTTTAAGTTTCCAACTTCCGACTTCCGAAGTGCAGAAGGCGGAAGGCGGAAGAATCAGTTAAGCTTTTCCGTTGAACTTTAAGTTTTCCAACTTCCGCCTTCCGAAGTGCGGAAGGCGGAAGGCGGAAAAATCAATTAAGCATTTTCGTCGAACTTTAAGTTTCCGACTTTCGATTTCCGAAGTGCGAAAGGCGGAAGGCGGACAGCAAAAGGCGAAAGAAGCAATTAAGTATTTTCGTAGAACTTAGGTTTCCAATTTCCGATTTTCAAAGTGCAGAAGGCGGATGACGGAAGGCAGAAGAAGCAGTTAAGTATTTCCGTCAAACTTAGGTTTTCGATTTCCGAAGTGTGGAAGGCGGAATAAGCAGTTAAGTGTTCCATTGCACTTTGAGTTTCTGATTACAGATTTCCGAGTGCGGAAGGCGAAAAGCAAAAGGCAGATGGCGAAAGAGCGTTAAGTGTTCCGTCGTGCTTGAGTTCCGATTTCCAATTTCTGAGTGCGGAAGGTGGAAAGCGGAAGGCAGAAGGCGGAAGAGTCGTTAAATGTTCCGTCGCACATTATGCTTCTGATTTCCGATCTCCGAGGGCAGAAGGTAGAAGAGAGATTAAGTCTTGTCCGTCAAACTTTATAATTCTGATTTCCGATTTCCGAGGGCAGAAGGGCAGAAAAGCGGAAGTGCGGAACCTAGACTGCGAAAGGGATAGGTTCAGTGCGGAAAAGGTGTTTCCGGTCCCCGAAGGGATCTATCAAGGGTGGAAAGGTGTTTCTAGTTTTGTTTATGCATTAAAGCATAAAATTTTAATTTTTCTTTGTCAAACCCTAAACTTTAAGAACTCTGACTCTGAGCATGAGGATTCAAATGATTATATTATATGATTAGATTATAGAGTCTAGAGTTTAGAATATAGTTATATGTTTATATTTTGATTGTAGAGGCAATTTGTAGCCTATTTATTGATGTAATTTGGTTCAAATATGGATTGCACTCAATGTTATTTTGGTTGTACGCATTCTTACTTGTTATAGACATGAGAAACTTTGCATATTTGTGCATAATGATTTAAATCCTCATGGATGCACATGAATTTGTTTTTCAGAATTTGAATATTTTATGTATAATTTGGCCTATCAGTTTTCTGACCTGGTTTTTTTTTCCAGTTTTTGCCTGGTTCTGATCCGGTTTCTGTTCTTAAGGTTGGTCGATTCAATCATTCATCATTCCGTTTTGATAATTATGTCCAAGATATGACCTCCAAAGCCAAAGAAAATTTTATTATAGAAGGAATGCCTTGTACAAAGATAGCTCTCTTGTAGCACTAATAGCCAACAAGTGAAATGAGAGGAACTTTTCTTTTATAGCTTTTGGAGCTCAACCTCTTCTCATTAAAATATTAATTCTTTGCTTCTAGAAGACTCAAAACCCTAACTAAAACTTAAAAGTCTCAAAAACCTAACAAATCCCTCTTTACATGGTAAAACAATAATAAAAATATTTTAAGAGGTTGAGACAAGTCAAAAAGGGGAACATTAACCTAAAGGAAAAAACGATTTGGTTAGGAGGGGACGAATTGGTTAAGGGGAAAAACGGCTCATAGAAAACTCAAAAGAGGGTCGCGACTTTTTTTAAATGGCAGTTTCGGGTTTTCCAACCTCCTCAATATTTATCGGATTTTCTATTATAACCACTTTTCAGGAATCCCGCAGCCACTCTGAATTTAACGGTGTTGAAATGACACAATTTTAGGCACTCAATCAAAAGATATGAGGCATCTTAGGTGGAATGCATGTGGATATGTGAGTACATAAAAATATGTTTAGAGTCTCACATGAGAAGGGCGAACTTTGAGTTAGAAAGTTAATGAACAATTAGAACATTAAACCCAAAGATAGACTTATGGAAAAAACAATCCTAACCTTCTAACTTGTTTTTAACCACTGACACATTTAAATTGTTGTAAACCATGTGCAAGAGGGATTCCTAAGAGTCTAAACTCTAACTTGACATTACATAAATGTCCATGGTGACTCAATACACGAGATGTTATACATTAAAATGATTATTAGGGCTCAGGTGCTCTAATGTATGGCCAATCATACCTAGGCAATATCCCGGACTTGGAGGATTTCGAGGAAAAAAACCTTGGGTTATTTACACTTGTGAAAATGTAAATAATCCTGGGCTAAAAAAACATTCAAGAGACATTCCCTATGTGCAACCATCATAGGGGAGTTGAGTATGTGTTATAACTGGCCCTTTACATATACAAATACATCTCATTTACATCATTTCATCATATTGCATTACATTACAAACATGAATCACTTGATGCAATAATATAGTTTACATGATTGGCTTAGACAAGCCATACAATTTACATCATCTAGATCATTTGCATCTTTACCCTTGGATAAGTCCTTGTACAATCTAAGGAATAATAGAAGGGAAGGAATTGCAGGTTCTTTTATCAATTGACCCTTCGGAAGGAATTGCAGGTTCTTTTATCAATTGACAAGGGTACTAGATGAAAGTTGGATAGGGGTGTTGTACAATGTAGACACAATGTTGACTGTTATTTTTATACACATGGTATCAACAAATTTTACACCTAGTTGTTGACCATACTTCCCTTCTAAGAGTCGTTGACTAAAAAAAGATGTTGGTAAGAACCTATTGCATAAGGAATTTGGTCAAGTGCTTTTGTGACTCCTTTTAATGCTTCAAGAGACAATGATTGGCACCAATTAAGAAAAGATGGATTGCAACATTCAAGTGTAGTTTAAGCGACTCTATGAGGAAAAGGAGGGCAAAAGAAAATCTCTAGCAACGAAGATCCCTAATCACAATCTTGTTAACTAGCCAGAGAGATAAAAAGGGGGGCATCGCTATCCTAATTTTGGATATCATGTTCCCAACATGCATACACCACGTAGAAGTTATCAAAGCATTCCCTATAAACATGAAGTCACCCTAATGAACAAAGTGGACTTGGAACTATAATCCATTGAGGAAACAGTGGGCATAAATAGAAGCAAATGCACCACTTGATTCTCAGATAGTGACATGGTTTTTACAATAAAGAATCAATGGTCAAAATCTCAATCCACATCAATCTTTGATAAATAGGCGTTGGTAAGAAGTTATAGAGAAAAATATATATATATTAAAAATTACATAAGATGACTAAGTACATAGGGTGGTGAGGAATAGCCTATTAACTTTTGGGGTTACTTCAAAAGTGTTTACACCATGTCTGGGTTGCTTCATCAAAATTGTAGCACATTGTGTATCTTCAACCCCTAGATGGTTCGAGAAAATTTGGCAAATGAGGGAAAGTCCTTGATGGATTTCCATGGTTGAGATAGCTTGCTCAATGCATGCTTGACCTCAAATGGTTTTCGGCTTCATCTTCTTGCTTTAAGTGTTGGAGTTCTCTTGACAATTTGGTGGACAACCTTCATTAGGGCCCCATGGAAGATCCACTTGTTTGGAGAGCGCCCTACATGGGATGAGGAGCATTGTGCAACTTGGAGGAGGGTGTCATGCCCTAGTTGGTATGTGGCAACATAATTTCATGTTTAGAGGATTGAAGATGGCTTGATGATGCTTGGAATTTCAACAATATTCTTACAAGGGAAATTGACCCAATGGAGTACATTGCTTAAGAGGATTGATAGAATTTGTGGAGGCTTTTGATGGAGTGGTGTGGACTTTCTTTGTGTACCTACATCACCATGGAGCCATTATTCTGCATGGCGTCACCTTGGACCATGACACATGTACTTAGGAGTGTAGCATCTCACTTATGTTTGCCTACAAGTGCTCATTCTAGGATGCTTGTAAAGGCTAAGGCCCACATTGTATTGTTGGCCTCCCTTGCCTCTCATACAAATAGAGGAAAGAGAAATTCTTTCCATCATCATCTTAGTGATAACTATCATACTCGTCGATTTGTATTTGTCTCCTTGGAGAGATTTGTCCGGGTTCATGACTTCATGAGGAAACCATAGGAGAGGTTATGGAAGGGAAAGAGGACCTCTTGGTTTAGAGTTTGCTCTTGTGACAAGGGTTTGCTCTTCTGGAGGAGACGTTGGAGATGATCATTCAGATATATGTTCATTGACTCACTGGCATTAGAGTGTACTAGCCTTTCTCTCTCTAAAGTTTTCACATGTGTGTTATCACCAACCTTGTAGTTGCCTATGTGAGGTGGATCCAGGATGTATGGTAGAGGGACAAGCAACTAAGGAGGTGGAACCAAGACTGCCTGGACTCCCAAATGGATGGTTGTCACGTCAATCGAGGCAGCCTTCACTTTATGTTATCTAAGCCCAAGACAACAAAGGGGGAGACCCATATCTACTCCCAATAGGAGAGATCCAACCTAGACACTAGATCAAATCAAATGGACTTGAGGTACGTAAGGTGTAAGGTAGTGGAAACCCTAGATCTATGGATGATGTCACGAGGTGATCCAAGGCTTTGGATCAAGGTTTAGGAAGTATGAGGTTCGATCCAAGTTGGGACACAGGTGACCTATAAGGTAAATACTAGATCTGTGGTTGAGGTACTAGCAATAGGTGAGGATATTCGTTGCCTTGGGAAACGTGACCAATGCAGAGAGGTCAAGGACAGGATTGGGGCTATCTAGTACCGATGGATAGACTTGATGAAAGATATGAAAGAGTCAAAGTACCCAAGTCACTAGAAAAAATCAGATTACAGGATAAGGAAGCCAAAGACGGGGTAGCTCTAGGGTTGGAGATCAGTGCCTGTCAGATCCAGGGCAATGGAGTCATTATCTGCCCAGCGTTGGGGGAAACCCACTTGGGAAATAGCCTAATCTACAAACCCAAAAAGGTATTTGGCCGGAAAAGTCAGATCACAGGAAAAACCAGCAGCAGGATGGTTAGCGCTAAGGTTTGGGAGGTCAGTTTCTCAGATCTAGGGCAACCAGGACACTTCCAGCTCAGCATTGAAGGAGATTTGGTGAGATGATGACCCGATCTACAAACCCAAGTTGGTATTTTGCCGGAAAAATCAAATCTCGTAAAAAGTCAGAAAAATGGTGAGGAGTGCAAGGGTTTAGGAGGACAGTTTCTCAGATCTAGGGCAAACCAATCACTTTCAGATCAACGTTGAGGTTGATATGGTGAGGGGAAGACCCGATCTACAAAACCCAGCAGTGGTTTGTCCAAAGATCAAGCGGTCTAATTTTTAGTCTTTTTTGGTTTTTTATTATTATGGAATTTTTAGTAAAATGAAGAATAGCAAATGTCAATGGATTGAGATCTGTTGGAAGAGCTAGTCGGTAAGCCGACTAAGTCGATCAGCCGACTAATTAGAAATTAGGTCAGCCACATAAGGTCGTGTCGGTTGACCGAACCGACAGGTAATTATTTGTAACCGTTTGTAAATCATATATATTAGGCTGTTGAGCCAAATGAGAACTTGGTTCAGTTCTGTGTTTGTATGGACCCTTCTACTATAATATAATCTGTTATTCCACATCTGAGATCTTGTCTCTTGTCTCTGATATGACTGTATGCTTTTAATGTGTATTATTGGTAACGCTCTGTGATCCATGAGATTACAATATTGGTTCCGTTGCCGGTAGTACATATCTGAGATGAATACAAACAGATGATATCAGAACAGGAGATTGAGGACTGGTGGGAGCGTAAGATAGCAAATTACTTGCAAAATTACGCGCGGAGAAACAGATTAACGACTACTCAGGCGAAGGAAAGATTCTTTACTGAAACCCATGAGAAGTTTGTAGAATCGGTGCCCCAGCTTTTGAAAAAACTTCTGGATGAAAAAGCCGGAAGCGACTACGGACCAACAACTGCTAGAGAAGCTGATTCGAGAGGGAAGAACAAACCTGTCGGAGTGGTTTGAAAAGATCACCGACGAATTCTGCGAGGAGCAAGCTATAGAAGAAAGAACTTCGGTAGAAACCACTCAGAAGAAATTCTATACAGACCTTACTGAGCAATTCCTGTGCTCCTTACCGACCTTGCTATTCAAATTCCTGATAGAAAAAGGAGTGGGTCATATCGTCGAACCTCATCCATCACTACGCAAACCGCCACAAAATTTTAACTAGGCGGAGAAACAAAGGAAGTGGGAGAAATTCATTGCCGAAAGGGAGTGGGAATATTTCCTAAGCAAGTAAACAGAACTATTCGAGCTTTCTAAAGCGTCGGATATAGGCCATGGGGGGGTAGTTGGTCGTATGTCGGGGTAAAGTGAACACGATTCTAGTCAACTAAAAAGAGATACCACCACCAGCAATGAAAAGTCAACCTAAAAAGGAAATCAAACGGACAGTGACACAAAGGTACAGCGGATTTACGGAAAATATAGAGAGAGAAGAGGCTGAAAAGAAGGGAAGAAAGAAGAGAAAGAGCTATAGCACTGCAAAGAGGAATGAGTACTAGGGTGACAAACCAAGAGAGAAATCCGCCAGAGTCGGGTCATGACCGATAGGAAGAAGGCGTGGATGAAGAGGAATCACCCATGGAAGAAGACTTGTGGATAGAGCAGCGAGAAGCTCTCCAAATAGAAGTTCCCCAAGAGGTAAGACCTCTATCTCCAACGAATCCGAGTACCAGGATGCAAGCCATTGTCGAAGAAGATTTAAGACTAAGAGCTGGTGAGTTTAGTATATGGAGCCGACTAGACGACGAAATAAATGATGATAATCATTTAGTGATCCGTCGACCAGAGGAAGGAAATTGGGTCACACTTCAGGCGTACCCTTCCAACCGAAGTATCCACTTACTTTACTCAACACATGAAGAAGCACCCCCCCTGCCAAATACAACTTTGGAGAATATAGAAAAGTTGGACCTGCAGACGAATAATTGCAGTTGGACATCGACAGGAGAAGTCGACCCCAACCGACTGCTTGTCGGAGAAAAAACGACAAACAAAACAACCAACGAGAACGAGAGTTCTGTCAACAAAAGTTATGCACAAATAAATAAGCAAAACATACCACTACCCCCACCACCGCCACCTCCTGAAGAAGATAGCGACAGCGAATCCAACATGGGTCACAGATCAACGCATATCCCTCTATATGAGGGCGACAAAGATCCTAGACAACATTGGTTCGTCTATGAGTTGACATGGGAGGCAAATTAGGTCACAGATGAAGATAGACAGATGTCGCAGTTCGCTGGTGCCTTGAGGAAAAGAGCACTAACGTGGTACATGACCTTTACTGAAAGAACCCCTCAAGCATCCAAAGCAGAAATTAAGCGCAATTTTTGTCGTTCTTTAAAACTCCAGATACAAAACATCTGGCAGCTAAAAAATTAAAAACAACATCACAAAAGCCAGCAGAATCTGTCTGCGACCACGACAAACGCTGGAAAGACCTCCTCAGCCAACTGGATTATGTAATTGATGAGTAACTATTAATTCAGTGTTTCCTTGCAGGTCTATCACATAAAATTCGGCGACACATAAGCCTGGAGACGTTCAAAACATATGAAGATGCGCTTACTAAAGCCCTACAAGTGGAGATGGACGAAGACTTCCCAGCATATCCCACGGATACTAGACTGGAAGAACAGCTCGAAATCATGCAGAAATCATTAAAAGAGCTAAACCTTAAGAGTCGGGATGTCTGGTGCACGAAATGCTCAACGGACGGACATTCAAAAGATAACTGTCGACAAGACATCAACCCACAAGACGTTCGATTTGTGCAAATAAAGTGCTTTTGCGACATTTGCCAAGAACATGGAGAACACACAACAAAAGATTGCCTGTATAACATGAAAAACGGTAAAGCATCTTGGTGTTCTATCTGTGAAGTGAAAAGTCACGCCACGACTGACTCCCACCCAAAATTAAAAAATCGACAAAACTACCAGGCAGTCTACCAAACAAACGCAGTCGCGCAGAACAATGATCAGCGAAACAATGCTCAAAACGAACAGAATAATCAAAGGTACGAAGGTCATCAATATGAGCGCCGGTTCGACAACCGACGTGGAGGATATGGAAATCGAGGTCGATTCTCTGGGAATCGCGACAACCGACCACATCGGCCCATCCAATGTTTCACGTGTTACAAAGGTCACCGATATGCAGACTGTCCATACAAGGATAGAACTGATTTAAAATTCTGTACTAGTTGTGGAATAGGGGATCATTCATTAGAGGATTGCCTTATTATGCTTGATAAAATAAATAAAAAGAAAAATGTTAATGTCTTGTCGTGCGTTCAAAAACATGATATAATCAATACAAAGAATCTGCATATAGTAACCTGACAAGGGACAAAAATTGGGAGTGATAATCCACGAATAAGCAAAATAAAAATAAAAAGAATGATTATCCTAACCTAGCTAAACAAAAACAACTGTATAAAGACGTAACAAATATTTTTAAAGAATTTGCTCGACAAGAAGAAGCTAATGATAATCGACAAAGCACGGTTAAAGAAATAATACGTTTAGTACAAAATGATAAAACGGTGTCTCAATTCATTGACTTATTATATAAAATAAAACAAAACAAAAATACAGAAAAACAAACAAAAAATATCTGCAGTCTAAACCAGAAGGACAAAAGTGATGCCGACCCACTTGTCAACCTAGAAATTGAAGGATACCATGTCCGACAAGTTGTGCTCGACTTCGGGTCACAAGTAAACATTATGACTCGCGACACTTGGGAACAATTGGGTAGACCTCAACTATACGAGTCAGGAATATACCTGAAATTAACCGACCAAGCTCTGATTGAACCTATCGGAGTTTGGAGGAATGTCGACACAACCATAAAAGGAATATCGACCAATGTCGACTTTGAAATTATTGACCCTAAGGAAGGATCCAGTTCCTTACCAGCGTTAGTAGGTCGACCTTGGGGAAGAAAAATGAAAGCATCGATATCCTTAGACAAGGAAAGAATAAAACTAAAGGGAATGGACAAAAAAGTCATAGTACCTATCCATCCATCCCAAGGAGAACCTTGGATAGAACCTATTGATGAAGAAGTCGACATCCAACAATTATATCAGATACAAAACAATGAAGACTACACAGAACCCAATGTCTATGGTGAACTTCATGTAGGCAATCAAGATTCAGTAGGATACAATTCAGACGCAAAATTATATGATTGGGAAGTCGAGAACAACGAAACATAAGCAAGAGGTTGCTGGACCATTCAAAAAGTGCAGAAGAAACTAGTCCAACAATGCTTCTTGGTGTCCATCATCCCAAAAATATTTGAAAAGAAAACTAGGGAATATCCTACCCTAAAACCAGCAAATGTAAATATCACACAAATCCCAAGATACAAAGAAAGAGAATCACCAATCATGCATATAGAACAAGTATCCATAAAAATTGGTGAACATGGCCGACTACAGAGCTTAGTGGAAACTTTCACAGGACACGCTGCTAGATGGTGGGATACCCATCAATCAAGATTGCAGACATGGACAACAGCTTCAACCTACTTTATAGAAAGATTCGGAGGAAAAAAGTTAACCAATCAAGCCCAAATACCTATGTTCATCCAAGGGCAGGATCTAGAAGACCACATAAGAACATGTGAAAAAGAATGAAAAAGACTTGGGTACAAGGATGAACGTACATGGCCACACCTGTTTCCATCGACGCTATCCGACTTACCAAACAAATGGTACAAAATGGAAGAAGCTCGGGGTGAAACATTCCTATGGCATGAACTAAGAGAAAATTTTATCGAAGATTTCAACTTTATACCACAAGATGAAAAGTTAATCGAAACTGCAAAACAAATCAAGGCATTCATAGAACCGACCTAGAACAAAACCCTAAACCATGACCGACCGACAATAAACTGCAATAACATACAAACCAAGACAACACCACAATTGATAAGGCTACAAATGGAAAATGAAAATCTGAAAGGGAAAAGCTTTCGATGGAAATCATACCATTCAGAAACAACAAAACCAATTCGCACAGTGCTCAAAGTCGAGACAGTCGAAGACACCGACCGAATGACTGCAACAGACTTTCCTGCCACTTTTTCACAGTTTAAAGAAGGGAGCCGACCAATCAATGAAGCCAAAGCACCAGAATGGTTAGATGCTAAAGTCAAAACTAAAGAATTCGACATCTCAAGTGATGATCAGCCAAAAATGGCAAAAATTGGAGACTACTGGAGTGAAGAACAAACAACAGAAATAGTAAACTTACTAAAAGAATTTCAGGATGTCTTCGGTAGAGACTACAATGATCTCAAAGGTCTAGTCCATGAAATGGGTGAAATGAAGATCGACATTAAACCTGATGTCCAACCTGTAAAGAAGAGACCATATAAATTAGCTCATAAGTATAAAGAGATAGTCAAGAAAGAGATCGATAATATGCTTGCAGCGGGAATTATCTACCCTATTGACCAATCAGAATGGGCAAGTCCAATGGTTGTTCAACCAAAGAAACACAATCCAACCAAGCTAAGGATCTGTGTCGACTTCAGAAACCTAAATAAAGTTACATTAACAGACCCATTTCCAGCACCTTATGTAGATGAAACCTTAAATGAGGTCACAGGACATGAATGCTACTCGTTTACAGATGGATTCTCAAGTTATAACAAGGTACCAATAGCCAAAGAAGATTAAAAAAAGACAACATTCGTATGTGAATTTGGCTCATTTGCTTACAGGTTTATGCCTTTTGGACTAAAAAACGCACCTGCAATATTTTCGAGAATTGTGGTCAAAACATTTCAAGAATATATTTACAAAACAATGGCAGTATATTTTGATGTTTGAACAATATACTCTATGTTGAAAGATCACTGCAAATGGCTAAGGCTCATGTTGGAACAATGCCAACAAATCCAGCTATCTCTGAACATCAAGAAGTGCATTTTTCTGACCCCTATAGGGATAATATTAGGACACATTGTCTACAAAGAAGGCATCAAGGTCGACTTTGCAAAAATAAAAATTATCCTCGACTTACAACCACCGATGAACCCAAAACAAGTCAAGGTACTACTTGGTCATACAGGATATTACAGGAAATTCATAAGATACTATTCAGATATGACCTATCCACTGGAAGAACTGCTAAGAAAAGATCAAGAGTTCAACTGGACAGAGGAATGCAACATATCATTTGAAACACTAAAAAGGAAGCTAGTCGAAGCACCCATTATAAGATTTCCAAACTGCTCGACCAAATTCCATGTACACATCGACGCATTAGGCCTCGCAATAGGAGCAATCCTAACTCAACCAGGGGATGACGAAATGGACTACCCTATAGTTCACAGCAGCAGAAAATTAAATAAAGCAAAAAGAAACTACTCGACAACAGAGAGAGAAGCATTAGGAATGGTGTTTGCACTATAGAAGTATCAACATTACCTACTAGCCAATCTGTTTATCTTTTATACCAACCACCAAGCACTAAAATACCTTGTAAATAAGCCCTTACACCATGGGAGAAATTGTCGATGGCTACTTCTATTCCAAGAATTCGAATTCGAAGTCGTTGTCAGACCCGACCACTTATCACGAATCGACACATGAGAGGAACCGAAAGAAGTTGAAAATGACCTACTGAATGCACATTTATTTTGAATAGAAGCAGTCACAGCATAATTAGAGGAAATAGCTCAATTCTTAGAAGATGGACAAGCACCAGAGGGCATGAGCACGAAGAAGAAACAAATCTTAGCCATGAAAGTTGCACCATATAGCCTCATAAATGGATTCTTATATAAAATGGGCTTGGACGACATCCTCAGAAGATGTGTGCTAGAACATGAAAGAAATAATATTATGTATGAAGCGCATTATGAACCGCCGGGAGGACATTTTCAAGCAGACACAACTGCCAAGAAAATCCAGCAATCAGGGTTATGGTGGCCAACACTTCACAAAGACTGTAAAAAGTTTGTGAGCCAATGTGATAGGATGTCAACGACTGGGTCGACCTCCGCCTAGTACAGAAATGCCCTTGATATCAATAAACTCAAGTTTGACATTTGAAATTTGGGCCATCGACATCATAGGACCATTCCCCATACCAACAAAAAGAACAGGTGCAGGGTACATAATAATTGCAGTAGAGTATGTAACCAAGTGGGCAGAAGCAGAACCAGTCGACACATGTTCCAGTGAGATAGCTGCTAAATTTATCTATGAAAATATCATTACCAGATTCGGATGTCCAATAACCCTAATCAGTGACCAAGGGTCACACTTTATTAATAAAACCATTAAAGCACTAACAGATCAGTTTCAAATTGACCACTGACGTAGTACAACTTATCACCCTCAGTCGAATGGAGCAATTGAGGCATTCAACAAAACATTAACAAAAGGCCTAACAAAAATCTGTAACACCGACAAAGATGACTGGGACGAGAAGATACCTGCAGTACTATGGGCTTACAGAACAGCATACAAGCGTTCGATAGACTAAACACCATTCCGACTAGTCTATGGACAAGAAGCAGTTGTTCCACTACATTTTCGACAACAAACACCTATTATAGCAGAAATTTTACATGTTGATGTCGAACAAGGAAAGAAGGACTGATTGATACAATTAAGCAAGCTAGAAGAACATCGACTGATTGCCTACAACACTAAGAAATCCAAAAACAACAGCAGAAAGCATGGCACAATCGTAATATCAAAAACAAAAACCTGTCGGTAGGGGACCTTGCCGTACTATACAACAGTCGAGTAAAACGAAAATCCAAAAAGCTACATACATAATGGATGGGACCCTACGTTGTCGAAGAGATTCATGCCAACGAATCAGTCCGACTAAGGACGTTACAAGGCATAGTATTTCGGAAACTTGTTAATGGGGCCCGACTAAAGTGGTACAAAAATTAAAACAATTCTAAAAAATAAAATAAAAACATATAACGACCATAACGGTCAGACAAAGACTATAAAAATCTAAAAATAACAAAACAGAACCAATGCCCATAACCCAGGATGACAGAAAATCAACGCTTCGACAACCGACATCAAACCCATCAACATACCACCATCGACCGCTCACATGATCGACATCGACCAACGACCCCGAAGGTCACATCATGCCTTCATGACTACGAACGCCAAAATCAAATCACCATTAACACAAACTCAAGTGACCACGCTGGACCATCACTTCCACCATTAATACACCCATCAACAGAAACGTCAAACGCCTCACCTATAAATACTGGACCGAAAGAGGATCATTTACAGTATTTTGAACAGAGAGAGCAATTTAGCAAACAGAAAACTGAGAACCAAGAATCCCTAAGTAAAGTCAAACAAAGAACCGACAAAATGGCACCAAAACAAACCAAAGCCGCAGCAAAGACAAAGGAACTACAATCTACTGAAACCCCATTAATGAGGAGGTTAAGAAACATAAAGAACGCCAAGGTCCAAGAGACCTCATGGGCGAAAACATGGGCCGAGATCAAGGAATGGGCCTATGTCGAGAAGAACCAACCCAAGCAGCAAAGAAGGTAAACCGCAGCTCTATCATGAACTACATGAACACACCGTTCATGGCAAGTTTTGGAAGTACAAAAGAAAAGGTAGTAAAATTCATTATAAGCTGATACCACAACTGGAGATTCTACTTCGACAGGCCAGTCGAGATATCGGGCGAAGTGATATATAAATTGACTGGTCTATCCAACCAAGGCGACCCAGTACCAGTCGACATAAAAGAAGGGTTGGTAGAGCGACTAACTAGAATACCATCAGGCAAGAATTCAAAAGGGCTAATGATTAGCCGAATACAAGCCCGGACGCCACAAATTGTGGCTAAAATCATAGCAACAGGGCTTACACCCACAGGTCAAGGAAGCGACCTGAAACTGGATATGTTAGAGACAGTAGACATGATTGCCGATACAGGAAAAGTCTACAGATGGGCTCAGTATGTCGTCGACATGCTCAAGGGCATCTGTGAGAAATGCCAGGAGTCGAGAGAGATTATAAGGTTCCCATCCCTAATAATATAGACAGTAATGTACTACTTGTGCCCAGTCGAGGACAAGCAGTTCCAAGAACCCACAAAATTCCATATGTGGAGGTTCAAACCATTTGCCCAGACTGGAACACTGAAGGAAGTGGCAAATGGAAAAGTACTGTGGGAAAACTGGTTCCAGTAGCTCAAACTTCAGACAACCAGATGGAGGGTGCCCCAGAACATCCGACAAAGTCTGCCAAAAACTGCACACATACAACTAGAGCTTGACCATACTGTGGTTTGGTATATGCAAGGTGCAAAGGCAAAAGCAAAGACTCTCGACTACTATCCAACAGTCGAAGAGATCTTCCGTGAGCTAGCTTGATAGTCTGGCACGAAACTGTCGATACCAGCAAAATCCAAGGAAGCAACCCTAGCAATAGAAGAACCATTAACAGAACAAGAAATGGGGAAGAAGAGAAAATGGAAGAAATCAACCGAACGACCTGTTCTCTGACATCCCGGAGGTTTCACCCCCACAAATTGAGGACCCGACACCTGACCACATCCCCACCACACCAATCACACCCGACCATTCACCATCACCACCACCACCTCCCAACCCAAAACCTGCAACCGAACCATCTGCACCTGAACCACCTCTACCTGGACCATCAGTACCAGCAACGTCTGTATCTGAACCCTCTGCACAAAATCCACCAGATACACACCCAACCGCAGAACTTATCCCAGAGACCCAACCAAAAGTCCCACCAACCGTTGCAGACCAGCAACCAGACAATCCACTGCTGGAAAATCAACCACCGGAAAGTCTAAACCTTACAGATGCACAAGTACAGCAACAAGCAAAACAACACAGGAGAGACAGAAAAAATGACCATAAAAAAGAATCATAAGCGGCAATGGTCCACATTAGCCAACTTGGGTCGACCACTGCAGTCGACACAACAAAGCTGAAGGACGGAGAGTTGGGACAACTCTTGGAAACTCTGGCCATTGAAGCAAAAACAAGAAGCTAGACTAGACAAAAGGAGCTCGACGACACTGAGAAGGAACAAGCCGAGTTCCTAATAAAATGCAGAAACCTAGCACAATCTATGATACCAGGACCAATTGAGGCCGACACCGACAAGCCACTTGAAAAGGCCTATCAGTTGTTTGAAAGCATGGTGTCGGCCCTACATGTACAGATGCAAAACACAAGAGAAGAACAAAAAGAAGAAACAGCTAGACTACTGATGCAGCAGCACACAGCTTTCTCAGAAGCTTACAAAGTGCTTCAAGATCACATGGAGGAGTCTGTCATAACGGAAGGGGTACTACGAGACTGGCTTGCTTATTACGGGCAAGTTTTCCAGCAGACCCGACAAACTCGACAAGAAATTCAAGCATTGGAGAAGAGAAAGAGCACGGAAGAAGCATTGAGAAGCACTATCGAAGATCAAATTGTGCTCGAAACAACCAAACTGCAGAAGCTCGAGCAACAAGCACACCAATGGGTACAGCAGGCACTCCCGAGCTTGGACAAATTAGACACCATCTGTCCGCAAATGAAAAGGCTTCTGGAGACAACAGAAGAGAAAGACCAGTTTATGGGTCCCGACATGGAAAGGATAGCAGACCTTTCCATTCAAGAAAAGATGTCGACGTTATCAAGTATTACAACATTAATCATCGACATCTAGAAAGTACTGCAAAACTGGAGAGAATTCCAACATCAACTGGTCATGACAGTAGAAGCGATTGTTGAAGTTTGTATACAGAAACGACCAACTATCCAACTTCATAGCCCATAAAAGACAAACAAAGAAATAACTACTTTAGACAGGCAAAGAATTTTTGAGTACCTCCCCTGTTTCTTCGGGACGAAGAACAGTTTTGTTCGTGGGGAAGATGTTGGAGGAGCTAGTCGGTAAGCCCACTAAGTCGATCAGTCGACTAATTAGAGATTAGGTCGGCCACATAAGGTTGTGTCGGTTGACCGAACTGACAGGTAGTTATTTGTAACCGTTTGTAAATCATATATATTAGGCTGTTGAGCCAGATGAGAACTTGGTTCAGTTCTGTGTTTGTATGGACCCTTCTACTATAATATAATCTGTTATTCCACATTTGTGTTCTTGTCTCTTGTCTCTAATATGACTGTATGCTTTTAATGTGTATTATTGGTAACCCTATGTGATCCGTGAGATTACAACAAGATCTGGAAGAAAGGGACTAACCTGTAGATCTTACCTGGAAAACCTTGTAGATGCCTTGATGATGATGATCCCTACTATCCCGATCAATTTGAGAAGCTTTAAGCAAGTTCTATGTTCAACGTTTTGCCCCAAGGAGTCAATGCGCCCTCTCTCCTGCATAACAAACGTCAACCATATTAGATTTGTTGCCACATGAGAAAAAAAACTAAATGCTACAAAAAATAGCAAGAAGAAATCATAGATCGCAATGACACTAATGAAAACCCCCTAATAAAAAAACGAAGACAATCCAAGCGAGTTGAGGCCCCCCTGCAAAAACGCCCGAGCTGAAATCGCCCTCCAGTAGATAAGACAAAGATTCCCCAAAAAATATAGATCTTGCAACAATTTCCCGAATGCTAGGAAGCAAAAGACTTTCCAATCACCATCTAAGAACACCAGATGCAAAGGAGATCCAAGAATTTCCACAAGAAAAGTTTTTCTATTGTTCAAATCCAAGAGTCAAAGACCCCTTACAAATGAGAAGCTCTCTCCTTTAAATAGGAATGTGAGAACCAAAATCCTAACCACTTTTCAAATGATTGGCTAAGATTAAAAGATACAAATGTCTAATCAATGGTTGAGATGAGGTCAACATACAATACATGGATCAATGTAACAATATAATATAAAGGTGGACCAGATCACCCTAGGAGAGGGGATCCCACTCAACAGAAAATAGGAATGAGAGAACCAAAATCCTAACCACTTTTCAAATGAATGGCTAAGATTAAAAGATACAAATGTCTAATCAATGGTTGAGATGAGCTCAACATACAATACATGGATCAATGTAACAATATAATATAAAAGTGGACCAAATCACCATAGGAGAGGGGATCCCACTCAACAAGAAATAAATGAAGCACATGGTGGGTCCATGCAGTGTTAACTAACTCCCTCTTGGTGTCCCCATGGCACAATAAAATAATATAATCTTTTAAAATTATGAATTTGTGCCTCCATGAGGAAAGCATGAGCCTCCCAAAAGCTCCAGAAAATAATATAAAAATGCCTCAAAAATAGATGCGGGCCCAATCAGGTGTTGCAACTACTGGAGGTGTGGAGGACATCACTCTCATCATCATGACTCATCCCATGCCATTTCCTTGCCTTGGTAGCCCAAATCGATTTCTTCAGTGGCCATTTAATCATTTTTTATCCTGCCTCGAGAAACGTGAAACTACCAAAACAACCTCCTAGGGTGCTTGCGTTGTTCAACTGAGCCCACCAAGGCTCTCTGGGAGGGGGGTACTATGGTACAATCAAGTGGTAGCACCCGCTATGCCCCATACAGTGCTCTAGGAGATCCAATAAAAGCATCTCCCTACTCAGACACATCATCTAGTGAAACAAAACTGCATCAAAAGGGTAAAATGAGCCTGATCATCTCTGAAAGTGCCCGGAACTGAAAACCAACTGTCTCACTAGACTCAGAAAATCCAAATCTATCTAGGGTATATACTCATAGCCTTTCCAGGTCTCTACCTGATCATCAACAATATCCAATAGACAAAATAATAACCTGTACATGATCAAATAACTAATATAACTCAGGCTAGCATCCATATGTTGCAAGTGTTCAAAGGCTAAGACATGCTCTACTAATCATTTAAGTAACAATCATAACAAGTAGTAGTCACTTCACTAGCAGTTCATCAATCAAATATATATATATATATTGGGTTTCATTTATTAATCATAACTCATATCAAACTTTCAAGACCATACTCACTTCATAATTGTAGTCAATTTGCTAGTGAAGGGTGAAGGCTAAAATTTACAAGGCTAGGACAAAGGATGACCACCAACTCAACACTGTGACACTTTGGATATGGAAAGGGAATACACACTCTAGCCATATGCCGAACAAACAATAACAAAGGGGATGGCAGTGCCTTACAAATGGGTGAACTACTTTAGAGGTGCTTACTCACCTTGACAAATGCTCACAATCCAACTCAATACAAGTAAGGCCAGCAATCTTTAGATTGAACTTTTAGGAACCATTGCTTTTTGGGCCTTTGATTTTCCATAGCCTTGGTTCACGCATTTTTTTATATGCGAACTTTTATTATTTTAGGCTTTGCATCCATGCATGTTGAAAAACACTACTTTTCATGAATGTTTAAGATATTTCAGTACAATATTTTTCAGAGCCAATTTCATTAGGCTAGCCTTTTCATTCATATATGTTGAAAAACACTACTTTTCATGAATGGGCTTTTTGCAAGATATTCATTTCATTTCCAGATACATTGTATTGATGGCAACGCTACTTGTTTCAGGTAAGCAAACACATCCTAATTAACTCAGAGCCAGGGCACAAATAAACAGGGAGGTTTGTCCAACAAAGGCTCTAGCAAGGAAAAGTTCTCCATGCCACAAGTCAAGCAGTAGGTTGGGTTGAAACATAACTGGAAGGTAATGGATGGGTGAAGACAGTGAAAGATGAAACCAACACTAGCAAGCCAAAAAATGGTGGGAATGACTACCTCTATTCTCCCTAAGGAGGGTAAAACCAATGAGTATAGATCAAGAACTTCCAAGTCTGAGTAGGGACACCAATACATAATACAGATACATCCAAGTCCACATATTTATATGACCACCAGATCATGACACTAAATGCTACTACATGTCACAAAAATGAGTACAAGAGCAATGATAACCATAACACAATATATAAGCTGTGTCATAACCATGCAAATAATCGATCTGAACCATCATCTGTCCAATGAGAAAATACTGATACAAATATGGGCATCACAAATATGGTTCTGCAAATGACTAAATGACTACATCAGTCCTCAAATCTGAGTGTCCTGAAACTCAGTCCTGGCATGGGAGAGTACTATAGTCCACTAGTAACATAATGATCCATCAAAACTGCTCATCTCACCATCTCATATGTAGGAGATCTGCCTAAAAAAATGTACTAAATCTGAAAAATAGAATATGGTAGCCCGGCTACTATATATGTGATAGCATCTGGCTCTAGCTGGGGCAAGTGCTCTGCTGAAAAGAGCGCTTAAGAACCTCAGAATCTCTGGCCGTCGTACTTTGCTTCTCACATCCTTAATCAATCCCTCAAGCTCTACAACCGCTACCAAAATGTCACCAACTACCTGCAGCATGTTTAGAGCTATACCAAACTCACATACTGGTTGTCAAAACCATATGTGGATAATATAAAGTACTAAAACTGAAAATGCATGAAAAACTGAAAAGCAGAAAGTAAATCTAATCTATAACCTTAACTTTTAAGAAAAGTTTGATTTTTTATTGTGCAGGAAAAATAAAATAAACTCAAGACTAAACTAAGAGCTTCATAAGCGAGCTTCAGGGAAAGATGCAAAATTCTAAGCTACACTATTGCCGGGAAAGGCTTATTCAGGTCCTACCTACTCTAACCTAATCAATTAGGCAAGTGCTAAGTAAAATGATAGATCCAATGTAACCACTTGCTAAAATGATCGATTGTTCTTTCTTTACAGTGAATGACCCAACAAGCCAGAGATGGTTTAGAAGCAATGTCGATGAGAATTGAAACCATTCTAACTTGTTTGAAATTCGGAGAAAGATCTCGAATGACATCATGCCAAGGTTGAAATTGACTTTTTAGACACTCATCCATCAAGATGCTGATAGGATCATAAAAGGTATGCGAGCTCGTACTTGATGGAAGAAGGCAATATGACTCATGATTCAACCACTCCAAACAGTTCTTTGTTTTCTCCTATACCTTACTAGGACATTCAATTCTATTCGCTCCAGAAGAAATGGGAGAATCAAATGGGGACAAATTGTAATGTAATGAAACTGTGAATGAGATCAAGCCCATTTGTTGCTTAAAAATGGAGAAAAGATTAAATTGATCTTCATACACCTTCTTCATCCATCCATAATATAGATTTACCAATTGAAAAAATGTATTCATTATGGATGACTGAGAAGAGACATGAAGTGCCTTTTCCCCAATTACGTGATAATGCTTAAACTCCTGATTAAAGATTTCGAAAGTAACAACTTGATTGAAAGACAAACCCATACAAGAAGACTCGAAAAGTTGGGACGAGAGGGTGGATTGAAAATTTTCTCCTCGACTTGGAATAATTGATCTCAGAATTTGATGAGAGGAAAGAGATTTCAAATTAATTATAGGAGTGATTTCAAGATTTGAAACAAGGTCAGTATTCACACATTGAACCAACATATTCTGATTAAGGATTGGATGAAGGGTTCTATCGATACTATTTGGACAAGGATCCTCATTGTAATGTTCTTGATCAAGTTCACTTACAACCGTATCATCATGTGATTGTTCTTCTTTAAGCTTTAGATAACGAAAAACATCAATATGTTCGGTTTCAGTTACCCTCTCTCTCTTACATGCATGTGCATCAATCACAATATGACCACAAGATTGCTCTTCAACAGAAGTTTGATTGATTTTATTAAAGTCTGAATCCAGATTCAGATGGCTTGAATACTAACTCAAATTATCGTCAATTAGGCAATGACTATGGAGTTGCTCTTCTAAAGGCTCTTTAAAGGCTCAACTATAGATGTTTCATGATGGTGATTGTTAGGTTCCCTTCCACGGATTAAATCCAATATTTGCTCTGTGACTGCTTCAGGTAATAATAACAGAGTATCTCGCATGATTTGATTGATATCCCTCTGAGTTTCAGCATGAGGTTTTGAAATAGTATTCTCAAAGTACTCTGTAACATTCTTATGGATTGCAGGCACACTCATAATTTGGAACATTTTATGAGAGGAATGATGCAATTGAAAAAGCAAATTATCAATATACCGATTACAATCATTGCTAGATTCACACTCTAAAGAATTATCAGTGTTCCTACCCCACTTATCTATTAACGGATCTGTGAACATGGCATACCCAGTGATGGATTCTAGTGCTAAATGATCAAACCATAGTTGAATATCCCCTCGCAAGGATTCTCCTAAGGCTCGAAAATAAACATCTTCATTGTCCGCACCTCTAACTTCCATGTAATCCCAGAAAATATCCAAATGACTTTCAATAGATATATCATTGTTTCCACTAAATTGGGTCAACCTCCTAATATAATCATTTGGCATAGGATGAGGTGCTCCCTGTATTTCAAAAAAGTCAAAGGAGACTGTTTGTCTTGCTTTTTAACAGCTCTGGTTACTTGGCTATAAGGCTTTGATTGGGTTTGATACTTGCTCATCAGCTCACTAGAGATGGTTAGGCATTCTTTATAGTGCGGGTAAGGGAATTGGTGGGTAACATAAGGATTGTGACAACTAGATTCATACCCATAATCATGGTCCAGATCATGTTCATACCAAGAATCTGACCTCCATATATCCCTTTCGTCTGTTTGCCTTTCAAGTTCATTTATGCTTTCATTTAATTCATTCATGCATCTGATAAATATATCTAAATTCATTATGATTTATGGGATGGGTTCGCTTCTCAGTGGAGTCGCCGGATGAACGAATTGTCGTGTTCACCAATGGACAATGTCGTAGGAAAGGTGAGATATGTCGAACCAAGGTAGGCCTCTACCTCCTTGACAACGACGCCAAAATGTTATCACCAACCTTCTAGTTGCCTATGTGAGGTCGATCCAAGATGGATGGTAGAGGGACAAGCAACTAAGGAGGTGGAACCAAGACTGCCTAGACTCCCAAATGGATGGTTGTCACGCCAATCGAGGCAGCCTTCACTTTATGTTATCTAAGCCCAAGACAACAAAGGGGGAGACCCAGATCTACTCCCGACAGGAGAGAGCCAACCTAGACACCAAATCAGATCAAATGGACTTGAAGTACGTAAGGTGTAAGGTAGTGAAAACCCTAAATCTATGGATGATGTCACGAGGTGAGCCAAAGCTTTGGATTAGGGTTTAGGAAGTATGAGGTTCGATCCAAGTTGGGACACAGGTGACCTATAAGGTAAATACTAGATCTGGGGTTGAGGTACTAGCAACAGGTGAGGATATTTGTTGCCTTGTGAAACGTGACCAATGCAAGGAGGTCAAGGATAGGATTGGGGCTATCTAGTACCGATGGATAGACTTGATTAAAGATATGACAGAGTCAAAGTACTCGAGTCACCAGGAAAAATCAGATTACAGGAAAAGGAGGCCAAAGAGGGGGTAGCGTTAGGATTGGAGATCAGTGCTTGTCAGATCCAGGGCAATGGAGTCACTATCTGCCTAGCGTTGGGGGAAACCCACCTAGGAAATAGCCCAATCTACAAACCCAAAAAGGTATTTGGCCGAAAAAGTCAGATCACGGGAAAAATCAGCAATAGGATGGCTAGCACTAGGGTTTGGGAGGTCAATTTCTTAGATCTAGGGCAACCAGGACACTTCCAGCTCACCGTTGAAGGTGATTTGGTGAGATGATGACCCGATCTAACAAACCCAAGTTGGTATTTTGCCGAAAAAATCAGATCTCGAAAAAAGTCAGAAAAATGGTGAGCGCTAGGGTTTGGGAGGACAATTTCTCAGATCTAGGGCAAACCAGTCACTTTCATATCAATGTTGAGGATGATATGGTGAGGGGAAGACCCGATCTACAAAACCCAACAGTGGTTTGTCCAGAGATCAAGCGGTCTAATTTTTAGTATTTTTTGGTTTTTTATTATTATGGAATTTTCAGTAAAATGAAGAAAAGTAGATGTCAATGGATTGAGATCTAGAAGAAAGGGACTAACCTATAGATCTTACCTGAAAAACCTTATAGATGCCTTGATGATGATGATCCCTGCCATCCCGATCAATTTGAGAAGCTTTGAGCAAGTTCTATGTCCAACGTTTTGCCCCAAGGAGTCAATGCACCCTTTCTCCTGCACAACAAACGTCAACCATATCAGATTTGTTGCCACATGAGAAAAAAAGCGAGCTTTAGGCAAAGATGCAAAATTCTAAGCTACACTACTGCCGGGAAAGGCTTATTCAGGTCCTACCTACTCTAACCTAACCAATTAGGCAAGTGCTAATTAAAATGATAGATCCAATGTAACCACTTGATAAAATGATCAATTGTTCTTTCTTTACAGTTAATGACCCAACAAGCCAGAGATGGTTTAGAAGCAATGTATATGAGAATAGAAACCATTCTAACTTATTTGAAATTTAGAGAAAGATCTCGAATGACATCATGCCAAGGCTGAAATTGACTTTTTAGACACTCATCCATCAAGATACTGTTAGGATCATAAAAGGTATGAGAGCTCGTACTTGATGGAAGAAGGCAATATGACTCATGATTCAACCACTCCAAACAGTTCTTTGTTTTCTCCTCTACCTTACTAGGACGTTCAATTCTATTCACTCCAGAAGAAATGGGAGAATCAAATGGGGACAATTTGTAATGTAATGAAACTGTGAATGAGATCAAGCCCATTTGTTGCTTAAAAATGGAGAAAAGATGAAATTGATCTTTATACACCTTCTTCATCCATCCATAATACAAATTTACCAATTGAAAAAATTTATTCATTACGAATGACTGAGAAGAGACATGAAGTGCCTTTTCCCCAATTACGTGATAATGCTTAAACTCCTGATTAAAGATTTCAAAAGCAACAACTTGATTGAAAGACAAACCCATTTAAGAAGACTCGAAAAGTTGGGACGGGAGCTTGGATTGAAAATTTTCTCCCCGACTTGGAATAATTGATCTCAGAATTTGATGAGAGGAAAGAGCTTTCAAATTAATTCTAGGAGTGATTTCAAGATTTGAAACAAGGTCAGTATCCACACATTGAACCAACATATTCTGATTAAGGATTGGATGAAGGGTTCTATTGATACTATTTGAACAAGGATCCTCATTGCAATGTTCTTGATCAAGTTCACTTACAATCGTATCATCATGTGTTTGTTCTTCTTTAAGCTCTAGATAAGGAAAAACATCAATATGTTCGGTTTTAGTTTCCCTATCTCTCTTACATGCATGCTCTTCCATCACAATATGACCACAAGATTGCTCTTCAACAGAAGTTTGATTGATTTTATCGAAGTCTGAATCCAGATTCAGATGGCTTGAATACTGACTCAAATTATCGTCAATTAGGCAATGACTATGGAGTTGCTCTTCTAAAGGCTCTTTAATGGACTCACAAATGGAAGGCTCAACTATAGATGTTTCCTGATGGTGATTGTTAGGTTCCCTTCCACGGATTAAATCCAAGATTTGCTTAGTGACTGCTTCAGGTAATAATAACAGAGTATCTCGTATGATTTGATTGATATCCCTCTTAGTTTCAGCATGAGGTTTTGAAATAATATTCTCAAAGTTCTCTATAACATTCTTATGGATTGTAGGCACGCTCCTAATTTGGAACATTTCAAGAGAGCAATGATCCAATTGAGAAAGCAAATTGTCAATATAGTGATTACAATCATTACTAGATTCACACTCTAAAGTATTATCAGTGTTCCTACCCCACTTATCTATTAACAGATCTGTGAACATGTCATACCCAGTGATGGATTCTAGTGCTAAATGATCAAACTATAGTTGAACATCCCCTCACAAGGATTCTCCTAAGGCTCGCATATAAACATCTTCATTGTCCGCACCTCTAATTTCCATGTAATCCCAAAAAATATCCAAATGACTTTCAATAGATATATCATTATTTCCACTAAACTGGGGCAACCTCCTAATGTATTCGTTTGGCATAAGATGAGGTGCTCCCCGTATTTCAAAAAAGTCATAAGGAGACTGTTTGTCTTGCTTTTTAACAGCTCCGGTTACTTGGCTATATGACTTTGATTGGGTTTGATACTTACTCATTGGCTCACTAGAGATGGTTAGGCATTCTTTGTAGTGCGGGTAAGGGAATTGGTGGGTATCATAAGGATTGTGACAACTAGATTCATACCCATAAATCATGGTCAAGATCATCTTCATACCAAGAATTTGACCTCCATTTATCCCTTTTGTCTATTTGCCTTTCAAGTTCATTTATGCTTTCATTTAATTCCTTCATGCGTCTGATAAATATATCTGAATTCATTATGATTTATGGGATGGGTTCACTTCTTAGTGGAGTCGCGTTGTGGAGTCGCCAAGTGAACGAATTGTCGTGTTCACCAATGGATAATGTCATAGAAGAGGTGAGATATGTCGAACCAAGATAGGCCTCTACCTCCCCGGCAACGGCGCCAAAATGTTATCACCAACCTTGTAGTTGCCTATGTGAGGTGGATCCAGGATGGATGGTAGAGGGACAAGCAACTAAGGAGGTGGAACCAAGACTGCCTAGACTCCCAAATGGATGGTTGTCACGCCAATCGAGGCAGCCTTCACTTTATGTTATCTAAGCCCAAGACAAGCGATGTTCAAGTTATGGTTGTTGGATCAATTCAATTCTCCAATGATTAAATTGCTTAACATCCTTAAAATTGTTGCCAGATTGCACTTGTCATGCTAGCTATTAGGAGATGAATCACCTCTTGTAATGTTGAAGGCCTTTTTGTTGGAAATTTCGTTGTCAGTGATGTCAAAGACAAGGGGAGACTGCAGATATCCAAGATGAAGATTGTTGGAAATATTGTGTCATTGATGTCAATGACAAGAGGAAATTGCAGATGGGCAATTTTGGACTTTTGATGCCCAGTTTGGATACCCCGTCTTTGAATGACTTTTTCTTTGAAGACCTGGTTCAAATGGGAGTGTTACTAACTAAGTTGCAATAAGTTGGATTTCTAACTGAGCCGTCAAGGATGAACAATTAATTGTTCAAATTTCAAGTTCAGAAGTGTAAATTTTCCTTTAATATTCAAACTAGGGCTAAACAGTGTATGCAAATCTCTACTGATAACCACACATGAATATCTTTTACAGTATGCAGTGGAATATAAAACTGACAAATAAATCACAACATCACATCACAATATTGACACTATTATTTTGGGTATGGAAACCCCTGGAAAAACCCAAGATGGGAAAACCGGTGAAGCAGTTAGATATAGATTTTATTATGAGAAAATATGGAGCGTTTACAATACTGCAAATTCACCCAAACTTGGCGAATGCAGTTACACGGCAAAATCATTGGGCAAAACCCTAGCTAAACCTCATCATCCTCCTATGTGAGTGTATGGCCCAGTTGTACGAAGCTCGGTGATCTTGTTGCTCGCTCCTCCGTCTTCCCAACTAAATCCTCTGTCTGACTTTCTCTCCCTATCTGTATCTTGTCTCTGTCGAAATACAAGTGTGTGTCCTCTCCACCAATTGATCTCTCTTTTATAACTTTAGGTAAAGCGAAAACCCTAATTTCACTTTCACTTTAACTAGTGCTTCACTAAATTTAATTTAGATCACTTTAATTTATTTTCCAAAGTAAACTTAGGAAAAGTAAATTAAATACAACTGGTTTCCTAATTAAGTCTTATGCATGCAAGAACACATGCATGCAGGACGACCTTCCTTCTTATTGCTAGTTTAACAAGAAGTTCATGCAGGCCTTCTCAGGCCCTTTTTTTAATTTTTTTAACATGTTCATACCCCACGGGAAATTGTAATAAAATGAGTTAGCATGATAACTTTATGTAAAAGGTTTGGTTTCCTAGGACTTAATCATAAATACATTATTCCATAGTGTATTTTCCTTGTTAATTATCTATCATTTTTTAAAGATAAATATTTTTTTAGTTTTTCACTAAGCCTCCAAAGCTGGAATAATTATCTTGGTGGTTAGGCCTTGGGAGGTTATTAAAACCTAGGCGTCGATGTATATTACCATGCTAATCATTATTTGATTCAGTATGAACATGTACTAAGTCCCCCATAGGTTTTTTTTAATTTCCGAAAAAAAATTATTTTTTTTGTTTTTACAGGGTTAGTTTAGTAAGTCAATTGTAAAAGTTCAAAAAGTCATAAAAGTGGGGCTAGGAAGTTGTTTTTGCCTTGGGGGTGCTCATTTTCTAACTTAGAGCACCCACTTAACCCATAAACCCATTTTCCTAAGTTTTCAAGTAATTATTTATCTCCAAAACCAGTTTTTACTCGAAAAACCCAAAAAAGACCAAAAAATTAGATAATTTAAAAAATTCAACAATTTAAAAAATAAAAGAAACTTGTTGTAATTAGTTTCTGTGACTTGGCAAAGTAAAGTGGCAAGTACCCGGGCAAGTTTAGGAAATCAAACACTGCCATTTCAGAGAGTTCTCAAGATTCAAAAATTTCCTCTCTAAGAGGGGCACAAGTCTCCAAGTAGGGGCGCAGGCATGGATGAAAAACTTTGTATTTTGGAAAAAGTTCGAGTTTGTGGCAAGTGCCATCCAGAGCAAATGATGTTGCCACATCCTAGCTCTTGTTCCAACCTCAATACACCTCACATCCAACTCACTCAACCCTAGCGCATCCTTGAGGAAGTGTGCCCTTCTCTTGCTTGGTTTTCCTATTTAAGCAAACACTCATTCCTTGATTTGCATCAGGAAGTGTGGAACCTCTGCTTGTATATTGTTGTAATTTTTTCATCATTGATTAATAAAAGGCTTTGGAGGCTTATGCAAGTGTGGTCTATGGTGTTTGGATGTACGTTGTTTTATGCAATATTGAGGTAATCTGTATATTTTTCGCAAGCTTGTATATGTTCGGGATTGAAGGGAATTGTGTTCTAGTAAGATAGGAAGCAATACTTTTATGATTACTTGTTATTGTTATTTGTAATAGAATGCTTATGAAATTATGATTATTCTTGCTTAATATATTTTCTTTAAGTATTTGTTATTGGGTAACACCGAATGTTTAATCCCCTTTGCAAGTTTTGTAGAGTTTTTACAAGTTGCCTAAAATGGAGGTCTGGATGAGCATGTTAGCTCTACCATTCCTTCAGTAGTTCTTGAAGAAAAGGCGCCATCCCTCTGACAACACTTTGTGGACATCTCCATTCCTTTCTTTGCTTATCTTTCAAGCTTGGGGATACCTTTCCAACATAAATTTCAAGCTTCTTTTCGGTTACTAGTTCTTCGTGCATTATTAAATCTCATTAATATATTAGAGAATAGCATACTAATCTGATTTGCTTATGCACTTAACAGTTCAGATCTGATTTTAAAAAGTAATATTTTATAAGATCTAGCTTCTAAACAAGTACTAATCAGGCATTTAAAATTTTATATCTTTAAAGTACTTGAAAATTTTGTTAAGTTTTTTATGCTTTTAAATGATTATCTAGCATCTTTGGCTTATATTTACTTCTTGTTTTACAGCAAAAGGTGATCGAGTAGAGAGGCACTCTGGCGAAATTTTGAAGATCTAAGCTATCTGGAGACCCCTCATCTTACTACTTCATCTGTGGCCAATTTTCTAAAGCCTCGGATCTTGTAAATTTGTGTTTTCTATCCTACAAAGGAACACAAATATTCTTATCATAATCATTGTAAAAAAGAGAAGCAAGCGGGCAGCCAAGTGCCCGCACCCCACCCCCCCTAGGGGGGATTCGCGTCTTTTATTTTCATTTTTTTTGAAGTTTTTACTTTCTTGCATTAAAATTAACGAATCCAACCGTGTTCTCAAAAACAAGAGTATTGGTACTGTGAATTAAACAATTCACATTTAAGCTTAAAACTCTTAAAATAAACAAGGCTTCAATTCCCGTATGCTCTTGTGAACACTGCAAGCCATTGGTTGGATCGGTGGGACAATCAGAAAGGGATTGGAGTGACTAGTAATTAGTCTTAACACTCCAATTAATTTCCAAAAGTGAAAATTCGGCACTCAGTCGATATTACAATGTTGTAGGAAAATTCTTCAAGTGAAGCGAGAACTACTAGAAAGTGACCGTCGGGCCTCGTTAGGCTACACCCTTGTTGGTGTAGTGTTGAACACAACCACACAACTCCATCTATCCCACACTTCACTGTGAGAGCCACTTCCGAGTAAATCCGAACATATTCCTCGTACCCCTTGGGTATATCTAGAATACCATCTTCCCCTTAATAATCAGATCATTACCATTTGTATTAAAACTAACCAACAACCAACCCACTCCTTAATCACTCACTTAATAATTCTTTTTTTTAACTCAAACATGTAATATTTTTTTTTTTTTTTATGAAAAAATCAGGTCTGATTTAGCAATTGCGTAATCAACAATTTACATATAGAGCAGAAGTAAAACTTCAAGCAGATCAAACTATTTACAATTATTACAATAGAAAAGAGATCACCCAGACAAAACACTGGTTGATTGATCCGTCGGATCTCAACTTGAATGCATTAAAAGTTTTTAAAGAATGCGTTTATCAGTTTGTTTAATTCATGGAATAGCATTAACAGAAATTAAATGCTTAGAACAGAAATGGAAAGCAAAACTGATAACCAGATATAAAAAGAAACACAGAATCAGAGAGTCACAAACAGAAGTTGATAACGGAGTTCACCCCCTTCACTGGGCTACGTCTCCGGGTCCCTCTCCAATGGGTACCAATCCAATTAATCTCTTTAAAATGGTACAAAAATGGTTCTAGAATCAACTTCAGCACTGTATCAGAACACTGTACAAAGTCTCTAAGACCTGTCTTTTGGAAATTACAATTAACCTTCAAAAGGCAAAGAAAGCTAAAGTATAACAGAGAATGTCGACTTCTGCAACAACAGCATCTGGACACTTCACAGCAAAACTCTCCTCCCTTCACTGGCTGAATACCTCTGATTATAAAACAGCAGGTCGCACCTTTAAATCCGAGCTTGGTGCTTCTGTTTTATCTCTGCAAGCTTCTCATAACAGAAAAACGAGGCTCTATGCTCTAAGCAATCTGAATCTCTCCGCCTCTTGAAATGTGGCCAGAATCGTCTATTTAAGCGTTCAGTGGGAGGATAAGTAACGGGTTCGACTCGTCTGCTACCTGTCTCCTCATATTCCATCACATTATCGTCATCATATAATCAGATGCTATCTTTTAATTTCCGTCGAAACGTTTCAACTGGCTGTACATGTCAAGTTACCTTCATTTCTGTTCCGCCAAATGTCGCAACGGTTCCCAACGGTTCCATCTAATACCATATGCTAATAATGGAACAGACGTTATATCCATCGCTATATAACTGATCCGCCAAATGGAGCTCCGCCATGTGGTCCACTAAACTTTGCCATTTAATGTGACATTGCAACCGCGACACAATATAACGTAACCGCCAGCTAACCGCGCACCCAATGCGATAACCATTCGATGTTCCACTTGACGATGCACAAGATCACCAAAACGTTGCCAACTAATCGCGCGCAAAACGTTGCGAAGTTAACTTTTAACTGCGTGGGCTTTTCACGAACCATGCGATGTTCCACTTGACAGTGCGCAAGACCGCCAAAACGTTGCCAACTAACCATGCGATGTTATAGCTGCGCGGCCCATGTTATAGCTGCACGACAACTGCGCGGTCTTTGCCACAAATGTTAAGGGATAACCATCGGACTGGGCACCGCTTGAATGGTAGATGGAACATACATTAAGGCTAGTCTCGCACTATGTTTAGCATATGAGTTAAAAACAGATGTTATGTTCTTTGAACCATAGATTAATAACCATTGTACCATATTGGATCAGTGTAATTTTTGAAGATGAATAATCCACCGGATCATTCCTCCCCATTGGAGAGCTTTTGGACCACCAAAAGCCTGAGTCACTCTGTAAGTAAGTGAGGGTACAGCTCCCTCACTCTTCCAATCTCCATCCATCTTGCTTTGCTAGGATGCATGCCTTTAAGCCCCACTCGGAGGTACTCAACATTCCCCCCTTCGTGAAGTCCTTACATTTCTGTCAAGAATAACATCATCCTGCAACTCATTCATATATTCAGGTGCCATATCATCAACTGAAGGAATCTGCATGTTAATTTCCTCATCCATGATCATAGGAGGCTCATACAGTTTAAGATTCTCAACATTGACAACTGAATAGATTTGCATGTATGGAGGTAAATTCAAGCGAAAAGCATTAGTACCAATCTTTTCCAGAATCTCAAAAGGACCATACCTGATAGGCTTAAGCTTTTTACCTTCACCTTTCATTCTTTCTTTGGTGATATGTAACCAGACTCGGTCACCAACCTGAAATTGATGATCAACTCGATGCTTGTCATGCTGGGCTTTGTACTTTGCTTGGCTCTTCTCCAACTGTTCTTGAACTGCCTGCTGCATTGCTTGGATTCTCTGAATGAACTTTAAAGCTTTATCTGCATCATGATGTCCATCCACTGCATATTTACCAAAAGAGAAGTCCATCGGTGTTTTTGGCAGATAACCAAAACAAGTTTCAAAAGGAGATCTTTTCGTGGAAGAATGAACTGCATGATTGTAAGCATGCTGTATATACTGCAACTGCTCATCCCAGAGTTTAGGATGTTTACTACAATATCCTCTAAGCAGCTGAACCACGGTCCTGTTCACTACCTCTGTTTGCCCATCGGTCTGTGGATGAAAAGTTGTACTTTTCTTCAGTTTAGTATCCATAAGCTCCCATAAAGTTGACCAGAATTCTCCCAAGAACCGGGAATCCTGATCAGATACAATAGACATGGGTAGCCCAAAATGTACCCAAACATTCTGGAAGAATAGATGAGCTGTTTGTTCAGCAGTGATCTGTTTGTTACATTGCATTAAGATACACATTTTGCTGAATCTGTCCACAACAACATATAGGTAATCATGCCCTTTTCTAGACATAGGTAGTCCTCCTACAAAGTCCATAGAAATGCTTTCCCAAGGACGAGAAGAAACTGGAAGAGGTGTGTACAAACCCAATTTCCTATTGCTAGGCTTACTCGTTGCACACATAACACATCCTCATATGTATTTAGCTATAGTTTCTTGCATCTAAGGCCAATAACAGTGGTTCTGCAATACAGACAATGTTTTACTTACTCCAAAATGCCCTGCAATCAACGAACTATGTGCTTCTCGGATCACATGCACTCTTTCTTTCTCTAGAATACAGAGTTTACCGAGATGATACAAGCGCTGATTATGCACATAATAGTTCTCTTCCTGTTTACCATGTGTTAATGATGCATATGCGTTCTTAAAATCTTTATCTTCTGCATACTGTTCAACATAACTATCATGTGTTAATGAATTGTTCTGAAGAATGATTGAAGCATTCATAGGTGGCCTCGATAACATATCTGCTACTTTATTATGAATTCCCTTTTTGTATTTAATTACGAGATGAAACTGTTGCAAGAATCCCATCCATCTTAAATGCCTACTTTGCTGTACTTTAGTTTGAGATTGCAGATATTGAAGTGGCTGATGATCAGTATGTATGACTGTTTCTTTTCCCATGATATAATGTTTCCACTTCTTCACACTCTGTACTAAAGCATACAACTCTTTGTCATAAGTCAGATAGTTACTTACCGTAGTAGAGAACGTTTCTAAATGGTAACAGACTGGCTTCCTCCCTTGCATCAAGACGGCTCCCATGGCAAACCCGCTGGCATCTGTTTCGATCTCAAATGGCTGCTGCAAATCTAGCAACTTCAGAACTGGCGCTGTGCTAATCCTTTCCTTCAAAGTGTCGAAGGCTCTCTGATGCTTGCCTCCCCACTAGAAAATTTCTTTAACGCTTGTCAACACATGTAATGGAGCAGCAATGGAAGAAAACCCAGAAATGAATTTCCTCCAATACTGAACCGCACCCAGAAAACCTCTGATTTCAGTAACGGTGTTAGGCCGTGGCCAGTTTACAATGACAGCAACCTTGGTTGGGTCCACTCGCAGGTGGCCTCCACCAATAATATGGCCCAGATATACTAAAGAAGTTTTAGCAAACTCACATTTAGACATTTTTACATAAAGCTTCTCCTTCCTCAGTACATCTAAAACTTTCTTCACATGTACAATGTGTTCTTCCCAGGTTTTGCTAAACACAAGGATATCATCCAGATATACAATTACAAAATCATCAATGAATGGACGAAAGACATCATTCATGACCCGCATGAAAGTAGCAGGTGCGTTACAGAGCCCAAAAGGCATCACAAACCATTCATACAAACCCTGTTTTGTTTTAAACGTTGTTTTCCAGGCATCATTTTCAGCAACACGGATTTGATGATACCCACTACGCAGATCCAATTTTGTAAAATAAATTGCATGTTTCAACTGATCAAGCAAATCATCAATGCGAGGAAGAGGAAACCTGTTTTTAATGGTGATTTTGTTAAGGGCCCTATAGTTAATGCACATCCTCCAAGACCCATCCTTCTTTGGAACCAAGACTATAGGAGAGCCACAAGGAGAAGTGCTTGGCCGGATGACCCCCTTCTCAATCAGCTCCTGAACCTGCTTCTTGATTTCCTCATTCTGCATTACAGACATCCGGTACATGGCTATGTTCGGGAGCGGCACATCCTGCTGCAAATGTATCTCATGCTGAATTTCTCTCTTTGGTGGTAACCCTTTCGGATCTTGAAATAAATCATCATACTCAGAAATAATTTCAATCAGTTGAGATTTATGTTTAGGATCACATCCTTCAAAAGATTTAGACATCTCATCATTTTTCACCTTAACCATCATTAACACAAAATTTTTACTAGCATTTACCAGCCTCTTCATTTGTCCGGTAGAAACTATTGCTAGGTTTGTTTTGGTCTTATGTGCTCGTACAATATATTCCACACCATGTTTAAAAAGATGATACTTATTCTGCTCTCTATAAAAGACTGCTTTCCGGTCATACAAATATGGACTCCCAAGTACTATCCCACAAATGTCAAGTGGCACTACATCTAATTCTACCTCATCCATGAACTTTCCAGTAATTGCAAACTTTAATACACATTTCTTTGTAACTTGCAACTGTGTATCATTAGTAACCCAACCAAGAGGATAGGGTTTTTCATGAGGTATAGTAACTAAATGCAATTTCTTAACCACTTCTTCTGATATCAGATTTACTTGTGAACCACTATCAAACAATGTATCAATCTTTGTGTGCTTTGCAATGACACGATCATGAAACAGTGCACTTCTATTTTTATCATTTTGCTTAGAAGTAGATGGCAGATTTGTACTTGCACTAGAACTTGATTTTGCATCAATGGGAAGTGAGATACTTTTATTCTTACCCTGGATTCCGACAGCTGTAACCTTTGTTTCATCACCTGAGTCGGATCCCAAGTCTTGAATAACTGCTGCAGTAGCTTTTGCTTTGCCTTTATCTTTGTTTCCTCCGTACTTCTTTGGCCTTAACTCTGGATGAAGTTTCCAACACTTAGAGATATCATGTCCCTTCTGACAATGCGAACATGTAGGCTTTTCACCCTCTTTCTTAACGGTAGCCATCTTCTTTTTCCCCTTATCTTTACCTTTCGATTTGCTGTCAAATTTAAATGATTTCTTCACAAAAGTATCATTAGCATGCTTCCCCCTAGCTTCTAAATGTGTAGCTTGAACACATACATCATCCAAATTACTGGGGTTAAACATCAACAAAGTATGTCTCAAATAAGAATGCATGCCACCAATGTACTTAAGAAGAGTTTCATGCATATCTAATGAAACATTCAATGCAAGAGCCCTCTTTCTGAATTCATGAGTATAATATTGAATATTTTGTCCTTTAGCTTGTCTAAATGTTTGCCAACTCATGGTTAATTGTTGAATATGACCCAAAGGATAAAATTGCTTCCTTAATACTTCAATGAATTCATTCCAAACTGAAATAATTTTACCATTCTTTCGAAGATCTTGCTGAATCTTGCTCTCCCACCAAGTAAGAGCCATCCCACTCATCCTTAAAGTGGCCAATTGAATTCTGGAAGGGTCATCATTAATGCCCTGCACCCTGCAATATACTTCAAGCTGCTTGATCCAATTGTCTAACTTTTCAACATCTAAATCTCCATTATAAATTGGTAATTCAAATTTCACATCCAATTTGAAATAAGGCATATTAGGACTTGCATTATTTGAATGAGAAGTATGAGAAGAAGAGAAAGTTTGATTAGTTTCAGGAGGATCACCATCACCTCCTACTCCTTTACCCTTTTCTTCCTTCTTCACTTCTGCATCTTTGGATGAAGATCCTTCTTCTTTCTTCTTCCTTTATGCTCGCCCATTGAGTAGAATTTCCATCATGGATTTCATGCTGATAAAAGCCTCCAAAAACTCAGTTTCAGAAATAACAGGTTTTTACCGTTCTGTATGTCCTTCTTCTTCCCCTCGTGGAGAAGACATGGTTCTTGAGAATGTTCTCCTTGAGCCAATCTCAAGATCTCCTTCAATTAATTCTCCTTCACCACGCTTTAACCTGAACCTAGTAAGCATTCACAAACTTGCACCAGTAGTTAACCTGCTCTGATACCATAACATGATCCGTCGGATCTCAACTTGAGTGCATTAAAAGTTTTTAAAGAATGCATTTATCAGTTTGTTTAATTCATGGAACAGCATTAACAGAAATTAAATGCTTAGAACAGAAATGGAAAGCAAAACTGATAACCAGATATAAAAAGAAACATAGAATCAGAGAGTCACAAACAGAAGTTGATAACGGAGTTCACCCCCTTCACTGGGCTACGTCTCCGGGTCCCTCTCCAATGGGTACCGATCCAATTAATCTCTTTAAAATGGTACAAAAATGGTTCTGGAATCAACTTCAGCACTGTAACAAAATGTTGTACAAAGTCTTTAAGACCTCTCTTCTGGAAATTACAATTAACCTTCAAAAGGCAAAGAAAGCTAAAGTATAACAGAGAATTTCGACTTCCGCAGCAACAACATCTGGACACTTCACAGCAAAACTCTCCTCCCTTCACTAGCTGAATACCTCTGATTATAAAACAGCAGGTTGCACCTTTAAATCCGAGCTTGGTGCTTCTGTTTTATCTCTGCAAGCTTCTCATAACAAAAAAACGAGGCTCTGTGCTCTAAGCAATCTGAATCTCTCCGCCTCTTGAAATGTGGCCAGAATCGTCTATTTAAGCGTTCAGTGGGAGGATAAGTAACGGGTTCGACTCGTCTGCTACCTGTCTCCTCATAATCCATCTACATTATCGTCATCATATAATCAGATGCTATCTTTTAATTTCCATCGAAACGTTTCAACTAGCTGTACATGTCACGTTACCTTCATTTCTGTTCCGCCAAATGTCGCAACGGTTCCCAACGGTTCCATCTAATACCATATGCTAATAATGGAACAGACGTTATATCCATCGCTATATAACTGATCTGCCAAATGGAGCTCTGCCATGTGGTCCACTAAACTTTGCCATTTAATGTGACATTGCAACCGCGACACAATATAACATAACCGCCAGCTAACAGCACACCCAATGCGATAACCATTCGATGTTCCACTTGACAGTGCGCAAGACCGCCAGAACGTTGCCAACTAACCGCGCGCAAAACGTTGCAAAGTTAACTTTTAACTGTGCGGCTTTTCACGAACCATGCGATGTTCCACTTGACGATGCGCAAGACCGCCAGAACGTTGCCAACTAACCGTGCGATGTTATAGCTGCGCGGCCCATGCTATAACTGCGCGGCCCATGTTATAGTTGCGCGGCAACTGCGCGGCCCAAGCTATAATTGCGCGGTCTTTGCCACAAATGTTAAGGGATAACCATCGGACTGGGCATCGCTTGAATGGTAGATGGAACATACATTAAGGCTAGTCTCGCACTATGTTTAGCATATGAGTTAAAAACAGATGTTATGTTCTTTGAACCATAGATTAATAACCATTGTACGATATTGGATCAGTGTAATTTTTGAAGATGAATAATCCATCGGATCATTGATGAATCACAATCAAGGAATAGGATGGAATGCGCAGGGTTCTCCATTGAAACTTAGATTTCCTTGAGCTAACAGACAAGCTATATTTGCCATGGAGTCTACTTTTTTATTTAAATCACGCAAAATATGATAAGAAGCAACACTGTCAAACTCTTTCAATGAATTTCGAATTCTCTTCAAAGTGTTGTTCAAAGCTGAATTGTTAAACTGGTTTTCTAAATTTAACATTTTAATCAGCAACTCTGAGTCTCCAAAAGTTTGAATAGACATATACCCGATCTCCTTAGCATACTGGCACGCCTTTAGGAGACTAAGACATTCAGCTTGATTATTCGACCTCACTCATAGTCCCCAACTGAAGCAAGATTCGATCAATCTGTCTGGAGAAATGATCAGACCACTAGCACCAGCAATCCCAGATTCCCCTTGGACGCTCCATCAAAAAAAATTGTAGCAGAGGAGGACTTCTTCCACCATATAGAAAAATCTTCTTCACTGAAACGCAATCTCCAAGAGGGATTACACACAGGTTTGAAGGAGACCGACAGTCTAGCATTCGATGGGAAAATTCCCAGCAACGTGATAGCTTCAGGAGAAAATGATGAATGAGAAAAATAATTACACGCTGGTTCGGCAATGGAAGCTTTGATTTTGGCTGCCACGTTCACGGGTGTTGACATCCTGTCATTAAATATCCATTCATTTCTTGATATCCACAACTTCCACCAGACAAATTTCGGAATCGTTTGCCATAGTTTGGACCATGCAGCATTTTTTATGTTTGCTTCAAGAATCCAGTTTTGCTTGGTGGTTGAAAAGTTAATTTTGAGACCTTTCCAATGGCGTATGGCCTCTAACTCCATAGGGATGTGGATATATGAAGTGTTAAAGTATCCCTGCCAGAGTGTTCGGCCGGCCATGCCAGCATATTGAACAATCTTAGGTCGGCCCAAAAAGGTAAATTAAAAATAGTATAAAAAAACATAAAGGGAGCGAATTTTTCAAGGTAGAATGAGCAAGAGTGGGTCTGAAATAAGAAGGTGCGCAAGGGAGAAAAGGTGAACTTCTACATCGTATCTTTCTTGGTTTTCAATGGCAAAATGAAAATCTAAGTATGGCACATCTTTCTAAGTGACTATGGCAGATTTGAAGATGATCTTGTGACTGTTTAAAGACTGTTTTAAGGGTTGATTGAAGGGCTGGTGTAAGGCTGATTTTGGAGTCGATTTCAAGGTGATCTTGTGACAGTTTTGGAGATGTTTTAAGAGATGACTTTGGGAGCAGATTTAAAGGTGATTATGTGACAGTATAGAGTAGTGATGTAAGGCCAGTTTTGGGGCAGATTTGAAGATGATTATGTGACAGTATAAAGGGATGATATAGGGCTGAGTATGGCACAGATTTCGAGGTGATATTATGACAGTTCTGAAAACATATAGGGCTGAGTATGGCACAGATTTTGAAAAGATCTTATGACAGTGTCAATGGCAGGTTATGGAACAATCTTTGAAATTGTTTGTACCAGCAACGCTACCTTCCAAGGACAACAAATAGGTTGGAACCTACACAGATCTTGTTCAGATGGTGCTCAGTTGAGGAGATTGGTGTCTCATGTGGGTTGGTGCCTACACAAATTTTGTTGAGTTGGTGCTCAATTGAGGAGATTGGTTTCTCCAATCATGGTTGGTGCCAACAAACTTTGTAACAATAGGTTGGCGCCTACTTAATTTATAAAGATAAATTTTTGTGGTTTTCTCCCAAAAGGGTTTCACATTAAATTCTATGTATTGTGATTCAAGTTTGTGTATTTATTGTTTTGAAATTAATGAATAACTGACGAATGCTTACCGAAAGAAAAAGTATCTTATAATAATTCACCCCTCCTCTCAGTATAAGCATAAGTTCAACACTTTTCCATCTCCCCAAGTTTTCTTAGTCAGAGTTTTTCGAGACATTCACCACCAAAGAAAAACCTGGTCCCTTTTTCCTCAATGCCTCATCTCTTCTCTTCCCTAGGTTTTAGCTATTGAATTTTCAAGACCTTCCACCACTCAATAACAACTGACCCCAAAAGAACAATCCTTTTCTTTTCTTCTTCTTGGGTTTTTCCCTATAGCTTTTAGGCATTTACCTGCTTACCATATTTTTCGAGTCCAAAGAAACTTGACATCAATTCCCTAGTCCACCAAAAACTCTAGCAAGCCTCACTCAATCAAAATATCGATCCCTTGCTTGATGATAGTCTCCTTGAATCACTCACCTTTCTATCAAGCAAGGACTTCCTCCTTTCATCGAGCACAAGGTACCAAGAGAGGTCATCATGTCCTTTACTCCACAAGCTTATACTTAGCTCATTTTCCAATACATCATCCTATTGTTTACCCATCCTTTGCTCGATGAAAAACAAACTCTTGCTTATGAAACTAACAAGTTCATTTCCCAAATACAAACATAGCTCAATCACTGAATATCCAATTTAAGAAGGACAACATGTCAAAATCCATAAAGGACAAGTATATATAAGGAATTGTGTAATGAATAAGAGATATGATTACAATACCATGGGACGGTATACATATATACGCATTGACTAGTCACCATGGTTGAAAATACATTTCTTTTAGTTAAGGCACATGTCCCTTCATTAACTATTATTATTATTATCAATGTTTCCCGAAGGATCTGGGATGACGGGACGCAGGAGCGGGTAGATGCACATTCGGGATGTGTGGAGACCACCCCCAAATTTTAGAAAAAAATCAGGGGGGGCGGGGGGACGACCAAACGTGATAGTCATAAAAAATTTAAAATATGAAAAAATATAAATCCCAACGATAACAAACCATCCCATGCAGATTAGAGAATTACTAAATAGTAATACTACATTCATCATTTTGCAATCATGCAATGTAAAAGAAAAGTTCAAACACATTACACTTTTAATCAAGATTACCAATATATTAATAATAAAAATATAAATCTATGATTAACATGAACATCATATTCATGTTTGTCACTTCTAAGTTCCGAGTCTTTGTCATTTGATATTTCAGATTTGACTTTTAAGTGATTGAAAAAATGAATCTAATGATATTCAGATGTGTCACTCTCTCCTCTCATGATGGCTGTTGAATAAAATTTCACGACATTGTAAGTTTGTAATGCCAAATGAAATTAGAAATAAATATTAAAGAGGCAATCTCGATAGCTTAGAATTAGGTTAGAAATTAGATTTAGTTTTTAAATTTTAATATTTTGTTTTTTTGTCTTAAATTTTGATATATAAGTTTTCTTTAATGATTTATTTAATTAAACTCTTGTTTCATTTATAAAAAAAAATAAATGTATGTTTAGAAAATTTGAATTTGTTGAATTTAGGCTTTTGATCTTCTAGTTTCTCATCTTTTAATATTTTGATTTGTTCAAGTTGTTACCACTTGAACTAGCAGTCTTAACACAACTAGGTTGTGTAGACCAAGGGCTAATCAAGGTAAGTTAAGGAGATCTTAGATCCAATGTCACCACAACCTAATCCCTCAACTTCTTCGGGTAACTCCTAGACCTAGGGAAGAGTCTCTAATAGAGGAAGAACACCTACAGAGTGCAGACACTAACACACCTACAAATACCCTTCTACAAACTTTATGGCTGAGATCAATGCCTTATATGGATTCAACAATGGATAATAAAGACACAAATCACATAAAAGGAGTTAATTCAATCTACCAATCAACATCAATAGATATCACCAATTTAATACGCTTCACAAGTCCCAAGGTAGGGTTTCACACTTCCCAATGAAATAGCTCAGAAAAGTGCGCTCTCCAGGGTGGAAGATCAAGTGAACTAGGGCGCACTTGATTATCCAGTTAGAATTACCAAAAACCCTGCAGAAACCCTAATTTGGGCAAATTCATGTTTCCCAATGCACTAAGGCAAATGAGGACGCCCTTCCATGCTCTAAAGTTTTCAGCACCCTCAAGATTCTCATCTGGCTTGGTACTCTTAGTCATCTTTTAACAAAATGAGAACTTCAAATGGAATTAGAGGAAGTAATACTTACTTGATGAATACAGCTTCTGGCTAACCTTTTTGGGATGACCTAGGGTTTGATGAAGAAACCCTAATTTTTCAGTTGAGATCACTGGTGGGGCTGAGTGGTGGAAAAGATGCACCTTCCTAGGGAGAGCTATACTATATCTTACTTTTTTTGAGATTGATGATGGAGTCTCAGGAAAACTAAAGCCCTAGTTCTTCTCGACAGCAGTGTCTAGTCCAAAACTGAAACTGCTTGGAATTCAGTTATGTTTTCACAGAAAGATGCGCCCTTCTGGGGCAAGTTGAGTGAGCCCTCTTTTCTGGTTGATCTATCGAGAGATTTGTTCGGAATGACAAACCCTAGTTGTGCAATGTCTCCTTTCAGGGTGGCTCTGATACCATGTTAAGTTTTCTTAATTGCTTAGATGATATCTTAAAACAATTTTCACTAGTAGGATCACTGAAAGAACAACAAGCATAGTAACACAAAGAACACAAAGATTTTCCTCGGGGAAACCACAAGGAAGAAAACCCTCCAAAACTTCCTCAATATAGAACTCAACCAGAGCAGTGTAAAACCCAAGACAACTGCTTCTCTCTTCTTCCTGACGCACTTGTTCTTCTCTCTCTTGCTAACTTGCTTGAGTGAGTGTGTACAAATGAAGGGGAGCACCTCCTTATTTATATTTGTCACTTGACTTTACCTAGAACATAGCAAGGTCGACTTGTCTAGTAAGACACCAAAAATAATATTTATTATAATGACACTTGGGTACTATTGACCTGACTTACATCCGAAGGTTTACATTGATTCTTTCAATGACTCTTACATGACCAAACTCATCTCCTGATGGAGGAATGCAATCAATACATATGGAATATCTTCTGAAGTTACAATACTTTAACACTGTGTGACCTCAATCTTCCTTTATCTCTGTGGGTTGAGGCTTCCTGTACTGCTGTATACATTCAAAACAGAAGCCCTCATGCCATCTTGGGGGAAACACTCAAGAACAAGTATTTACAGGCAAGAAACCTACAGTTGACCATATGAGGATTTTTGGCACTCTTGTATATATTCATGTACCAAAAGAAAAGAGATATAAGCTACAGCCTTCTAGAAAGAAAGGCACATTTGTTGGTTACAATGAAAGCTAGAAATCCTACCGCATCTATGTTCCTAGACAAAGGCACATTGAAGTCAGTAGAGATGTGATATTCCATGAGGAAGTTGTCTTCCGCTAATCAAAAGATCTTCCAAAAGATACAAAAGAAGTTCTCCTTCCGAAATTCCAAATTCTCCTCATTCAGAAGTTCAGAGGGAGGAAGAAGTAGATGAGCCTCAAAATGAACCCTTGGAATCAGAAAGACCAGCTGAAGAATTACTTGAGGCTCCTCCTTCCAAGAGAAGACCTGCTTGGTTTCAAGAAACATTGCAAGAAGCTGAGAAGCATAAAGCTCCTCCTGGATCCTTTAGAAAAAACATAAAGCCCCAGAAGTACTTGGGTCTTATAAGCAAGCTCATTGTTGCAAAACCTTCTACATATAAAGGAGCAACAAGTCTACGGGTATGGAATGATGCCATGATGGAAGAATATAATTCAATTATTAAAAATGATGTCTGGGAAGTTGTCCCTAGGCCAACACGAGAGTCTGTGGTAACATCTAAATGGCTTTACAAAATTAAGCATGTCGCTGATGGCAGCATTGAAAAGTATAAAGCTAAATTTGTAGCTCATGGCTTCTCTAAAAAAGAAGGCATATACTATGACGAAAGTTTTGCTCTCGTCGCCAGATATACCACCATCAGAACTATCATCTCCCTCGCTACTGTGTTTGGATGGAAACTCCACCAAATGGATGTAAAGATAGATTTCCTTAATGGCAAAATTGAAGAAGAGATCTACATTGAACAACCAGAAGGCTTTGTGACTCATGGGGAGAAGTCCCATGTGTGTAAACTGAAGAAAGCCTTGTATGGGCTCAAACAGGGCCCAAGAGTTTGGTATGCAAGAATTGATGGCTATCTTCATAGCTTGGGGTTCTCCAAAAATACTGTTGAGTCGCTGACTCCAACCTGTACTTTAATGTTGTGCATAATCATCACTTGATCCTAGTTCCGTATGTGGACGATTTGTTCCTTACAGAGGAGGAACGGTTGATAACCCAATGTAAGAGGGAGCTCACCTCTGAAATTGAGATGAAGGATCTAGGTCTGAGGCACTATTTTCTTGGCTTAGAGGTTTGGAAAAATCCAGATGAGATCTTCCTGACACAAGGGAAGTATGCAGTCGATGTCTTGCAGAGATTCGGAATGTAGGATTGCAATCCCATGAGCATACCCATGACAACAAACTTGAAGAAGTTACATGACTCGGCCACCTGTTCAAAGACTGTGGATCCTACTTTCTATTGACAACTCATTGGATCCTTGATGTATCTAATGCATACGAGACCAGATATATGTTACACAATGAATGCATTGAATCAGTTCATGTCCGATCCGAAGCACATACACTGGGTAGCTACTAAATATGTGCTCAGATATGTGCGAGGTACTATTACGTATGGGCTCAAGTATACCTCCAACAGTGGGGTAATGTTAGTTGGATATCCTGACTCTAATTGGGTTGGTAGTGCAGTAATCTGGAAAAGCACATAAGGTCATTGTTTCAGTATGGGATCAGCAATGATCTCTTGGTCCAGCAAGAAACATGGTTCCATAGCTCAGAGCACAGCTGAAGTTGAGTATATTGCTACCAGTGATGCCTGTAGAGAAGCAGTTTGGCTTAAAAACTTCTCTTTGATCTGTTCGATGGAAAGCTTGAGTCAACCATTATTCAATGTGATAATCAAAGTTGCATAAAGCTTTCAGAGAACCCTATGTTTCACGACAGGTCAAAACACATTGAAATGAAGTACCACTTCATCAAATACTTAGTTCAAAGAGGTACCCTAAAGCTTCAGTATATTCGTATCGATGAACAAATTGCAGACATTATGACTAAGCCTCTGACATCAGCAAAGTTCGTGTAATTTCGTGACAACCTTGGCATTACAGAGAATACCTCTCTCGCTGAGAGGGAGTGTTGATTTTTCCTAAGCAACATCGAGAACCATTCTATAGGAGAATGGAGGCACCTAGTCAGTTACCAGGAAATTAATCCAGTATGGGACTGGAGCCTCGGCCTAAGGTTGAGGGCCATTCTCTGGGAGAATGGAGGCACCTAGTTAGTTACTAGGAAATTAACCCAGTTTTGGACTGGGGCCTCAGCCTGGGGCTGAGAGCCATTCTCTGGGAGAATGGAGGCACCTGTTCAGTTACCAGGAAATTAACCCAGTCTAGGACTGGGGCCTCAGCCTGGGGCTGAGGCCATTCTCTAGGAGAATGGAGGCACCTTGTCAGTTACCAAGAATTTAACCTAGTCCAGGACTAGGACCTCAGCCTGGGGATGAGGGCCATTCTCTGGAAGAATGGAGGTGCTTGGTTAATTACCAAGTAATTGACATCGTGTCATATGATGCAGCCTGGGGCTAAGGCACCTGGTCAGTTACCAGGTCATCACCATAAGCCCTAGACTAGGTCTGAGCAAGTGATGCACTCCTCTCCTTGACCTATGGGCTATGAGACCTTCTCCGGGGACTAGCTACCCCTAGTTGAGAGACCTAGCACTTGATCTTGGTGGCAACAAGGAGATCAAGATAAAGCATTTAATAATCCTCCTTATTTATTAAGATGTACTTTGGGTGGGCATGAATGAAACATGAGGACCATGTAGAACTCTTGAGGTGGCTTGTTGTGGTCACAATATCACTTGAAGGACCAAGAAACCCTAGCACAACATGTCTTGGTCCAAGTGACCATCAAATGAAGGACCAAGTGGCACAAAGACAAACACCAAAAGACCATTGAACCACAAAACATTAAAAGTCAAGGGTCAAAGATGAAAAAGAATGGAAGCCCTAATGTCAACTTCCTAGTTACATGGAAACATGTTATGTTTGATGGAATATAAATATAGAAGCACTTTAACTCTTTTTGTCATCATCCAAGATCATCATTTGACTGCTCCAAAAACAATTTGTTGACTACTTCATCGCAGCTGTTTGACTGAGGAAAAATTTGGTGGCTGTTTATCTTTCTCTTTTCCCTAACATGGCAGCTCTTAGCCTGCTAGGGAATCGGGATTCTTCCTTCATGGCATATCTCAGTTCACGGTGGAGGATGACAACAAGTCACAGTGGTGAGGAGCAGTAGTAGCAGAGCTGCTACAGCTCACAGTGGGGTAGCAGCAGAGAGTGGTGAGCACCTCGAGCCCTACTAGGGCTGTGCTCCCGAGCCCTATTAGGGCTGAACTACTACAGCAGCAGAGTTCGGTGGGGTGGTTAAGGGCAGCGGCAGTCACGGTACAGCAGTAGCAGTCCACGTGGGCTGCCAACAGAACTTGGTGAGGCAACAGCAGGTATCCATGAGGTGGCTGAGCCTTCGGTGAGGTGGCAGCAAAGGTGGCAGCAGGTATAGTACATACAGCAGTAAGAACAGTCCACGTGGCAGCAGCAGGTACAGTATACGTGGCAGCAGTCATCTCAGAGTGAAAAACACAGGTTGCAAAAGCTTGGATTATTTTCTTATCTACATTCATCTCAGAGTTCTGGAAACAAATTGATCTTTGTTCATGTACAAACTCAGTCATCTCATTTAGATGATGAATTATTAATGCTTTGGGGTTTTTGTCCTTCAAAGGTTTCCCTGTAAAAAATCTTGTGTTAAATTGTGTGGATGCTTGTTTTACTACTGCATTCCTTCTACTGCTGTTAACATCTCAAGTACTATCTCTCTTAAAGTTTGCAAATTTTAAAAATATCATACACAAGTCAAATTTCAACACCCTGGTCCCTGACTAGGTCCTCCATTCTCCCAGAGAATGGCTCTCGATGCTGCTCAGATATCAACACTCATTAATGATGAGACCACAAGTAATAAGAGTTTTGCTATTCAGAATCTATTTTTAGAGCTAGGAGGCTACGGCTGTTTTTGTTGAGTATTGTTGTAATTGGAGTTTAGCACAGGGATAAGTCATCCTACCTTACGAGACAAGTGAACAATGCTTTCTTTCTCTAATAATCATTAATACAAGGGTATATTTTGCATATTCCATCTCACTTATTTCTTTTATCTACTTTTCTGCATTTATATTTGCTAAATACCTTGTTTGTGATTCAAGTCTAGACGTAGGATCACTACACAAACTAAATGGCTCCTTTCTCAAGCACAATCCATTCCTCACAGACCAAGCAAAGCATGTCAAGCATTGTGGCTTTCCCTCCCTTTGCTCAGTGAACTTGGACTTGGGCAATTCTCAACCTTTCTCCCTGTCTCCAACTCGATCTTCCATTGGACTTAACCAGACCAGCAGTAAAAAATCTATGTGGAAATATGGACTTCATAAAGCATATCTAAAATCCAAGTGTTGAATTCTTGAGGAAGTTGAAGGGTTCTAATAAATTTAAGATAAGGCTCGGAGATAATCAAGGTGGAAATTTCTTCACCTTCACCAGTGGATGGCGCCTATGACACCACACTTCAAGTTATTGACATCATTGAGGGCATCATTTTGTTGACTCATTATAACAAGTGAATTGCTTAGCTTGTATGGCATGTGGGACATCCAAAACAATCATAATATTCAAAGAGACATTCATACATAGACATAGGATGAATCTGTCCACTCATGTGGCCATGAGTCTAGAACTTTAAAGATGGATCACGAAGATACCCTGAAGATAGATCACTAATTGGCAATCCGGAAAACATCGACACATTCTCATCATACATGGTTAATCCAGAAAACTCATCACAAAACATATTGCACTAAGGAAGCTGAAGGAAACAAATATTAAGGATACTATAAGTATCCTAGGAGCCTACAGAACGAGCTGCGTTTCCTGGCATCATTACCCTATGGACCCAAAAATCAATCGAAGAGTCTATATGCACTAAATATTGACATGAAACAGACTGATACTAGTGTGTGTAAAACACTCGAAATTTTAAATTGGGCCCTGAGTATGGTTTTGCTCTGTTTTAAATGTGTGTATACCAAAAAGAAAAGAAAATATATGAGATTTCCATGAGCGGGACCGTTGAAGACAGGGACATGTCAGACCACCCACCAAGTTTTAATCATGTGAGACACAAATAAGCTGTTAAGACCAGGTGAGAGTCCTGAGTGACTTTGATGGAATACTATACCCTGTCATGCTGAACTGTAATGTTTGTGTTAATGGTTTTCCCCTCGATGGCCGTTTCGCTGGTGCAAGTGAGCCATTTGTGGTGCCTGATCTCTTCTGGCCAGTTGGGGTATTAAGATTGAATTTTAACTGTGGGTTCGGCTTTTTAACTAATCCCTGAACACTTATAATGAAGTTATAGTGTGTTTGTGTCTTGCTGTGTATGCCCACACCCCAAAGAAAACTAAACACATTCCATTTGTGCAAATATTTCATATTTAAAACCAACCAACAAGACTAAAGATGGAATTTTCAAGCTGTATTTAAACTAGACCTCTAAATAGTAAATACTTAATGGTGTCTGCAACTTTATGAACTGCAAGTACTGTATATGACAATGCTGCAGTACATTGAAAAAAAACTTATAAAAAACAACAAAGTTTAAAGATTTGGGCACCTGTAATTGCTCCCGTAGACTCTCAATTTCTGCAATTTTCTCACTTATTATGTCATTAGACAACCGCCCATCTCTGATCTTATGAAATCCCTGGAAAGCCATCAAAACAAACGCCGTGACCAGCAGAAGGAAGCACGATGGTACTCTGGTCTTGTAGGTGGCCATGGTTTCTGTTCTTCTTCTTCTTCTGCTTCTTCCTTCAACTCTGCAGGCAATCAGTCAGAGACTGTTCACCAGCAGAATTTATGTGATTAATTTCATCACCAAATTTGCTTGCAAACTACGAGTATAATACCCAGACGAGTACTGCCCAAGTGGCCAGACGAAGTGAAGAAATAAATTTGGTTAAACCATGGGAATTGTTAGGTGTGTTAAAAGCTCAAATGGCGTGGTCACGAGCCCTACCCCGCCCACAGTAACCACCTCCATGTTTGATTGATGTTCTAATTTAACTAGTTATTAGAATAGATTTCAAGTAATGTGCCAAGCGGCGAGTCCCCTGTAGTCCTGCTCTAGGCGGCAAGATCCTTGCTCCCTAGCCCTTTAACACTTTCTATGTCGTTGTCGTTAAGGTTGAGAGAATGCGTGTCACTGTGTATTTATCTAAGAAAATATTTCTTGCGATAAGATGTGCCCACCATGGAGGTCTACAAGGTGTAATTTTGATGAGATGTGAACGTGTGGGTTAGGATATGGTGTGGGTTAGGATATGGTTTAGCGATAGAGAGGTTGGAAGTCATATTAAATTGATTTCAAGTTTTAAGTTTTAATTAAAATTAGGTTTGTAATTATATTTATAGTGATAGGTGGTTTATATTTTAGAATTTGGGGTGGATTAGTATTTTTGTTTTTTTCTTAATTCCTAAATTTTATGAGGATGAGATAAGTGTATTATCTAGATTGATTTTATGACAGTCATTTTAAATTTAAAATAAACAATTATTAAAAAAAATGAATATAAAAAATAATGGGTAGCTAATGCATGGATAACCACTAGTTGATGTATGGATAAGTGGTAGTTTGTGGTAGATAATCGGTTTAACTAGAAGAAGGCGAGAAGAAATAACAGATAACTTAGTTGTGACACTTAACTTATAAGCTATCGATGTTCATCGACCGCAAGTTAAGTGGTCGTGCTTGTATGTATAGTTATATAACACAAGGATACGATGTTGGGGTATTGCTTGAATTATTGTGGAGTAAGAAAGTGTTGGTTCAAAACTGAAAATTTTATTCATAAATCATGTTCTATGTTATAAGATCAATTATTTAGGATTGCAGTGCAAGTGAATGAACTTGTATTGAGTAATAGTATATAATCTCAATTCTATGTGCATTTACCCTTGAAAAAGTGGCACTTGGCCCCACTTAGGAGTGGCAGTATTAAAGAGAGTGTTGGCTCAAGTAAATATATTGTCCCATGAAAGCTTTAGCCATGTTTTATATATCAATTATCAAGGGGCAATATGGTGACCAAACTCATGTGAGGAAAAGATGAATAACCTTGGTTTTGTGTGCTTGTGTACTAGAAAAAGAGACACTTGGCCTCTTTTTGGAAGTGACAGTGTCAAGGTTGAATTGGCACTTCTCTTTTAAGGAAAGGTGTTCCTCAAGTGGACATACGTTCTCACAAAAACCTACATTTTTCTACATTACAAGATGTATGTTTTTTTAAACAAAAATTGTTCATATTTTATATGAAGAAAATGGTGTATCTTCATTGGTCAACTTAGTAGTGCAAAATGAAGTTCTCCCTCAATTTGTAGTTTGACAAAAATCGTAGATAAAAAAGAGATGATGCCAATAAGGTGGCAATATCCTTTGCAAAGGATATACATGGATTTCTACTAATATAGATTCTAGAAAATACTCCTAAAATCAAAACATTAAAAAACACATTGTTCTTAATGAAAAGCATAAGTATTATAAGCTTCATTTTGGTTGAAACTAGAAGATAGAAGGTTTAGAGTCTTTGGTCTCTACATCCACATCTTCTTGAGCCTCTTCCTTTAACTTTTTGAGTGCATAATGATTTGACATTTTGTAATTAGATGATGCTAAGAAAGCACACCAATTTAGACTGGTAAAATGAGTTTCGATGGATAGACACTAAACTTTAAGAGCCTGAATTTGCTTCTTTGTTGAAGGATGGTGTTCATCACTATTGCATGTTGACTACTATTTGATTCCCCATTTCCATGCACCTTGACCGTGATAGAGAATATGGAAGTTTGGTTGTTCTTTATGAGGTATTCATGCTTGTGCGACGCCTTTTGAATTTCTCAAATATCTAGTTTTGGGTAATTCCCATAATTCCTTGAAATGTCAATGTTTTCTTGTTTCCCAAACTTAAGAGATTAGTAAAACATAACAAAAAACAAATGCCCATAAATGTCCTCTATCTCAAAGCTAGAATCGTTAACAGTATAACAATATAGGATGGCAAACAAAGGGCAAAAATTTACTAGCAAATTAACAACAATTCACTTAAACAAGGTCGCATTCAATTTTCCCAAGACATTCATAATATCATCCAAGCATTAGTGATAGTATGCAAATGCAAAATATAGATGCAAGTACACAATTTCAACCAACTCTTGAGAACAATTTCCCCCCAAAAAACAAGTGCAAACATACAATTCCTTCCCAAATCCAATTGCAAGTTCCACCAATGAAAGGGCTGAGCTAAGGGTGTACAAATATTACTAGGGGAAACTGAAGGAATGGAGGCACTAACTCAACATATTCCATTTCTAATATCCCACCTCTTCCCCACCATAATTGTGTGTTACCTTGGGATTGTTGACACTGCATTAAATTTGACATAAAATTATTAATACTATGTAATGTGCCTCTATTGATCCCCTCTTGCTTGAGATGACCCTACCCAAACAAGGATATACACGAGAGCGTGCACTTAATTGATATTATTAACATGGTAACTATCCTCTGATTCTTTTGAATATAACATAGCTCAATTGTGAGGGTGAGTTGTTAAGGCCATCAACCTAATAGTTACTATCCCTCACTACATGAAAATATTCAAGACTTTAAAGCAACCTGCTTCTTTTTTAATTCTCTGAATGAGCCTTGCCCATTTGTCACCATGGAGGGTGTTTGTACTTGCCATAAGTTTGATGACTATGGATGAATCCTTTCTTACCATGGCATTTTTTATTATGCTAGAGTCCATAAGTTTCAATCCTTGGAATAAAGAAAAGGCCTCTAGCTAATTGTTTGAAGCAATTTCCGAGCCCCACGCAAAGTTGATTTAATGATTTCCATCATGAAAATATGCGATCACCCCCCCTCCCAACACTTGCCACTAATGGATTTCCTTTTGAGGCCTCATCAAACAAGAGAACATTTTTTCTCCTAGAGAGGCACCATGTTCTTAACGCTTCTTATACATTCAAAGTTGTTGGTTTGGTCTTTATAAAGGCTAAGAAACAAAGTTTGTTGTGAGAACATCATTCTTCATTAGGAGGTCACTGAGCCAATCTTTCTCTTCTTGTTATAGGAAAGAGACAATATGTCCCTTAAATCCACTCACCTTTATTGATTCCATCATGAAACCCTTAGCTTAAAAGGTCGTAGACCTAAGATTCACATTTTCTTCTTCAAATATGACTTTATTGCAATCCAACCACACCTTCCAGCAAATAATTTTGGCATTGCTTGCTATGCCCATTTGAGGATTGGTTTGTTTGCAAAGGCTCCTCTATATGTTTTTTGCTAAACTGTAAACATATATTTTTGGATTGTAGGGATATTCGTTCTATGATTGATTTCTTGAAAGGTTATCTTCCAAACTTGAATGGTAAAGGGGTAGTCAAAGAATAAGTGTATTTGTGACTCTACCTCCATTTTACATTGGTTGCATCTCGAGAGGTCCTTGGATTCCATGATGTTGAAGTTTCTAAGTTGTCAACAAACGAACATGGACCATGATCCAACAAAAAAACATTTATCTTTGGAAGTCCATCATTGTGCCAAAAGTGTTTTCATATGCTTGAGCATGGTGGAAGAGGAAGATTCATGATTTAAGCTTGATATCCATTCGTCCTCCATCCATGACGATTTAAGGTAGACTTTTACATATGAACACCATTGAGAGATGAATGAAATGCTGAAACAAGAGGGTTAAGATGGGTTGGGTGGAAACAGATTTCTAGGCTACCCAATGAAAATCATTGTCTTCCCAAATAGATAGATCAAACAAAATTTTGATGCCTCGGCTATCCATCCAAATTCTCAAATATTCTAAAACCTTGATGTTATCTTATAAAAAAAATTCCCATAATTCCATTGTCAATATTTTAATTAGTTTGTCATTTCCCATTATCCATATTAGTTTATATTAAATTAACATGATAACAACTTTGCAAATTTTCCAAACTTAGGATTCTTTCTTGTTTTCAATGAGAATGATTTTGACATATTTTCCTTAACCGGAACTATTGTTTGCTAAGAACCTACTTCCAATGATCATTCTTACTAGTGATAAGGTGCCAAATTATTTTTACTCCCATGAAAATATTCACTAAAGAGGTGTCCTTCCAATGATCATTCTTACTAGTGATAAGGTGCCAAATTATTTTTACTCCCATGAAAATATTCACACTAAAGAGGTGTCCTTGATTCCAAGGCTACATACGGATTATTGACTCCAAGACAATCATCACTGTAACCTATCACATGACATTCTTATTTTATATATATGCTTAAAAATCTTATTTTATATATATGCTTGATATTTTTAATAGACATTATTTATTTTATTTATTTTTTAATAAAATATAGAAAAATTAAAATATTAAAAAGTTCTAAACCTTAACATCTAAATTATTCAAAAGTAAATATGTTTTTTTTTAATTAATTATTTGTATTCATTATCAAATTTTTAAAATTTATATGTATATCATTTTTTAAGAGTAATTACAATTATTCAAAAGTAAATACGCTGTTTTTTTTAATTAGTTATTTGTATGTATTATCATTTTTTTTTAAATTTATATGTATATCATTTTTTTATTATATAAAACATAGAGAGATTGAAAGATTGAAGAGTTCTACCCCTTCGATTTCAACATTGTTTATAACTAAGTATGTATAGTTTTTCAATATTTATTATTTATATCAATAAGGGTTGCTAATTTATTTTGAAGGCATGATTAAATATTAAAATTAATTAAGAATGATTTATTTAAATTAATTCATAAAAGTTTTCATCTTTAATATTAAATTCAATTAGTCATAAAATTGATATTTGTTGCATCGAGAGGCGTTCTATAGCCTAGTATAAGGAAGATTTTGTAACATTATGTAGAAGATCTTGTGACGTTTGTCCATATTATGTTGTAACATTTGTTATCAACAAAACAATAAAAAATAAAATTTTAACTATCTGCAAAAATCAACATCGGCCACAACTACAACTTAATATGGAGGAAAAGTTGTAATGTTCCTACCTAACAAAACAATAAAAAATAAAAAATTTAATTATCTGCTAAAAAAAATGTCAGTAAAAAAAACAACACAATATGGGAGAAATGTTGTAATGTTCCTACCTAAACAACACATGGTTTTATTGTACATGGTTTGGGAGGGCCTTGCAAATTGTTTTAATTAAGACCATTTGCAAGGCCTCCTAAACAACCCATGGTTTTATTGTACATGGTTTAGGAGGGCCTTGCAAATGGTTTTAATTAAGACCATGTGCAAGGACTCCTAAACAACACATATGGTTTTAAAACCGTGTATGGGGAGATGTTGTAATGTTCGTTTCTAACAAAATAAAAATTAATAAAAAAATATTATATGTCGGCCATAAATAATATTAAATATTAATGATAAAATATTATATGTCGATCATAAATGATATTAAATATTAATAATAAAAATATTATATGTCGACCTTAAATAAAAAGATGTGTTTTTTGGTTTGAATCAAATCAATAGCTCCTTGAGTGCAATACTTAATAAGAGGCTTGCACCTAGAGATATTTGATCCATCTCGACGCTTGATAGAGCCTAGGATTTGGATCTATGCTGGTTTATAAATTTATTATGTTGAGAGACTTATTTCTACAACCTAAGTGGAGATGTGTCTCTCTATTCCAGATAATATTAAAATATTATAGCCAATATAAGAAATAGTTGGTTTACGGGATGTGTTCATGTGTCCCAACTAATAGTAAAATATTATAGCCGACATAAGAAGTTAAAAAATATATAGTAACGAAGAGAAGTAAAAAGTAAAAAGTAAAATCAAGAAAAATTGCTAAAAAATAAAAATAAAGAAACAAATAAAAATAAGAATAACCCATCTCATACACATCTCATAAAAACTAATAGTAAAATATTATAGCCGACATAAGAAGTAAAAGAAAAAATAATAACATAAAGAAGTAAAAAATTTAAAAGTAAAACTTAAAAAAAACATAAAAATTAAGAAAAGTTGGTATAGACATACATATATACATATAGAGATAGAGAGGGAGAGAGAGTGTGTTAAATGCAACCTTAATAATATACTTAGTAGCAACTATTTATTTATTTAATTGATGTTTTTAAGAATTTTTTTGTAAGGTTCAAGAATTCTATTATATTAAAAAGAAAAAGAAAAATGTATAGAGCCAAGTCACCAAAGGACTTTGTTACAACAATATTATGCAGAACCCCAAGAAAAACATTGATTGTCTAAAGCAAAACAAAGACCTTATGCTAGCTAGTAACAGATAATCAAAATGCTCATCTGAGAAGAGTTGGCAATAGTTCCCCCACAGGTCGGGGGTTATGGTCGGACAAGTAAAAAATAAGATACCTATCAAACATTTGATCATAGCTTGAAGGCCTAACTAGCTAGTTAACATCAAAATGAGGAATCGAAGAAGGATTGACATCTAGAGCTTTGCTTTTCATCTCACCACCAGTCGTTGCAAGGCACCTCCAGTACACGAGCTAAGTGCTTGCCGTCAAGCCAAGTGGAAGCCTGTTAAACGTCTTGTCAGTGAGAGCCCGAGCAAGAGCATTGATTTTGGCATTTACCCAAGCAAATTCTTCACTTTGGAACCGAGTGAGAGTCTGAAGACTAGCTTCCACATTAGACATACGATTTTCCAAGGAGAGCTCATCTTCCTCCTGCTTGAGCTGCCCCTGAATGCAATCTTCCATGGCCATGGCCATTAGAGCTTTGACTGTTAGTAAACCCCCAGGGTCTTCGTATGACGAGTATCCTTGGTGTGGGCTGACCTCGTATCCTCCACTAGTCCACCAAATTTTGCTTCTAAATGTTTCACAAACATGCAAACTTGCTTCTTCTTCAACTGATTTACCAAGCGAGCAGTGTGAGCATGGGCCGATTCCTTGAATTCATGCTCAAAGAATCCTTAGATTATGTCCATCTCTTTTAGAGTGAGCGACACAACCCATTAGCAGTCTTACGTAAAAAGATTTTCTTCCTCACATGTTGGCTTTGCTAACCAAGAGAGCCTAAAGAGAATGCTTGCGAAGGAAGAGTGCAAATCCCTCAACCAACGTCTAGGTATTTGTGTCGAGGCCACCCTTTCCTGTGCCTTTGAATGAGAGTGAAAATCCCTCAACCAGTGTCTTGGTATATATGTTAATTTCAACCCTATATTTGTGTCGAGGCCACCCTTTCCTGTGCCTTTAAATGCGAGTGGGTTGCGGGTCTTCATTGTGATCACCTTTGAATTGGATTGCCACTAAGTCTCACTCAGGCGAGGGAGCCTGCCTTCGTATGAACCAATCAAAGCATTCACCTAAATGATGAGCCATAATACTATGACGAAGCCAATGCTTAAGAGACTAGGTGGAGGCTAGTGCTCCACACACTGGGCTGCATGGTACAACCCTCCCATCGTTATACATTGTAGACACGTGGGGTGATGGCCCCATCCTAGTGGCACCCGTTGTGGGGGGAAGTTTAAAATCTGTTAGTTCAACAAAAATGGTTTTGTTTAATGAGAAGGGAATTAAACCTTGGTCTCTAAGTTAACACAATCCCAATCACCTCACTACTTGCCAATAGACCACACACAATTGTTGTTAAGAAGCACAAGATGCATCTTCTAGTATAGTTATTTTTAAGACACATTCCTATAGCCTAAGTGGGATGATGTGTCCCTCTGTCTCAAATAATATTAAAATATTATAGCTAACATAAGAAGTATCCCAATCAAGGGGATGTGTCAATTTGTCCCATATAATAGTTAAATATTATAGACAACTTAAGAAGTAAAAAAAATGTAATAACAAAAAGAAGTAAGAGTAAAAGTAAAAAGAAATAAAAATAAAAATTAAGAAAAATTACAATGCCCAACATAAAGAAAACAAGAAAGCAATAAAAATAAAAATAACCCATCTCATAAAAAATAATAGTAAAGGCCCCCATAAAAATAAAATTAAAAGTAAAAATAAGTAGAAGTAAAAATAAGTAAAACAAGAAATTAAAAAAAATTGTTATTAAAAAAAGAAAAAAAACAAACTCGAGAAGATATTTGAACCTTGCTCTAAAGGTTAAGGCAAACTCAATCACCTCTCTACATGCCAATAGACCACACACACATGTTGATAAAAACACACACAAATGTTGATAAAAACACAAGATGCATTTAATTTATCAATAATTTAACTTCATTGTATCGATTTCAACAATGCATTGTTTTTTGTTATTTACATATATGCATTGAATTTTATTAATTTATCATTTTAATAACAAAACCTACCTTGCATTGGTTTCAACAAATTAAAGTTTTGTGTTATTTGTTTCAAAGCATATCGTAAGAAAAAACAATTTTATTTTAATATTAACATGGATCCTCATGATAATAGTTCGAATAGTGAAGATATTGACAATCAAATAAGCAAAGTACGAAGAAAGGATAGAACTCAAAGAGAAAACGAATCATTAGAATGTACAGAAGAACATAAAAAAACAAGATCATGAACGAAAGAGATTACAAAGGGAGAAAGAATCATCAAAACACATAGAAGAATGAAAAAAATAGGATCGCGAATGACATAGATCACAAAGGGATAATATGACTCGAGAACAAAGGGAAAATCATAAACGACAAGAAGTTGAAAGAAAAAGGGAACAACAAAACAAATTCCACCGAAACTCACTTGGGTTTTGACAATCCATAAGTCACAGGGGTTAACATTCGAGAAGGCAACTATAAATATTGGAAACAAAGAACGACAGGGACTCCCATTTACATCTTGAATAAAAGGTTACGGTGGTCTTCAAATTCAACCTCCTTTCACAAATGATCGATATGAGAAGATGCCAAAGGGAGGAAGAGTGGCATCAAGAAAAAAAGGAAGAAGAAAGATTAAAGTTGATCACATTGTAATATATTTGTACTTAAACATTATATAGGATTATATTCTTTGATGTACAACATCAACCAACAAGTTGACATATATTGTATTCAAACATTATATTCGTTGATATGTATCCATCTGCATTGTTAAAACTTTTGATGTAATAATTTAGCTATGATTACCTAGAATACATTAAAACTTTGCATTGTTTTGACATGCACATTGTGACTGGAACCAGTATAGACCCATCTAACTCTGGTTCTATGAAGCACTGAGAGGGATCAAATCCCTTTAGATGCAAATTGTTCCTTCACTTTTTTCACTCAAAAAGGGGTTTGCACCTCAAGGGATTTGATCCCTCTCTACACTTCATAGAACCAGCGTTAGATGGGTCTATGCTAGTATAAATATAAATAAATAATAAAATTATTATTATAAATTTTGTATTTGATGAACAAAAGTAAACATCAAATTCTAGCATGTTTCACATATCCACCCATCCATATTCATACTCACCCTACAACCAATCAACCATTATGTTAGTATAAGACACCACTAATTTGTGGTTTCCCTTGTTTGCATAAGGATTATGGTATGTGGAGACTTATATGTTGCCACAAGTCAACCCTAAAAAACAATGTGGGATAACACACAAAAGGATAGGAGATTTTACAATCATGGAAGCACTTCCAAAGTGTATGTGTCGCACACACATACCCACACTAAACATAAATTTTCAGCGTGTTTCACAGAGCCATCCATCCATACTCGATCATATTCACCATACAACCAATTAACCATTATGTTAGTATATTACACCACTCATTTGTGGTTCCCCCCATTGGCATTATGATTATGATATGCGTGTACTTATGTGTTGTCATAAACCAACCCTCACAACTAATGTGGGACATCACACAAGATATATGTATCCAATTCTTGTGTTGCACACACATACCCACACAAGATGTTTCACAGAGGAAGAGGTATTTTTATGCAAGTAAATGTACTCACCCACAACAAAATCAAGCATTATACTAGTATTTCCTCAGTAGGCCTAATGGTTAAGAACATGTGTTTCCTCCTAGGAGGTCATAGGTTCAAGTCCCAGGGGGGGGGGGGGGGGGGGAGGTAAGGTATGTACACCTCTATAGACTTTAACAATTACATCATTGCACAAAAGGGGTCCATTGTCCCACAAATAAGGGGGTCTCATACACCAAATGGGTGTCTGGCTTGGTTGTGACCTTAAAAATAGATTGCTATTATTATTATTATTTAATATAGGAGACACCATTCCCTTGTGGATGGCCCCAATGGAATAAGGATCATGGTATGATGGGACTTATACCCTATCAGGGATCAATCCTCATAACCAATGTGGGATAACACACAAGAGGAGAAGAGACATTTTAGTTGTAAAAACAATTTTAGGCTGCCACATGATAAATGTATCCAATTGTTGTTTCACAGTCACACATCCACACAAAAGCACATAAGAAGAGGGGAAGATCAAGTAAACAAGCATACTCACCTCATTACCAATCAACAATTATATTGGTAGGAGACACCACTTATTTCCAATTGCCTCCTCTAACATAAGATCATGGCATGTTTGAACTTATATATTATCACTTAGTAATATTTTTAACATCAAATCAACAAGTTGTAAATGTGCAAAAATAACATCTTGTGCAATCACTTTCATAAAATTTAATTGATAAAAGAAACTAAGAAGAATTGCGCTTATATATATATATATATATATATATATATATATTTAAACATATTAAGGAATTAATTACAATATAAATAGTATGACACATGTTAAGGAATTAATTACAATATAAATAGTATGACACATGTAAATAAAAGGGATGAAGGTATTATAAATTAAATCTCTCCATTGCATTTGTGATTTTTTTTTTTACATATACAGGTGCCCCCTTCTAAGGGAGGATAATAATAATTTCTCTTAGCACATAAGCTAAACCTATGCAGGTGTATTTAAGTCCTAAAATCAATATAATAAATACAATGTATTTTTCTAATTATGAAATAATTTTGAAATGATTATATAATTTTGATATAAAATATATAAGCTTAAATAAGCATGAGGTCGGCCAATATGATAGACAACCAAGAAATTAATAATAAAAAATAACATTGTTTTTGTAATACACTAAACAAAATTGATTATGCTGTTGGGGCGGAGGGAGCTCCAAGAAAGCCCAATTTAGCGGCTCTCTTCGCTCCAAGAAACCTGGTGTGTTGGGGTTTGATCTTGGATTTCGATGGCGAGATTGAGCGGACCGCATACGCCCAGCTATGCAGTCGCCTCTCTTGAATTCGACGAGAGATTGCAGTCTGTGAAATGTAAACGCTGGTCTTCGAATTTTCGAAGCTTTCTCAGACTCTAATCTGATCAGAGTCTTGGAGGCGTGTTTTGCAGTTTACCAGAATAGTTGGGAGGCAGTATGATGACGGGACGAGACCTTGCTATGCGGAGGATCATCTGAGATCGGAAGCTGGTATGATCCTGGCGATCAGATTGGATGATGCGGATATCGCTGAGAGACAGATCTTTCACCGCCATCTTGTTTGATATCATCCCCATATTCGATCTCCATTTTCTTGATCCAACATGAAGACTGCTCCTCTCGTCAGCGCGGTTTTGGTGGGGGCAGGCTCTGTTTCTGTGGCGATTATCAAGTTCCAGCTGCGGCTCGAGAGAAACAAGATTTTGATGAGCTGATCCGGGGGGATTGTTGAATCATCGCTCTCCCCGATTCGCTCTTCAAGATTTTCACAGAGATATTTATCGATGAAGAGCTGTGGTGGAAGATCGCTCTCTGGTTTCACATGGGACGAAATGGACCGGCTCGAGGATGGAGGCAGTGTCTGAGATTCGCGGTGGCTCGGCTCGGGTGCCGTGCTTTGAGTTGGAGAGATTTCTGTTTGAATCTTGGTTTTCATTGGAATATTATAATGATATGGAAGGCTCCAAGAACTGGGTCGAGGGTTTCGGCCTTCGATCTTGATCTATCAAGATTGAATGGCTCCACCATGACAGACCTTCAGGAATCATGGAGGAGGTAGTGAATCGGTGCTCGCGTGCGGTTGAGAAGGTGTCTTGCCGTCCATTAGCCAAGGTTGGAGACTGTTTTGGGCTCACTCCAGAGTTGAGAGGCCGTAGGAGGTCATATCCTTCCTTTTGCTGATGAGGATGCAGGTCATTTTTTGCCGTCGACTGAGAGGCCGTTTCCTTCCTTTTGTTGTGGTTTGATTGAGCGGCATGCTGCTGGACGAATGGCTCCTTCATGATCTGTTTGATTTTACTAAGAAAGATTGCCTGCCTTATATGGCAGTGATGGTGTCTGTTTGATATACTCTTGTGTGGTGACCCGTTTTGCTCCTTCGGGAACTTTGTGGCGGCGACGACATTTCAGAGGCGGTGGCCTTTGCTTTTGGCAGTATGTCTGATCTTAGATTTTTGTGATCTGATTTTTTATTTGGGTTGTGATATCCATATTTTGGGACAGTTTTGTAATTTTTTGGTTACGTTTATATGAGACAGCTAATATGTGACAATGTAGGGATCCTAGTGATCCTATTACATGTGCAGATATGTAATTTTGTTCTACTTTGAAATAAAATTATGAATTTTTTCCGGGGAAAAAAAAATACACTAAACAATTACTAAATTGTTTAAGACTTATATATAGGGATAAAATGTTATGGAATTATTATTACTAATAAATAAATAACCGAGAGGAATCAAAATTGAAGTAGCGGTTAAAAGAGTTTTTGTTGACCCACAAGGGGAAATGACAAATGGCGAAAGTTGCTGAGTAAAAACTCAAGTGATGTAGGAAGCATCTTCCCCAAAATCAAGCCGAGACTCCTTGTGGAGCATTAATGAACATGTGACTCGTAAATGACCAAGTCCTAGGCAAAATACTATAAAGTATTGTTTCCATCGAGTAAGCAGGAGGCTTGCGATGGAGGGGAAATGATCTATTTGATGCAAAGATAAAGATTGTGCATTGATTGGTATTTTCCCTTGTGGTTCAACAAACAGGCCCAGGGGTTCTAGAGCAAGTAATTTGGTTGCTTTGGGAGTTGGTTGGGAGGAACAACATCTTCAGTTTCATTTTCCCATCAGCGACAACATGTTATTTTCTTATTTATTTGGTACATTAAATTTGTGATTTAAATTCTGGAAGTAGATTATTGATCTTACTGAGCTTATAAAATGTTAGTATGCAGAAGTTGTTTATTAGAATTTTACAGTCTGTTAATCTTTTATTATCTCTTCTTGTATAAATTGCTCATGTACAAAGCATCTTAATTAGTAGAGATTTCTTTATTTTTCGTCAGTCATTATCATATCATACAAACCCTAGTATCATATTTCTTTTCTAAATTCAAGTATATGTAATTAAAAACCTCAAAAATCAAATAAGGAAACATAGATGAAGATTAGAGCCAAGAGGCTTCATATCATCAAAATGCAGAACTAATATCTATTGAACATTGTATATACCGTTAACCATATTTTCTTTTCCATTATAAACAGATCAAACGATAAACTGAGCAAAGAGATCGAGTACAAAATGCTCACAAACAGTCAATTTCAGAGAGTCCAAAGATCAGGCTAATATTTCCTTACAGTCACAAATAAAACTGAAAATGGTAACTAAATTGAAATTTGACTTTCAGCCAAACATCTTTCATCAAAACAAAGCCATTACGATAACTAATAAACAATGCATTATAATAAAAAAGGTCGAGAGCCAATCTTTTAACAAACAATTAAAACCCAACAATTTTCCTTTTAAAACCTCGATGGTTTTCCAAACGCAAAACCGATTACTAGATCCAACAATACAAATACTCCCTTCTAACTTATCTTAACATTACAAAGGACAAGAAGCCCTTTCTTTCCCAAACTCCGAGCAGGGTAAACTTTGGATCTCTTCCAATCGACTTTTAACTAAAGGTAAGTCATTCCTTGCTTTTGCATAATGGATTTGCCATTGATAAAGAAGCCACACAAGGATTTGTACATGCATGCAAGGCCTACAAATGTTATATTTTGATTCAGAGGTTGTCTAAAACACAAAAACAAAATTCAGATTAAAAAGTTTAGAATAAAAATGGTCTTACCTCAGAAAAGAGCATTGGGATGCTTAGAAGGAAGTGAACCTTGCACGACCCTTTTGCTACCCATCGATTGCAAGCTAGCAGTTTAAAAGTTGTTTGAGTATGCAAATAACAAACCTCATACATATCTTTGTAAATAGAAATGCTTAGAGTGCTAAGGGTTCTTCTCCTCCAAGTTCTCCATTACTTTTCCCTGTATAAACCAAAAGCTCGAGATTTCATTTATTTCCTCTTTATGCTGCATAAAATCAAGCTCACTAAATTATTATTACCTTTTAAATACCGGTTATCCTCACTGGTATAGGAAGTTTCTCCATCAGCAACCGAAGGCAGGCACACCGGAACCTTAAACCCTTCCACATAGGAAAACAAAGACAACTCAAAGATTGTACAAAGAAAGAGACTCAACCAAACATGCTGATAAACCACATATAGCACATCCTAAGTTGTTTTAACCAAGAAAAACTCGCTAGGAGTCATGCCAGGAGGTAAATTAAATGCATAGAAAAGCACGACTATCAGCGAGGAGATCCATAAACGAAACCATAAACAAACCAACACTGTGAACGAAAGGTCAAGTTCACGACTGCATAACTACACACACATTTTTCCAAATCTTGGCATAAAACCCTAAGACTTCATCCAACAATGTGGATTGTGAGGAGTTACAAGTGGAGGGCCAATATCAACCTTCTTTTCACGAGGAGCAGTAAAGTTTTCCAAAACATTAAAGTTTCCTAGCCGCGATGTCAACTCGCAAGCCACGACCTTTGGGTAACTTAAAAACCTTATTTAAACCTCCTTTCATTTCACATGAACTGTCATCCAATTGCTTGCAACTTAAAATCCTTGTAACTCCCATGGTCTTATATATTAACCTTTGAATTGTGGTTTACGACGTAGGTTATGCCCTTTTAATTTTTTTTTATCATCGCATGTAAGAGCTTTCTAGGCATGTATGCCTTTTAACCCTTGTCTCAATCAGTCAACTACCACATTAAAACCTTTAAAGTTAGTTGGGGTAAGTTATTACCTGGGCAATGGTGTGTGGCAGGATTGTCAGTCCTTGCCCACATGCACACTCCACCAAGGAGTTGATTGACCCTCACGTGGGTAGGAGAAGCCACCACGATCCCCATTCTTCAATTTTCACTCACGCAGAGAGCTGGGAGAGTCGTTTTCGGCATTCATGATTTTCCCTGTGTGTGTGGCCTTACCCTCACAATTTGGTTGTGTGGAGCTCTCATTCACGATTTTGGACCCTGAACATTTTCCCATCATTCGACAGTCACGTTGGGCTCTCTCTCAAACGGATGGAAGTTGTTATATGTGTAAATCTCGTTTTTGGATGTTGCTGTGAGTAGCTACCTTACTGGTTTTGTGGTTCTGTGTATACGAATCCATCTCCATGCTGAGAGTTTGTTGTGTTTGATTCCTTTTCCAATTTTGGGTTGTGTCTTTCCCGTTGCTTTAGTGGTGAGATTGTGGCGATTGTTTTCACCATGTGTGTGGGTTGTTGCTGAGTTGTTTTGGCCACGTTAGGGCCAAGAACAACTCTGAGATCGTTTTGCTCAGTCGGAGCTGTGTATCATCATTTTGGCTACCGTAATGTTTCCTTGTTCTTCCCCAGAGCTGTGAATTGCTCGATTTTGCTGTGTATGCAGTGGTTGGTCTTTGGACTGTATTGGAGCAGGAATGAAGGCTTGGTCTGCTTGATAAACCTCGTGTGTTCGGGAGCATCATAGACAGAGCTAGAGGGATGGATTTCTTCTCCACACCCCCTAAATAGCATTGGAAGGGAAGTTAGGGCCTGAGGGACTGTGCAGCAGAGAAGGGACTGATTCCTTGTGTTGGGTGTGTGTGGGTGTCCTAGAATCCAGGCTAGTTCTAGTGCAGGTGTCCTTAGCTCTTCAGTGAGCCCACCAGCTTAGTAGTTAGCTTTTCCCAGCTCCTTGATGGCCTGATAAACCCAACTGTGTTGGCTTGGCTAAGTTGTGTATCTTTGGCTATCTGTGAGCTTGCTTAGTTTCCTTATTCCTTGGGGAATGATGCCCATCTCGGGGGTGGAAATGTTGCTGAGAGATTAAGGAGCACACTAGCCTATGGTTGGGTGGAATGCTGCAGCGACATAGCTGGTTGAGGGGAGCTTCATTCAAAGATAAGTATTCTTGTCTATTTCATCTTCGCAATTGTATTTACTGTTTAATGAATTACAATGAACATGCTAAATGCTTGAATGTATGGTTTTGCTTCCGCTGAATGGTAATGATGTATCCATGTTTTACTTTCAAAGCATTTCAGTTTTTATGTATATATTCATGGGGCTAGTTTCCCGGATAGATAATGGTATGGTAGCATCCTCTTCGTCGGTCGGAGGGTCGGGTACGTTACAGCATGGTATCAGATCTCGCGTTGCAGCATGGGCCTCAATGGGCCATGAAGAAGCAGTGACAAAGGCAAGTTGCCCTCATCCCAACAGAGGAAAAATGAGAAAATCAGGAAGATTTCAGAAAATTTCAAAAAAATTTCTAAGTATGGGAAATATCGGGTGGCTTAGACTAAAGCCCATCCGATACGTTGGATGGCTTAGGCTGAAGCCCATCCGATACATCGGAGGACTTAAGCTGAAGCCCATCTGGTAAAGAAACCAAGCGGAAATAAATTTCAAAAATTTTCTAAGTTTGAAATTTTACCGGAGGTCTCGGTTGGGAGGAGTTGATACATCTGCGAACATCCCAATACCTAGCTGATAGGGAAAACGAAGAGGAAAATTTCAAAAAAAATTCGGAGTATAAAAATCGTCGAAAGACGTTCGTTGAAGTAGAGCCGAAGCTCTTAGCTGGGAGGGGCTAAAGCTCTCAGCTGGGAGGAGATGGAGGTCTCGGCCAGATGGAGCCAAGGTGTCGGTAAGGCTCACCGGAAGGGAGCCGACGCGGCAGCGGAAAGAAGAAGAAGAGAAGAAAAATTCACAAATTTTTGTAAGTAGAGGAAATCTTGGAAAAAAATAGAAGATTGGTCAGCCGATGCATCGAAAGATAGAGGAATATCAAACCGATGTGTCGAAAGACAGAGGAAGATCGAGCCAATGTGCGTCAGAAGATAGAGGAAGATCAATCCGAGGCGTCAGAAAGGAATAGAGGATCAATCAGCCAATGTGCATCAGAAGATAGATGAAGATGGACCCAATATGGCATCAAAAGACAAATGAAGATGGATCCGATAAGGCATCGGAAGACAGATGAAGATCGGTCCGCCGAGGTGTTGGAAGCGTTGTCAACTAGTGAGCCGATACATCGAATGGCTAGTTGGGAAAGGATCCGATCAGACCAAAAAAAATCTGAGTTTTTCAGTGGGATTTTTCAGCAGATTTCAGCAGTTTTTCAGTGGATTTAGAGGTGCTAAAATGGCAAAAAATGGCAGTGATCTTATGCGCCGGATTGCACGAAAATCAACTATAAGATCGCTACCACCTTTACCCCCATCGTCCCCCTGAGGCAGTCGTTCTTTGAGGAAGAAAATTCCATGTTTTGGGAAAAGTTTTCATTGTATGATTTTTCCAAGAGAAGGTAAGTAATTCTGATTTGTATAAATGTTATGCAGCTAATAGTTGTGTTACTAACACATTTGCAGAATCATAGTGACCTTCAAGGGCAGTATTCCAAGTAGTGTGGTTTGGTAAAGTAAGTTGTGGTTCAACCATGAGAACCCATGACGGATATGATGCTCGGGATTCCTACGAGCGTGCACGAGATGCCATGGGAGAAAATTTCCAAGTTGGAAATGATGACATAGAGTCTAATGGAAGGAGATTCTAGGAGACACCGCTAGATATTGTAGCCACCATGAGAAGTTTGATTAAAGCCTAGGAAGAGCAGCATCAGTTGAATGCTGCTATGTTGCATAGTTTGACAGAGTTGCAAAGGAAGATAGACTCTGGATAGGGTACAATAAAACCAGAAGGTAGTAAGAGCAGTACCAGGAGAAGAAGAAGGACTTCTAGTAGATCATCTGACTCAGAAGAATCCAGCGGGGATTCAAGCTCTTTTTCTCGTAAGGGAAAGATAAAGAGGCACCATAGGGATCGCTCTTGGGATGAATTTAAGAAGGCTAAACCTCCTACATTCAACGGTGAGGTAAAGACTGGACAAGAGGTTGAAGCTTGTCTTCTTGGGATAAAGAAGTACTTCCAAGTCCAAGATTACTCGGGAAACGTGAAGGCAAGGGTTTCCATATTCAATCTGAATGGAAGAGCATCCATTTGGTGGGAGCACTTCAAGCAAGTAAAAATGATCAATGAAAGGAGACTTAAGTGGAAACAGTTCAAGAAGTATTTCAAGCAGAAATACATCTCTGATAGGTATTATGATGACAAGATTAAGGAGTTCCATGAGTTGAGATTGGGACAACAGACCATGGAAGAGTATGCAAATAAGTTCTTGGAATTGTTGAGGTATGTGAGGTACATCAAAGATGAGAAAGTGAAAATCCAATGTTTCCTGAGTGGATTGCCTCAGTCTTACAAAGATAGAATTGAGTTTTATGAACCTAGAACTCTTGAAGAAGCAATAAGGAAGGCTAAGTATTGCTATGAGAAAAGCAAAGGAAAACCTAATTACCATAAGACATGGAAGGACAAGAAGAATGAGAAGTTTGACCGAAGGAAGAAGGGATTCAAACCTTCTAACTTCAGGAATCAGCAAAAGCAGCCATCCCAAGCTGCAAGTAAGCCAGTTGGAGTGATAGGAGAAAAGCCTAAAGATCCACAATAGAATAGAGGACCACTCCAATGTTGGAAATGTGGAGGACCCCACATGCACAGAAATTGTCCACTCGAGAATGAGAGTACAAGGCTAGCTTATAACATTCAAGAAGCAGAAACAGTGGGTCAAGTAGCAAGAGCCATCCCTAGGATTTATGTAGCACTGGAGGACCGCCAGACAGATCACCAGTTAATTGTGGTTGAAGTTGCAGGTAAGATTGTTGAGCAATTTGTTTCTATTTTGATTGATCCCGGTTCTACTCACAGTTACATTACTCCTAAAGTAGTGGAGATTTGTGCTTTTAAGAAAGTAAAGCATAGCAAGTCTTGGTTAGTTTAGCTAGCCACTGGAACTAAGAGAAAGGTTAGTGAAGTGGTAGAGAAATGTCCATTGGTCATGAATGGATTGGTCACTTGTGCAGATCTGAATGTTCTACCACTTGGTTCCTATGATGTTCTCATTGGAATGGATTGGTTAGAAGATCACAGAGTAAAGCTTGACTGTTATAATAAGACTTTCGAATGCATGGATGAAGAAGGGAACCTAGTAGTGGTAAGAGGTATTCCAAAGGTGATTTCAGTAAGGCAGGTTTCAACAATGCAGTTGAAGAAGTTTTGTAGGAAAGGTTTCCAGTTGTATGCAGCTCATATTTTGGAGGCAACAGAGGATGAAACTCCGAGGTTGGAGGACTTTCATGTGTTGCAGGAATTCATGGATGTGTTTCCTGATGAGATTCTAGGGCTTCCTCCAGAGAGACATTGATTTTACAATTGAACTTGTGCCAAGGGCAGCACTAGTGTCCAAGACACCCTATAGAATGGAAATGGGAAGTTATTTCCATGGATTTTATTACATGATTGCCAATGACTTGGAGACAACATGATTCCATCATGGTTGTGGTGGAAAAGTTGACAAAAGTAGCACATTTTCTACTGGTTAAGTCTACGCATAAGACTGATGACATTGCAAAGATATTCACGAAGGATATTTTCAAATTGCATGGATTGCCTAAGGCAATAGTCTTTGATAGAGATGTCAAGTTCACTTCCAATTTTTGGAAGGGGTTGTTTGCAGATTTGGGTACAAAGTTGAACTTTAGCACTGCCTACCATCCTCAGACTAATGGTAAGACAGAGAGAGTTAATCAAGTGCTTGAAGACATGCTTCGCATGTATGTGATGGACAAACCAAATAAGTGGTAAGATTACTTACACTTGGTAGAGTTTGCTTATAACAATGGACAACAAACATCCTTGGGGATGAGCCCATACGAAGCTTTGTATGGCCGAAGGTGTAGGCCACCAGTGACTTGGGATAATCCAGTGAAGAGGGTTGTGCTTGGTCTAGAATTGCTCAAGGAAATGGAGTAAGAGGTTGCAAATATCGGGCAAAATCTGAAAGCAGCTCAAGACAGACATAAAAGCTATGCAAATAAGCATAGGGTGAACAGAGAGTTTAGTGTTGGAGATCACGTTTACCTCGGAGTGAGGGAAAATAAGAGTTCCTTAAATCTTGGAAGTTGTGCCAAGTTGTCACCAAGATATTGTGGGCCGTTTGAAGTGCTTGAAAGAATAGGGTCAGTTGCATATAGACTTGCATTGCCTGCTAGCACTAGAGCTCATAATGTTTTTCATGTTTCTTTGCTTACGAAATATGTACATGATCCTAACCATGTGATAAAGTGGGATGTGATTCAGGTGGAACCCGAAGGAGAGTTTCAAATTTAGCCAATGCGCATCCTCGACAGGAAGGTCACAATGCTCCGAAACTGAGCGATAGGGCAGGTAAAGGTGCAATGGAAGCACTAGGGTCCTGAATAGGCTACGTGGGAGCTGGAGGATGCCATGCGATTGGCACATCCATTTTTGTTCAAGTCTATGGAACACTGAGGCGATAACAGTGTAGCATTTTGTTCAATTTTGTGAAGCACTAAGGATAGTGCTATTGAAGGGGGAGGGGAATGTAACACCTCAGTTTTGACCCCGTTTGCATTAAAATGTATATGATGTATATGTTGTAATTAATCGTGGTGTGGAGCTAAATACAAAAGCCCCACCATTGATTTTATTGTTTTATGTTTCGATGATTAAAATTGTTTCCGATGGTATATCATGCTATCCGGGACATATTAAATTTGGCATCATGTAAACATGCATTTTAATTAAAAAGACCCACAACCAGCTATGTCAATGCAACCATAATGAAAATTACATGATTTTCTTAAGGATAGGGAGGGAAATTATTTAACCCTTGGGACCAATGGGGAAAGGCCAAGTGTCAGTTGTTAAACCCATTTAGCTGTCACCCACCCTTTTGACTTACTCACCTTTCCTTGTCTCAATCAGTTAACTACAACATTAAAACCTTTAAAGTTAGTTGGGGGAAGTTATTGCCTGGGCAGTGGTGTGTGGGAGGCCTATCAGTCCTTTCTCACACGCACACTCCACCAAGGAGCTGATTGACCCTCACGTGGGCAGGAGAAGCCACCACGACCCCCATTCTTCAATTTTCACTCACGCAGAGAGCTGGGAGAGCCGTTTTGGGCATTCACGATTTTCCCTGTGTGTGTGGCCTTACCCTCACGATTTGGCTGTGTGGAGCTCTCATTCACGATTTTGGACCCTAAACATTTTCCCATCATCCGACAGTCACGTTGGGCTCTCTCTCAAATGGATGGAAGTTATTGTATGTGTAAATCTTGTTTTTGGATGTTGCTGTGCATAGCTACCTTACCGGTTTTGTGGTTTTGTGTATATGAATCCATCTCCATGCTGAGAGTCTTTTGAGTTTGATTCCTTTTCCAATTTCGGGCTATGTCTTTCCCATTGCTTTAGTGGTGAGATCGTGGCTGTTGTTTTCCCCATGTGTGTGGCTTGTTGATGAGTTGTTTTGGCCATGTTAGGGCCAAGAACAACCCTGAGATCGTTTTGCTCAATCGGAGCTGTGTATCACCATTTTGGCTACCATAATGTTTCCTTATTCTTCCCTAGAGCCGTGAATTGCTCGATTTTGCTGTGTATGCAGTGTTTGGTCTTTGGACTGTATTGGAGTGGGAATGAAGGCTTGGTCTGCTTGATAAACCTGGTGTGTTTGGGAGCCTCATAGACAGAGCTAGAGGGCTGGCTTTCTTCTCCACACCCCTTGAATAGCACTGGAATGGAAGTCAGGGCCTGACGGGCTGTGCAGCAGAGAATGGACCGATTCCTTGTGTTGGGTGTGTGTGGGTATCCTAGAAGTCAGGCTAGTTCTGGTGCAGGTGTCCTTAGCTCTTCAGTGAGCCCACCAGCTTAGCAGTCATCTTTTCCCAGCTCCTTGGTGGCTTGATAAACCCAACTGTGTTGGCTTGGTTGAGTTGTGTATCTTTGGCTATGTGCGAGCCTGATTAGTTTCCTTATTCCTTGGGGAATCATCCCCATCTCGAGGGTGGAAATGTTGCTGAGAGATTAAGGAGCACACTGGCCTATGGTTGGGCGGAACGTTGCAACGACATAGCTGGTTGTGGGGAGCTTCATTCAAAGATAAGTATTTTTGTCTATTTCATCTCTGCAATTGTATTTACTATTTACTGAATTACAATGAACATGTTGAATGCTTGAATGTATGGTTTTGCTTCTGCTGAATGGTAATGATGTATCCATGTTTTACTTTCAAAGCATTTCAGTTTTTATGTATATGTTCATGGGGTTAGTTTCCCGAATAGATAATGGTATGGTAGCGTCCTCTTCGCCGGTCGGAGAGTCGGGGATGTTACAACTATCAGTCTATGGCATTGGGTGGGCCTCGATGCAAATCGTCAGATAGATAACTTACTCCAATTTCATTTACATACTAGAGAAATTTAGTCAAATCATTAAAAAGAACCAATCATAAAATGAAAAATAGATTTTAAAAAATAAAAAATAAAAATATAATTTTATTTTAAAAATATTAATTTAATATATAAATTTTATAAAATTTATGTAAAACTTTTGCAAAAGTATATAATTTAATTAAAGTCAAAATTATTGTTTGAATAAAGGATAGCTATATACTTGGCTTACGCATGTATAATAAACATATTGGATAACTTTTTTTCTTAGATTCCATAGAGAGGAGGATGATAATAATTATTTCTTAATAGAAATTCATAGGGTATGCATTTTTATTTAAAATCAATGTAATAAGTACAATATATTTATTAAAGAAATTAAATACTTATAAAATTAATATTAGTATTATATAAAACAAGAATTTTTTTTTTAACAAAAACGTTTATGATATATTAATAACTCAGCAAAAGACCGCTGGAACAAAAACCTATTACAGCCACCTTACCATCTTCTTCTTCTTC
>LPNX011083658.1:605574-661396 GCA_001517045.1 Pseudotsuga menziesii
CCTCAGCCTTTTTCGGGCAATTACGGATGAAGTGCCCATATTCCTGGCAGCCCCGACACTTGAAGGGGAGCTGTTCGTAGTCGAGCCTTTGGAAATGAGACCAATTCCCCACAGTCAGCTTAATTGCTTCTGGTAGACCAGCTTCTAGGTCCACCTCCACGCAGATCCGGGCGCAGGCATAGTGATCCTTTGGACTTGCCATGTCAATATAGTTCTCGAGTACAGTCCCGATTGCTTGGAGAGATTTGGTATTCCAGCAATGCATGGGAAGGTTAGGAAGTCTGACCCAGACTGGCACGGCCTTAGGGATGTCCGCCTCGGGGTCGAAATCCGGGGTCCAACCATTGAGGTAGAGACCTTGCGGCCCCATGAAGTAGGGCCCATTCCTGAAGATTAGATCTTTATCTTCCTTTGATTCGAAGTCAAAAAGGAAAAATCCCCTACCGACAGAGTAGGATGCCACGTTTTTGGAGATGAGGGGTCTCCAGTTTCGTTGGACCCAGCTATCAGTTGTCTTTGGCGAAGGCCAGAGCCCCATGAATTGCCCGACCAGGGCTCTGTCTGCCAGGGAGAGAGCAACCCTCATAGTTTCTTCAGGCGGAAGGGCTACTTCCGGGACTTCCTCTATTCTCTTTACAAACTTCGGGGGGTTTCTCGAACCCGATCTCCTGATCTGAGGCCGGATAAGGTTCTCAAAGGCCTCAGACCTCGGATCTGGAGGCACACCTCCCATCCCAGCCATCGGGTTGGCCTTCAATTCATTGGCATTCACGTCAGCTGTGAAGATGCCCCGTAGACCGCCCTCTGGGCCCTACGAACCCCACTAGGAAGAACTCGCCAGACCAGCACCTCGAACTCTGAAGATCCAGGCTCAATAGCGATTCAGCACTAAAGGGGCCGATCAGGCACGGGGAACTCTTCCAGGGGAGTCGTGCATGCAGCTGCTCGCGTCCTCACCAACCTGCTCGTGGATCGCCTCTGGAGATGCGCTCTATCGTCCAACCAAAATTCTAAAAAAATCGCTCCCATTACAGGAATATTATATAAAACAAGAATTATCACAGATATATATTTTTATTTAAAATCAATATAATGAGTAACATGTATTTATTGTAAAAATTAAATACTTTTAAAATTATTATTATTAAATAAAACAAAAAGTATCCATGTCCATGTAAGGGAAGCCAACATAATTAGAACCTAATGAAAGCTACAAACAAAAAGAAGTATAAAAATTGTTGTGATGAAAAAGAAATGTAAACATGAAGGGAAACTACGATTTTTCTAATGAAAATGTGCTTGTTTTTCTTGCATGCAAAAGCTTGGAAAGTAAGCAAAAAGAAAAGCAAAATGTTTATTTTTTATTTTTTATACAAGTATATGGTTTTTTATTAAACCATAGGAAATTGTTTATGTTATGTGTTGTAAAACAAGTAAGGAAAAACTTTATTTTTTATATAAGTTTGGTTCTCTATTAAATCATAGGAAATTGTTTATGTTATGTGTTGTAAAATAAGCAAGGAAAAATTTGTAGATGATATTGGTTATGTGTTGTATCTTTTAAACTAAAATTGAAAATGCTAAGAGTATCTTTGTTCGGTTTAGGAAATGGATGACATTATTTAGAATCTGAACTTTTAAACTTGAACAAATATTGAATTGAGGAAAAAACAAAACATTATTAGAGAGCAGTTTGAAATATGAACAAAAATGCAACAGTAACTAGTAGCCAATGAGAAGACATTTGCATTGTAGGGAAAATAGTCAATTCTATTAAGCAAAAGCAGTTTGGATTATAGTGCAATGTCTTTTACATCCATGTTTATTAACAGGTTGTGTCTGTAAAACAGAGTACAAAATAGCCCACAGTTAGAAAAACAAGGGAAGTATATTGGCTTAGACTTCTACTTGCCCATTGCTTGTTGTTGCAATCTTAAAGACTAGCATTTGCACCGAGAGGGTTAAAATATTGAGTCTTTCCACAACTGAACCTTTCTGACTTACCTTGGGAGACTGGAAATTACATTTTCATAATACTTTTGTGGGTACTACTGACCCGACTTACAATTGAGGTTTTACCTCAAGACATTCATGACTAAATACATCAATGACATCCTCGATTAGAGGATCAACATATAATCTTCCCCCTCTCTCTCCCCCAATCTCTCTCCCTCTCTCCGCACTCCTCTCCCCCCTCTCTCTCCCTCTCCCCCTCACCTCTCCCCCCCTCTCTCCCTTTTCCTCTCTCTCCCTCCCTCTCTCCCCCCCTTCTTCCTCCCCCCTCTCTTCCTCTCTCTCTCTCTCTCCCCCCCCTACTCATCCCTCTATCCCCCCTCTCTCTCCCTCTCTCTTCCTCACTCTCTCCCTCTGCCTCTCTCTCTTCCCGCTCTCTCTCCCTCCTAATCACCCTTTCCTACCACCTACTACCCACAATCTCTCTTTTTTTCTCTCTCCTCACATCCTATACGTCTCTTTCTCTTTAATTTCCCTAATTATCCCTAAACCCTGTCCTCTCTCTCCACCGCAATCTCTATCTTTTTCTTTCCCCACCCCAATTTTAATAAATTTGTATTGCCAATTAAAAATAGTGTACATGTAAATACATATAAATAATATACATATAACCTACCTCTAACTTATTTAGGTTTGACTTTTGACATAGTCATATTATAAACTTTTGACACAGTAGGAAAACTCACATCAGCAAAATTAAAAAAATTAAAAAATTTAACTACCTAAAAAACTAACCCCCCAAATAACTTGTGCACTTTGTGAAATCTCACTATAGAAATGAGTTGTCGCACTTGATTTGCGCTCGCTAAGAGAGGGTTGAAATTTTGAGGATTCATTTAGTGATGTTCCTCATGAATCAACCATGGCTAAGTATTTAAGTTCGTTGTGTTTGATATACATTTGATATCAAACATTTATGGAAATTAGGAAGTTAATTTTTTAATATATACATTCTAAACTTATTTATAAAAAAATCTAATAAATCTTATTTTTTAAATAATAATAAAAATACCTTTAAAAAAGCTTAGAATTTTAGTAACAATTACCTAGGTCGCTTCACACAAATCCACGGGCTTTGTATCCAAATCTTTTTTCATAATTAGATTAACGTTAGATTATGTTTTTATTGGTTAAATCATTTTTCATTGAACTTTTAATCATTCGAGGTTTAAAATGAATTTTATAATGTCAATGAATGAATTTTTTACACAAAATAACTTGTTTTAATTGAATTTTTAATTTTGATCATTAAACGTACCAATACTTCTCTTGAATTTATTCTTTAACTTTGATACCATTTATTAAAATATTAAATTATTTAGTTAATTTATCCAAACAAAAAAAAAAATTAATTTTTTAAATAAGAAATACAAGATTAAGATAAATAGTATAATTTAGTAATTAAAATCATTAAAATGATTATACTTTGACTTATGCAAAATATCTAAATATATTTTTGAACCATAAAATCAAAACGATAATTAGCACACCATCACTTCACGTAGGCTATTGGTGTAGGCTATTCCATCATTTTGGTAGTTACATCAATTCACGCAAGCGATTCCATCATTTTGCAAAGCTTAGCACACCATGAATACGCTTTCTCTACGGCGATTTTCAGTTTTCTCATCAATTTTGTGTAGTTACATCAATTCACGTAACTATTCTCACGGGGACGACGGGGTCAAGGGAGATTCCCCCCTTGTGGCTTCCCTGCGCCACTGCATGATGGGTCGAGGGTAGCGCCCTCAATTTTTTTTTGTAAAGCTTTCGATTTACTGCAATCTGACGCATAAATTCACAACCATTTTCAACTTTCTAGTACCTATAAATCCCACTGAAAAACAAGCTTGATTTCTAATGCTTAGGAACCACTGTAACAGTCATTCTGCCCTTGCCAGATCCCTTATGCGACTGACAACACCTTTTCCACTCTGAACCTATCCTTTCCGCACTTTTCCTTTTGCCCTTCCGACCTCGAAACTCAGGATTCACAAACTTAAAGGCTCGAGGAAGTGAATTGTCAGTCTTCCTCCTTCCTCCTTCCACACTTCCGCTTTCCGCCTTCAGAACTCGGGAGTCAAAAACTCAAAGGCTCGACAAAGAGAATTGTTAGTCTTCCGCCTTCTGCCTTCTGCTTTTCACCTTCGAAACTCGGAAGTCGAAAACTCAAAGGCTTGATGAAGTGAATTGTCAGTCTTCCACCTTCCACCTTTCACTTTCTACATTCGGAACTCAGAACTCAGAACTCGGAACTCAAAACTTATGCATTTCCACCTTTCGCCTTCGAAACCAGGAACCCGTATCTTGGAACTTAGAACTCAGAAATAGGAACTCGGATCTTGGAACTTGGAACTCGAAAATCAGAACTCGGATGTCAAAAACTTAAAGGCTCGAAGAAGTGAATTGTTGGTCTTCCGCCTTCCGCCTTCCACTTTCTGCCTCTGAAACTTAGAACTCAGAACTCGTGCACTTCTGCCTTCCACTTTTCGCCTTCGTAACTCGGAACTCTAAACTCGTAAGTCGTAACTCAGAACCCGCGGACTTTTGCCTTCCGCTTTCCACCTTCGGAACTTGGAACTCGGAACTCACGCACTTTTTCCTTCCGCTTTCTTCCTTCAGAACTCGGAACTTGGAACTCACGCACTTCTGCCTTCAGAATTCAGAGCTTGGAACTTGCGCACTTCTGCCTTTCGCTTCTCGCCTTCAGAATTTGGAACTCAAAACTTATGCACTTTTGCCTTCTGCTTGCTGCTTTTGGAACTCAAAACTCGAAACTCGGAAACTCAAAGGCTTGACGAAGTGAATTGTCAGTATCCGCCTTCTTCCTTCTGCACTTTCTCCTTCTCTTTCTGCCTTCGGAACTCAGAACTCGGAAACTCAAAAGATTGACGAAGTGAATTGTCAGTCTTTCGCCTTCCGCCTTCCGCTTTGCACCTTCGAAGCTCGGAAGTTGAAAACTCAAAGGCTCGACGAAGTGAATTGTCAGTCTTCCGCCTTCACAACTCGGAAGTCAGAAATATATCAATCGATTGAGTTCTTCAACTGCGGTTCCGCCTTCTGCCTTCAAAACTCGGAAGTTTACTGATAATATTAACCTAACATAAAATAGTTCTTCTACTATATATAATTTTACTAATACTATTAACCTAACATAATATATTAATTTTAAACTATTATATATCATTTACAATTTTAATCATGATTATAATTTGCAATTTATTTTAACATATATAACCATTTTGATAAATGATTAAAATGTGGTATTTTATATTTTAACCATAACCATAGACAGTATTCTATATTTAAACTAATTATGAAAATACTATTTTATAACAAAATTTTAAAGCTATTTTTAGTTAGGAGTTCTATTTTTGTGATGAGTAAGAAAATAGAGAACAACCTAAAATTTAAAAGTATTTTACAATGATTAATGTCTCTCTTCGAGAACCACTAATAAATTATTTTAACTAACCAAATTTTACTTTTATAAAATATTAATGATATAAAAATAAATATTCTATTGTATCAATCATCAAGTATTAACACTATTTTTTAATTAAAAAAGGATATTAATTAACACACAAATTTTGACTTAGCTATGTTTGGTTTATATAGGTGGGAATACTAATCAGATTCATAAAGAAAAATCATTTTTTCAAATTAAAAAGAACAGTAAAAGATAATATGAATATGAATATGAATAGTATTCCCAGCAAAATAATGTTTAGCTAGGAATACTAATCATATTTAGCTCTGTTTGGATATACATTAAGTATTAAACATTATTTAGTTTTTTACTTAGCTCTATTTCTTTATAAATTTTGACTTACCTTTATTTACAAATACTTCATCGCTCTTGCATTTGGATGTATTTCTCCCTTCCAAACCCCCAAAATTTGTGCCCCTAAAACAACAAACACAACCCACAAACGATCGTAGCAAATGCACATTTTACTTATAGAATCCAGGAAGAAAATAATTCATTCCGAGCGGTTTTGACAGTAAAAAACAGAGAAACTAAGATAAAAAATCGAAAAAGATAAAGAATGATAGATGAAACAAAATGGGTAGAGTTGTCATAGAACATTCCACGTCCAAACTTGTGCTCTGTATGGTTTACAGGTAGGAGTGAGCCTCACAAATATGTAGGTGGTCACATTCTTCCATCGACTTCCATGGACTCATCTCCTCCCGGATTTCTCCAACCTCAACCTCAAACAAATTCTATTCATATGGGTTTAGTCGTCTACGCAACCGAACGAAGAAGACTGAATAGTGAAGAGTTCAATTACAGATTATAGTGAAGCGTGAAGAGTTCAATTACAAATTACAGTGAAGATTGAACAGTGAAGCGTGAAGAGTTCAATTACAGATTGTATGCGCGCGGAGCTAGGTAGGATGAATGTGATGACCCGGATATACGTGTAATTGCTTAAACTTGCCAATTACTAGGGGACACATGCCGAAATTTTAGTGGCCAGGGAGATGAAGAATCTTTTGAGACTGCATCTCCATTTTGAAACGCCTTCGACGTAATTATAGTAGATTTAAGATGACCAAAATGTCATTGTTGTTTCTGTGACATTGTAGATTTCACTATGTTTGCAACCTTAAAGCATGGACCAACTTTCACTTTTGTCATTGTTGTGCTTGTGACATGGCGAAGCAAGGAGATCAGAAAATGAGTAATGTAAGTAGTAGCCAAGAATGTTGAATTCTTTGTTTCTCTCAATCATGAAAAATAATTTGAAGCATGGATGTACCTTGAGGTTGATTATGAAGCAGTGTGAGAGGGTTTAAGCGATATCAAGAAACCAACCTTGAACAAGAGGTGGAAGCTTGATTCTGTTATCTACAAACATGTGGGGAAAAAACAACAACCAATGGCATATAGCAGATGGTGTTTTTATGAGACTATATAAACTTTGTGGAGAAAAAGAACTATAACACCATACCGTTACCAATTTGATTTAGCTACTATATTCAAGAAAAGAATTTAAGTTGAAATCAAATTATATATATATATATATTATTAACAGAAACTAAAAAGAGAGTAGTATTAAACAGGTTGTGCACAACCATTCATAAAAAAAACAGTAGTTGAAGTATTCTTGCAGGTTCGAGAAAAAGGAAACAAAATTAGGCCAGAGATAGACCTTAGTATGCCGCAGAGAGTTCTTACATTTCGATTAATCATAGACGTAGTATATACTTGAACATACTACTGATTAAGTAAGATTAAAAAAAACATAGACTTTTAAAAGACGCATTAAGGGTTTTCTGGATTCCCCTCGGGTTGAGTGACGGATTCCTCCTCCATGTTTTGTATTGCTCTTGCTGGATTTTCATGGGCTTGGATTCCCTGGTTCAGGTGTCCTTAGCTCTTCAGTGAGCCCACCAGCTTAGCAGTAAGCTTTTCCTAGCTCCCTGATGGCCTGATAAACCCAACTATGTTGGCTTGGCTGAGTTGTGTATCTTTGGCTATGTGTGAGCCTGCTTAGTTTCCTTATTCCTTGGGGAATCATGCCCATCTTGGGGGTGGCAGTGTTGCTAAGAGATTAAGGAGCACACTGGCCTATGGTTGGGTGGAATGTTGCAGCGACATAGCTGGTTGCGAGGTGCTTCATTCAAAGATAAGTATTCTTGTCTATTTTATCTATGCAATTGTATTTACTGTTTAATGAATTACAATGAACATGCCGAATGCTTGAATGTATGGTTTGTCTTCTGCTGAATGGTAATGATGTATCCATGTTTTACTTTCAAAGTATTTCAGTTTTTATGTATATATTCATGGGGCTAGTTTCCCGGATAGATAATGGTATGGTAGTGTCCTCTTCGCCGGACGGAGGGTCGGGGAAGTGGCAATGTGGTATCAGAGCTCGCATTGTAGCATGGGCCTCAATGGGCCATGAAGAAGCAGTGACAGAGGCAGGTTGACCTTAGCCCAACAGAGGAAAAATGAGAAAATCAGGAAGATTTGATAAAATTTCAAAAAAATTCTAAGTACGGGAAAATGTTGACCTTAGCATTACATTGATATATTTTGTTTGCATTTAGCTGCAACAAATGGAGAACTAATATATAATTTGCATATTTTTTTTTACAACATTGTCTTAAAACAACATTAAATTTTTCCAAAGCAAAGAAATCTATGCATAAAACATAACACAATGTTTAAATTCATCGATAGCATAAATATAATTAATAATAGATTTAAAACTAAAGATTGTCTTACTTAAAAACAAATATTATGAAACCATAGTTTGTTTATTGTCTAACCATTCATATTATTATTATTACGGAACTAATTTGGTAAACGAATAATATGAAACCATATGAAGCAATTATTAAACTTAAAGAAGAATATTAGATTTAAAAGCTCGATTTAATATTAATTTTTAAAACTTAACACTATAAGAGTTTTCTATTTAAAAAAAGAAAGTTAAAATAAGGGTTGTGGTTGATGCAAATTTCTTTTTGAAAAACAATTAATAGGAACATTAATGAATAGAATGTAATTGTAATAATACAGATTTAGTTGGGGTTAATATTTCATTTTTAATTTGATATCATGTTAATCATGAAGAAAAAAGTAAAGTTCATGTGATTTAGTTAGGTTTAAAATGAAAGGCTAAGTGCGTTGAGGAAATGTGAACCTCAATGGTATATGAATTTATAAATGCTCTATTTTTATTATGTTTTGATATTTATTTTATTTTTATCAAGCGGACCAATGTTTTGGTATATTCATTTTTTTTTTTAATCTTTTATTTTTATTTGAGCCGATTATAAGCCAAGGAGTTACACATCCCCTCAATGAAACCATAATTAAATTTAAAGAAGAATATTAGATTTCATTTTGCTAAATAATTAAAAAAACATAAATGAATATATTGCAATTGTAAAAATAAAGATTTGTTTTGGGTTAATATTTCATTTTTAATTTGGTTTAACATAAATGATCTCATTAATCATGAAGAAAAAGATAATAGTAATTGTGTTTAATAACTTGAAATTTTTTCATGAAAAAGAAAGTTTATGCTTTTTTCTAAAGAAAAACTTTATGTGATTTAGTTAGTTTAAAATGAAAGCTTAACCGTCTTAGGAAATGTGAACCTCAAGAGGCTTCATATATGAATTTCTAATTGGCTCTATTTTTTTTATCATGTTTTGATATTTATTTTATTTTTATCAAGCCGACCATTTTTTTGGTAATATTCAAATTATTTTCTTTTATTTTTTATTTTTATTTGAGTCGATTATAAGCACGGAAGGAGTTACACATCTCCCCCCTATTGGGCTATAGAATGCGCCTCTCGGTGCAACAATTATTAGCTTAAATTCAACTCTAATCATGATTATATTCAATAACTATTAGATACAGATATTAGCTTAACTCCAATGATTCTACAAATATTAGCTTAACTTCAACTCTAATCGCTTAAGGCTTAGTCAAAGTACATTTGGCATCTAGGAGTCTAGCTAATGTGCACTCTTGTAATAGTCGAACTCCTAATAGAATCATTCGAAATCCTAATGAACTCCTCCATCTTGTATTTGGGTATATAGCTAATTACGTTGATAGGCATATATATCTTAGAATTTTGGGGTGGAATACCATCTATGCTTTTTCATCTTTGAACAATAACGAGACAAGTGTACTGTCCAGATTGATTCTATGGGCATCGTCCAAAATTCATAATTCATAATTTCAAAAAAAAAATTCTATGGGCATCATCCAAAATTCATAATTAATAATTTCAAAAAAATAAAAAATAGCTTAGTTAACATCTGATAAGTTCAATTAGTGATAGTTGGAAAAATTAAAATTCAAGTTCAACTATTTGATTATTAGATACTACTATTCAATTCATACATACCACTATGAGCTTAATTCCATTGATAATACAACTATTAGCTTAATGCCAACTCCAATCATGACTTTTACTTGAACTGCAATTGCCGATATATTAACTTTGAAATTAATTATTAAATGCAACTATTAGTTGGAAAAATTAAAATTCAATTTCAACAATTCGATTATTATATATAGCTATTCGATTAATAGATAAAACTATGAGCTTAACTCCATTAATGATACAACTATTAGTTTAACTTCAACTCCAATCATGACTTTACTTGAACTACAATTGGTGATATATTAATTTTTAAATTAACTATTAGATACAACTATTAGCTTAACTCCAATGATTCTACAACTATTAACTTAACTTCAAATCTAATCAGGATTATATTGGATAACTATTAGATACAAATATTAGCTTAAATCCTTAAGGCTTAGTCTAATTACATTTGACATATAGGAGTCTACATAATGTGCACTCGTTTAAGAGTCAAACTCCTAATAAAATCGTTTGAACTCCTAATAAACTCCTCCATCTCGTAGTTGGGCATCTAGCTAATTACACTAATATACATTTATATCTTAAAATTTTTGGGTGGACTACCATCTATGATTTTTCATTTATGGAAAATAATGAGACAAGTGTACTGTCTAATACATATGGATAATAAGATAAGTGATGGCACAACAAGCAAAATGATTGAACCATTGCCAGAAAATATTGGCAACACAAATATTTCTCTTTGTGAAATAGAGGTATTATGAGATTATTGTAGTATATATTTCCATACCTATTTTCATGTGTAGCACATATATTCTAACAAATATATTGAAAGCTTAGAAATCCAACTACATCTTTTCCACAACTTGAGCATCTAGTGGAGCCAATAATGTAATAGAGACAAATGTAGAAGAAAGGATGAAAAATGAAGACACTATTAGAAGAGATAACGTTAATGCACTAAGAACAATTTCCCTTGGGACAACAAAGGTTCTACTAATTTCATAGATATACAATATATATTGAATAATCATCATGCAAATAGAATTTTCTAGGTATTCATAACATATTGTAAAAATGAAAAGGTTCATCGATATAACATTTTTATCTATTGCATGAATTGTATCGATTTTATCTATATTGTGTTTTTAGGAAACCAATTCCAACTTTACTCCAAATTGCTCTTTTGATCAACAAAATAATGCAGTACCAATAAATGAACAACAGAAATTTCAAAATCAGATCATGATCACTAGAGGTAGTGTGGATGGTCAAAGAACTAGTTCTCTTGGAACAACAAAGGTTTTATTCACTTATCCACAACCAAGTTTTGTATCTCAATCGAATCAAAGTAATGTATGTTAGATTACTGTTCAATTTAATGCACAATTTATTTTTGACAAGGACATATTCAATTTTAAGGATACTAACATCGAGGCTCAACAACCATCAAACGTTCTGACTCCTATTTATCTCAGCAATATAAAAGCAAAAAATGTACATCCATCTCATGATGATGATGTCCATGTGACACATGTTGGTGATACTGATGTTCAATGTTTCCAAGTTGAGAATATGTGATTTGAAAATAGTGGGAGACAAATTCTATGTTCCTCGGCACCATCTCATTCAAAATCCAATAAAAACATCGATGCTAGGGAACACGGTTTTGATAGACAAATATCAAGTGCACACATAGACAAATTGGTTTTGATAGACAAACTGATAAGATATCAAGTGCACAAATATGTCATGTATGTCATGAATCATATCATGGTATCAATGTTGTTATAGGAGTTAAAGGACGTATTTTCCAGAGATGTAAACAAGAACGTGGTTCCCATTGTTTTTCTCAATGGAAAAACATGGACCCTGGTGAAGAAACTCATATTTTGTCAACTTTGACACAAGTTGAAGAAATGTTAATAAAACGAGTAAATCCAATATTACAAGTCACACATGCTCATGGAGGACAATAAAAATGTATTGGTCACACAATTAGCTTCCCACAAGATATACATTCAATTGCTAAAAGCCTTCCTCGTTAGATAGAAGATTTGGATATTTTAATTGTCATGAGAGAAGGATCTCAATACAAACACTATGATTTTATTGTTTTTAGATCATGTGCGATGAATGCATTTCATTACAAAATTCAAATGGACATATATTATCGAGATGTTGAAATTGATCTAAAATCAGTTGAACATCTTCCATATCAACCAACAAATGTTTCTAATAGATTGCATTATGTTAACTCTGACATAGTTGACTCAAAAGAAAATGATTCTGACATTGATGGACTTGGAATTCATCAATTGGAATCTCATCCTTCCTCTTTTACAACTAGAATGCCAAATGCACAACGTCAAAGAGAAGAAATACGAATTTTTGTTCAAAATGATTCTTCTTTGTCCGATATGCAAATTGAATGGACAAAAATAGGGTTGTCATCAGTAAATGAATACAACACTGAAGGTTTGTTTGACATCGATTTTCCAACATTATTTCCCAAAGGTATGGCCGATTGGTTGCAACCACGTTTGGTAACTGTTCGCCTACATGAATATGCACTACACCTACTTAAGTATCGTGATCAAAGATTTGGAAAACAACCAAGGTTTCGTTATTTTGTATTGAACATGATTATGATACATCGAAGCCAAGGAACATCTGCTGTATTTGTGAAAAAAAACATTGAAGATGGAAAACCAACTACAATTTAGGATTTGCGTAAGGAACTCAATGTATTCCCAGACACCAAATTAGCTGAACGATTGATACTTTTTGGTTCATTTCTTTGAGGAACAAAGGAATATTGGAACATATGTCGTAGTAATCTTACTGACATGATAACCCAACTCGATTTCCCAACTTTGTTCTTCACTCTAAGTGCAACTGACACTAAGTGACCAGACTTGCATAAGGTTATGCCTAATTGTGCACCTCTTTCGATACAAAACAAACATCAATGGAGGATAGATAATGTTGTCAAATATACACATATTGTTGCAATGTACATGCATCAATGATTCAATATTTTTCGTGACGAAGTTATAGTCAAATACCTCCATGCTAAGGACAATTGGTACATGTACTCCCTTTTTTACTCTATCTTCCAATGTATCACATAAATTGATTACTTTCATATTCATTTTATCTTCATATATTCACTATATGTATACTTTATTAGGTATGAGTGGCAACATAGAGGACCAACACACATCCATGGGTTCTTATGGTTAGAAGGTGTGCATGATATGGAAAAGTTAGATTAGAAGGATGAAGCAAAACTTGATGCTGCAAAAAAATACTTTGATAACTATGTGACGACATGGAATCCTCATGGTAGCCACCATAGGAATATATCTATTCATCGAACTTTGCATGAATACCCTTGCTCATTAGATAGCACTGAAATATTCAATACAAATCCCCTTGAGGGATACGAACAATTGGAAAATAGAATTCAACAACATACAAGATGCAGTACAAATTCATGCTTACAGAAGAAAGGCTCCACCTACACATGTCGCTACAATGCACCATGGGAGCTTCAGGATAATTCAAAGTTATTTATCAATGATAAAGTAAAAAATAAATATGAACATGCACGCAATGATGATAGGTTAAATGTCCACAATGTACCACTTCTTTCAATGTGGCGTGCTAATGTTGATTTCCAACCAGTTGTTTCGCATCATGCAGTCTTGAAATACATTGCAAAATATGCTTCGAAAGCTGAAATAAGATCAGAAAGTTATCAAGATATGTTGACAAGGATATCTAGTGTTGTCAACTCTAAAGATCTTTCCATATGTGCATATAAAAATTCCTTTAAAAAATAATTGTAGACAGAGACATCAAAGCACAAGAAACATGTCATTTGTTGCTAAAGCTCCCACTTGTTATTTGTAGTCATAAATTTATTTCAGTAAATTTTGGTAGGAAAATATTAAAAAATTTTTCTTCTAATTATGATCCCAACAAATTATTGACAAACACTGGATTCCTCCAACAATACCAAAACATACCTACATTTCTTGAACATTTGTCTCTCATAGAAAATGCATGATCTTGGTCCTTTAGCCGATGGCACAAGAAAGAACTATGGAAGCCAAGAGATAAACCCTCAATAGTTTGAGTGTGACCACGATTTTTTGAAGTTCCTAAGGATAATTCAGATAGTTTTGAATCATTCTGTCTAAGTGAATTACTTCTATATAAACCATTTAGAAACATTCCCATTGATATAGGTATCACCATATATATTATTATTCAAAATTGGAGGAATTTTACCTATTGTCCATGGCATGTTGACATATTACCATTGCAACTAGATATTATTGAAGAAGATGATGATATAAACCAAGTGGAAACTAACATTGATAATGGCATGGATGAATGGAAATTGTTATCTTGCCTTATTCCTCCTATTTCTATTCAAGTGTCTGATATTGACACATTTGGTCGTAGAGATTTTGACTTGGATAATGTGTGGAATGGTACTACATGCTCATATATTATTCTAGAAGACCCAACTAAATTCATTAAAACTGCACGTTCAATTAGAGCCATTACAAATGATTCTCATCCTACATCAGCATGTCTATCTTCCTTTTCTGAAAATCATCGTCTTTCTTTTGAAACTATTATTGAGCATTTCAATCAAGGACCAAATGAGGAACCACTAAAAATGAGTATTAAAGGAATTATGGGAACTGGAAAGTCTTACCTTATACACTGGATTTCACAAGAATTTAGCTTGCACTCTACTAATGGAAAGAGCCCCCTACTATTACTAGCACCTATTGGAGTAGCTACCTTCAATATATGAGCTAGAACAATTCACTCAGCCCTTGGAATTCCTATCAAGAAATTTAAACCATTACATGGTCAACCAATTCCTGTGTTCCAAGAATAAATGCGATATGTTAAATACATTCTAATTGATGAAATGAGATTCATAGGGCCAAGGTTACATACAACTTGATTCATGTTTACGTGAATCATTTCTAGAAAAGAAATCAATTCCATTTGGTGGAAGATCATTAATTCTTGTCGAAGACCTTGGTCAATTACCCCCTGTTAGAGATAAACCTTTGTACATTGGTCACACAGATGGTAAGGTTTTTTGGAAAGATTTCAAAAAATTTGTTAATTTGGACACAATTTTCTGCCAGCAAGGTACATATCCAAAACAATCAACTTTTCGAAGACTACTAAAAAATATCAGAAATGCAGATGCAAAAGTGGATGATTGAGATGTTTTAATGTCACAGACAAATGCATCTATGGATTATGTTGAAATTAGTTCTTTCAAGTCAGACATTCATTTATTTTCAACAAATATCTTGGTGAATATGCACAATAGATGCATGCTTAAATCACTTAATACTCCTGTAGAATGATCCATCTTTGAACATACAAAGAATAAATAATTTAATGATGTAGATGATGTGCATCTACAACATGAGGTTCTTCTATGCCCCAGTGAGCGCATAAATTTGACATGTAACTTGTGGGTGGAAGAAGGGTTAGTGAATGGAGCAATTGGGACAGTTCGAAACATTTTTTATTGTGATGGATCTAAACCACCACAACTGCCAATCTACACTACGGTTTGTTTTGATAATTACATTGGCGTACCGTGGGACATCAGAGAACTAAAAGTGGAACCAATAACACCTATTTCTATGGGAAATTGCAAGAAAATACCATTGCGTATGGCTTGGGCTCTCACGATACACAAATCAGAAGGTTCTAAAGAAGCAATTGATATTGGTAATGTAGAGAGACAAGGTTTGACATTCACGGGGATTTCAAGAGTCAAATCTTTAGATGGTTTAAGGATTTCACCACCATTTACATTTGAAAGGTATGCAAATATGAGTCAAAGTTCATATACTACAAATAGGAAGAAAGAAGAACAACACTTGCAATCTATCTCATTATAACCATTTCAGTTATGATAGAAATAGGTTAGTTCATTGTTTTATTCTATTACAATCATGTATTTCTATGTTTTATTCTTATTACAATTTAATCACATTTTGATATTATTTCTAATTTGAGGAACAACTATCATAGATTGCAACATAAATATTGAAGTGAAGCATATATAAGGTATATTGTTTATTGATCTAAGGTTGGTTCTTTTAACATTCCCTATCATTTTGTATTATTCCAAACAAACTTACTTGTATATTGAATTCCACAAACAATACTCAATTACATTGAATACAACTTTCATTTCTAATCCTCTTTTTTTGTTTGCATTTTATCCTAACGATGATCTATAGAGTTCATCTTTAAAATGACTGCATTTCAATGTATGGAGCATTATTTATAACAATTAAAATTGTATGGGCATTTTTTTTATTTATACCAATTGTTCTAGTTTAATAGTTTGATCGATAACCTATACATTATCACAATGTTTTCCTGTGTATTCAAATACTATAGAGTATAAAGTTCAAACTATCTTACCACTCATCTTAAAAATATTACCACATTTTGTTGTGTATGGAGAATTATTTATACCAATTACAAGTGTATGTATAATTTTCTTTAATAGAAATTGAATGTGTACGAAACAAGCAAATCTATTTGCAGAATGACATATAACAACATAAAAATTAAACATTGTAGTCATTGGAAGTCATCATCCTTGAATGTTGTAATTCAACATAATCAATAATTACAAAAATGCATGTGTTCAACACTCAATTCAGTGAAGGTTGCAATGTGACATTACAATTAACCAAAATAATTAATCAAAGTCCATAATGCATAAAACTCATCAATCATTCTCAAGTATTGTATTCAACCATGGTATATCACACCCAAACAAACTCAAAGATAGTCAATGTGGAATAACCCTTGATCAATGCATACTACAACATCACCCTTGTGAAATATCATAATGCTACATAATATGATCAATTTCATTCCCACTTTTCCTATTTGTATGGCGATAGGGGTTTTTATTTGATATTTGGGGTGGAATACGGCCTATGCTTTTTCATCTATGGATAAGGATGAGACAAGTGTACTGTCAAGATTGATTCTACGGGAGTCATTCATAATTCAAAATAAATGTATATATAATGCGCAACAAAAATACATTCCATTTATATGCAAACTAGATCAATGCTTAAATCAAATACCTAAAGAATCAATATTTACTTTGAATGCATAATAATTTATCCTACAAGATTAATTGCGACTTCCAGGTTAAGAAGGGAAATCCTACTGTAACTAGTTATAGCAATAAGCAACAGAATAATAACCTGGCATCACTGTTGAGAAAACATAAATGGAATAGTTGTTCCTTCCAACCAACTTCTGGAGCAACCAAATCACTTGCTCTAGAACCCTCAAGCCTATTCATTGAACCACAAGAGGAAAATCCACTAGTGTGCCATCTCTTGCATTATCAGATTCAATCCCCATCCAATTCTAGCCTATTGCTTGCTAATGGACATAATTTTATATCATATTTTTCCTAGGACTTGGTCATTCATGATCCTCTTGCTTTAGCACTCAACAAAGAGTTGTGACCTGATTTTGGGGAAGATACCTCCTGCACCTTAAGTTCTCACTCAACAACTACAACCACTTGTCTTTTCCTCTTGTGGGTCAACGAACACTCTTCAACAATTATTTCATTTATGTCCCTTTCAGTATCTTTTATTAATAAAAGAATAATTCATTACATTTGTTTTATTTTTGTCCAAAATATCCAAAATAATAAAATAAAATATCTTAGCATAAATAATAAATAATTATTAATTCTTGGTGTATTACATACACCTCCCCTTAGAGGATAACATCGTCCTCGATGTTATTAACTTTCTGATTTATTCTTCCATATATTCATCTTGGAATAAAATTGGACATGCCTCTCGCATAACACTTTCCAATTTCCAAGTAGATTCTTCCAAGCTAAGGTGCTTCCATTGCACCTTGACTTGTTTGATGGTACGGTTTCAGAGTAAATGTTCTCTCGTGTCGAGAATTCGCTCTGGTTCCACTTAGACCTCTCCTTCGGGTTCCACCTGTATAACATTGCAATACTTATTTTTTAACTAATATAATAAAGTAAAATAAAAACAAGCAAACAATTTTACGATGACGATGATGATGATTAACGTCCATCGAGACCAACTTTGGTCTATCAGACCTTAGGAAGGATAATCCTTAAGAAAGATAGTACTTGGTTTACTTTAAAATCTTGTTCGTGTGCTAAAAAATCTTGCCAAGAAGCTTTCCAAGCTCACTATAGTTTTGGCAAGTTAGGAGGTTATAAATGTTTGTATTGTAGCAAATACTATGAAAATAAGATGTAGTGTGGGTGTAAGCAAAGCACTCTAAGAGAAAGTGATTTTCATCCTCAACGCTCATAGACTCACACAGATTACAAACCCTTTCCACCCATGGAATTTTAGGAATAGACCAACACCCTGTTTCGCTATGGAGTTCATGATAGTTCATTCTAATATTGGCTATATTAATTTTCTTCCGTGTGCTAGTTACTACCGCGAGATACTTATGATTTTCCACGTTAGAATTAATGACCTCCTTATAGTATCTTAATTTTCTCTTAACTACTAAATTTTCCTCACCCAAAAATTTCTCTTTAAACTTAGAAGTAATAATATTTTTGACATTATCAATGTTCTGCAAAATGTCGTTTTCATTAATGCCCCAAGGGTTTAACCAAGTCATGGTATCTTTACACCAACACCGCTTGAGGCATAATCGATTTTGACTTGAGTTTAAAGCAATTTTAGTAAGTCTCTCGTTTCCCATGTTATTTATATTATGCTTGTACATCAGGTACCTAGTCATAGCCATGCTCTCGATGGGAGAAAGACCCACTTCTATGAGGAGAATAAAATAAGGCGCATTGTTTTTAATTTTGAGGTTATAAGTTATAAACTGCTTCTGGATTTGCTCAATCTTTCTCCAATATTCTCTAGAAATGTTGCACCCCCATACTTCACAACCATACAAGATAACAGGGATGGAAAGAGTTTCAAAGAGAAACTTCTTTTTATCCCACATGACCAGATTGGTTGATTAACAATTATTTTCAAGACCAAAATAAACCTTCCATCCTCCATTAATCCTTTTCTCAATGCTATAGTTCCAATTGAGCTTGTGATGAATATCAATTCCGAGATACTTGTAAGAAGTCACTTCCTTTATATTTCTATTATCATAAATAAAATTTGCATAGGTGTCTTTTTTAGATTTTATAAACATGTTTTTTTTTCTTGTCGGTGTTAACAGTCATGCCCATATTAGAGAAAAAATCTTTAAGAATTCTTAATTGCTTATTGAGATCTGAAGGAAAACTTTCCATAAGAACAATATCATCAGCATAAAGTAGAAGGATGATAACTATCCCAGCTAAGATTGTATCGGCGCAACCTGCTTCTTCTAAACACTTTTATAACTTATCAATGTAATGCCAAAAATGGTAGGGGGGAGGGGGAAACTGTGTTTATCTCCAATATTACAATTCATATCTGTTGTCCACCCCTCATTATTCTTAAACTTGGAAATGTGTAATGTTCCTTTTTTCAATTTTACTAAATGACCAATTTTTTCACTTTTTCCCCAATTTCGAACCTTGACTAGTTTTGATGTCTAGACTTCCAAATTGACCCAAATGATTCCAAATTTTCTCAGAAGGTACATGAATGATAATAGAAATTAAATATGGTTTTCAGGGATGTTTTATGACCCCCTAATTACTTCTGCAAAATTTATTAATGTTCTATTCAAATAAGGAGTCTTTACTAGCAAATTGGGGCTCCAATTCCCCTTGGGTAATTGTCGGAAACAACTTCTCAAATGATCCCAAAGTCACTCGAATTTATGAACAGAGGCAGGGGATATGTTGGGGAAATTTTTAAGGTCTCATATACATCATGGTTCAGTTTATACATGATGTTATGACTCTCTCCCAAACAGCTCCCAAATCACAATTTCGACCCTTGGGGAAAAGGCACCAAATCTTCTCCCAATGCAATTAAAATGAGTAAAATGGATTTCGATGCTTAATTACTGAACATGAGACCTAAAATAAAAATTATGACAGTCCATTCATCATACATTTATCAGAGATACATTCCTCCATTCAAAATAATTAGCATTATCATAGCATACATCAATGTAGTGGGGAAATGGTCATTGTTTGCTCATTAATAATCACTTTTCCTTACAACCATTTGATATTTCGACCTGAGACTTTATGAGAATGAATAAAATAGCACATTTATCTTATTACAATCAATAATGGACAGTGAAAATATCTCCCAATTCAAAATCATTAGCATTACAATGGTGTACAACAAGATAGTGGGGAAATGACACTATTTCTTCATTGTTTAACATTTTTACATGAAATATTTTGGAATTTCGACCTGAGAGTCTTTTGAAATTGTAATACAGAGTATTTAAATCAGAACATAAAATAATGGAGCATTATAATATTCCCCAAATATATCAATATCTCACCCAAAGCACAATCCCTCCATGAGCAAGAATATGCCATAAAAACTAGAAATGGTTGAGAGAAAGTGCTGCAATAGAAGAATCACAAGATTCCATGTAGATTACACATGAAAATAAGACTCCATTAAAGATCCATGATATATCTGAGTGGCCTCTCCAAACACCAACTTGGATGGGAATCTTTCACCCTCGAAATTGGCTAAGGCAAGAAAACTACTCGTCCACTGGCTCTCACAATTCACAAATGACAATTTCTCAAATGATCAAAGCCATTCTCTTGGTTGATTCCTATATTTTATAAACATCCTTAGCCTTCTAAGGTTACCAATCCATACACAAACTCAATCCAATTCTAATTTGGGTGTGTGTTCATGATTTGCCATGTGTCCTCCCTTTCCTAGCCTTCCATATTCCCCCAATTTGAGTGGGAACCCATTGAGCTTCCCCAAATCACATGAGAGATCTCTTGGATGATCTATTTTTACCTGACATGCCATATATGTCAAATATCAACCTTCCTATCTGATTTGTGTCATAGGTGTCATATCATCTTCATCATTTTTGTCATAGAGCTAGGGAATCTAGTCCAGTCTCACTAGCTCCAAAATGACTCTTCCTCTCCCATGTAAGTTAAATTTCTTCCCAAATTTGACCTATTATGCATATGGCCAAGTTTATTATCCTTATAACTCATCCAATAACCTTTAGATTTCCCATGGATTCAAAATTGCAAGAGGAGGATGCCATGTGGCACATAAATTCTAGCTTGTGTGCGCCCCATAGTCTCCATGTGTCTCCATGCTCCATTGCCACTTCAATTTTATCTTGTATTTATTTATTTAGATCCTTTATTAAATATTTATTCCATTCTAATGTTTAAACATCATTCATTGTCCCCCTTATTCATAATCCCAAAGCTTCCACCCCAACCTAGGAAACTAGTAATTTTCCTCCTTGGCAATTATTTGACCCTTAGCATCAATTTGGAAAACTCTCATGAATATGGTAAATGTGATTAGGCCATTGTGACCCAATTAAAAATTTGGGACATGAAAAATCCTCCCTTCCCAACAATGCTTGTCCTCAACCAATTTCAAACATGGGTGTTGAGGAACCTGCTTTCTGTATGATTCTTTGAAGCTGCCACTGAGTTTCCCAGCTTTGAGATTCCATGAAAATTTTAGAGAGGAATAACCATGCTTGCTTCTTCACTACTTTGATTAAAATAACTTTATTAAGTGGGGAATCCATATCCCATACTTCTTGTTTCCCCAAAAATTTGAAGTCATTGGGACTAAAAACTATCCAAGGGTCCCATTGCTTGTATTGCACTCCAACAATTAAGAGTGCTCTCCAACCCATACCATTAGGAAAGAGAATTCCTGGATCCCATTTTCTTGAATGCATCCTTCCAAACATCATGAGTACATAATATATATCATCAAATTACATAACAACATAATAAAAATGTACATCAAGGAGGTGCCTCATCAAAAAATCATGAAAGTGCTTATACCTCCAAGTAAGTAGACCACCATCTTCCAAGTACATACAAGCTTCAAGTGACCAATCAAATATGCTCCAATGAAATAGGTGAGGATCCCATGTCCTATAATGTTGCTCCAAAAGGATGTGAGATGCATCAAAATATTCAGCCATGTATTCTTTCATCCACGAAGTGAAGGAAGAACCTCCACCAAAATTTGAACCAAATAATGAGCAAAAAAAACAAGGAGACTTAAAATGATGCAAATAAGTCTCACCCATACATCCATGAATGAGAGAATCATAAAGATATAACAGAGTAGTGTGGCTGGAAACAAAAATGTTCTCCAATCATAAATCTATTCACCCCAGTGTTGGATGAAGTTCCTCCAACATCAAATGAACCAAGTGTTGAGCAAGAGAAACCATGAGTCTTCAAGTGACTCAAATGCATATCATAGGTGCATCCATGTAGATGTGCATCATCATAAAGTAACAAAGGATGCTGCTGCAAATGTGAATAAGAATGTTCTCCAACCATGTCATCATAAAAAGTAAATCTAGGAGTTCCATACTCCTCATGTGGCACCATAAAAAAGAACCCTTTCACCCATACTTCATTGAGACTAATGCTGCAAAACATGGAGTTGTAGGATGTAGGAGAATGAACTAACTCACCCAAATGATAAAAAAGTGTAGAATTCTCGTCATGGGAAGGATCCATATGGGTAGTATCATGCAGCTCCTTTAAAAGTGTGAAACCTTTGTCATAGCTGATTGGTTCCAATGTAGAGGAATCATGCTCTTCTTTAAAAATTGCATAACCTTCATCAAGAGGCAATTCAAGTTGCTCTTCCACCACATCAAGTGTTTGGATATCTTCAAGTTCATCTTCAAACGCATCAAGCACATTCAAATTTCCCCATTTCTCATGATCCACCATGTCATGAGAATCCTCCAAACAATCTACCATTTGGTAATCTCAAACATAGGAGGAAAAACAAGCGTCTTGCAACTTTTCAAGAAGTTGCTCATTTTGAATTGTGAGCTTATAACTTAATTATTCTTCAAGTAGGATTCATGTAACCATTCACTATGCTCAATGAAATTTTTTCTATCAAAAAACAAAGACATGAAATTACCTTTGACGTTGCACATTGCTCTTTGAATCTTCTCCATGTCTTGAAGGAAGGATGGCTCCTCCAAGGAAGCAACTCTCCAACAAGAATTTGATACCAATGCTTGAGTGTCATGGAGTATGATAAGGGACTCTTGGATCTTCTTTTCATTCATCTTTAAGGACCCTTCAAGAAAAGGAGGCTCTTGCAAATGACCCTCCTCATCTTCTTCCTTCTTGCTTGGACCAACTTCATGAAGCTCAAGTGGTGATGGGGAAGTTGATCTTCTTTCTTCTTCAACTGCTACAAGGTATTCATTTTCATGTTTACCAGAAATTTGGCTTGCAACAACATTTTGAAAGCTGATCTCTATGTCACCAACATATAGTTGTGAGCACCTTTCAGTAGGAACCCCTTCATAGTTCAAGCATACATCAGTAGATGCTCTTTGTTTCATTTCCAAGGTAGAATGTGTCTCGAAACGATCTTCAGTATTTTCAATAGAAACTTCTTCATACTAATGTGATGTCTCTTCATATTTATCAGAGTCACTTGGGAGTGAATTTTGATCCTCTTTATGTACTACTTCTTCTACTTCACCTATTTTAGAACTAGGGGGTTCATGGGTCTTCTCCTTTTGCTCCTTCAAGCAAGCTGATGCATTTTCCCCCTTGGTTTTATTAAAATAAATATTTTTTTCCAACTTTGGATAACCAAAAATTCGAATCCTTTCATAATATTCTTGGTCATGTCTTCAAGGATAGGTTCCATGCTTTTTATTATCTCCTCACCATCATATGAGGTTCCCTTTTCATCCCTAGTCATAGTTTCCTCTTCAACAAAAGCACTTTTGGGTTTCAATATATAATGGTGGTCCCTGAGTTCTTGTCCTCATAAATATCAGACCACATCAGATTCCAAGATCATGCTCTGATACCACTATAATGTCCCTTTTTGCAATTTTACTAAATGACAATTTTTCCACTTTTCCCCCAATTTCAAACCTTGACTAGTTTTGATGTTTAGACCTCCAAATTGACGCAAATGCTTCCAAATTTTCTCATAAGGTACATGAATGATAATGGAACTTAAATATGATGTTAAATGATTTTTTATTACCCCCTAATTACTTCTTTAAACTTGTTTAATGTTCTGTTCAAATAAGGAGTCTTTACTAGCAAATTGGGGCTCCAATTCTGCCTAGGTAATTGCCAGAAATGGCTTATCAAATGATCCCAAAGTCACTCAAATTTATGAACGGAGGAAGGATATGTGTTGGGGAAATTTTTAAGGTCTCATATACATCATTGTTCATATTATACATGCTGTTATGACTCTCTCCCAAACAGCTCCCAAATCACAATTTCGACACTTGGGGAAAAGACATCAAATCTTCTCCCAATGCAATTAAAATGAGTAAAAGGGATTCCGATGCTTAAGTAATGAACATGAGAATTGAAATAAACATTAATGAAATTAAATTCATCATACATTTATCAGAGATAAATTCCTCCATTCGAAATAATCAACATTATCATATCATACATCAATATAGTGGGGAAATGGTTGTTGTTTGCTCATTAATAATCACTTTTCCTTACAACCATTTGATATTTAGACCTGATACTTTATGAGAAAGAATAACAGAGTGTATTGAGCTTATTACAATTATTAATGGAAAATGAAAAGCTCTCCCAATTTGAAATCATTAGCATTACAATGGTGCACAACAAGATAGTGGGGAAATGACACTATTTCTTCATTGTTTAACATTTTTACATGAAATATTTTGGAATTTAGACCTGAGAGTATTTTTAACTTGTAATACAAAGTATTTAAATTATAACATAAAATAATGGAGCATTATAAGTTTCCCCAAATATATCAATAGCTCACCCACAACGCAATCCCTCCATGAGCAAGAATATGCCATAAAAACTGGAAATGGTTGAGATAAAGTGCTGCAATAGAAGAATCCACAAGATTCCCTGTAGCTTAAACCTAAAAATAAGACTCCATTAAAGCTCCATGAGAGACTTGAGTGGCCTCTACAAACACCAACTTGGATGAGAATCTTTCACCCTTGAAATTGGCTAAGGCAAGAAAACTAGTCATATACTACCTCTCACAATTCACAAATGATCAAAATCCATTCTCTTGGTTGATTCATGTATTTTATAAACATCCTTATCCTTATAAGTTTACCAATCCATCCACAAACTCAAGCCAATTCTAATTTGGGTGTGTGCTCATGATTTGCCATGTGTCCTCCCTTTCCTAGCCTTCCATCTTCCCCCAATTTGAGTGGGAACCCATTGAGCTTCTCCAAATCACATGAGAGCTCTCTTGGATGCCCTATTTCGACCTGGAATTTCATATATGTCATATTTCAGCCTTTAGATATGATTTGTGTCATAGGTGTCATAGCATCTTCATCATTTTTGTCATAGAGCTAGGGAATCTAGTCCAAGTGTCTCACTATCTCCAAAATGACTCTTCCTCTCCCATGTAAGTTACATTTCTTCCCAATTTCGACATATGATGCATATGGCCAAGTTTATTATCCTTATAACTCATCCAACAACCTTTAGACTTCCCATGGATTCGAAATTGCAAGAGGAGAATGCCATGTGGCACATAAATTCTAGTTTGTGTGGGCCCCATAGTCTCCATGTGTCTCCATGCTCCATTTCCACTTCAATTTTCTCTTGTATTTATTTATTTATCTCCTTTATTAAATATTTATGCCATTCTAATGTTTAAACATTATTCATTGTCCCCTTTATTCAAAATCCCAAAGCTTCCACCCCAACCTAAGAAACTAGTAATTTTCCTCCTTGGCAATTATTTGACTCTTAGCATCAATTTGGAAAACTCTCATGAATATGGTAAATATGATTAGGCCATTGTGACCCAATTCAAAATTTGGGAAATGACACAATGACCTTTTTGTATAACATTATCGCGAAAGCTCTCAACTCAAAAGGAACCTGAAGCTCCTCTAGCCTATTCCACATGTTATTTATAGGAATTGTATCAAAAGATTTTCTAAAATCCACAAAGCAACAAAATATGTGAGACTTATTATTATTACATTCCTCTTCAATGATCCTAAGTGTAATGAGGTGGTCCGTGGTTGAATGATTCCTTCTAAAACTTGCTTGTCCTTTAGCCAACTAACCTTCTAGTTCTAACCATTCATTGATCTTCTTTTCTAAGATAATACCATATAACTTAGCTAGGAGAGCACTAATCATAATAGTCCGATAATTAGAGGGGTCATTTTTATCATCACTTTTGAAAAATAGGAATAATGAGGTTTTGATTCCAAGGTGTAGGAAACCCTTGCTTGTCTGTTATATTAAAGAGTTTGTGGATGTTCGAGATGAGGATAGGCCCTCCAATTTTTAAGCTTTTCGCTTGGTAGCCTTCAATGTCTTTGGCTTTTCCATTTGCTAAGTGCTTAACCTTGAAATCTATGTCTTCTAACAAGAAAAATTCTTTCGTTGTAACACCGTTGTAAGAAGGGTTTGAATGTTATCTTTCATATCCATGGATTCATAAATATTTTTAAGATAGGAATTCCAATCTTTTAAAACAATTTTATTGTCTTCTTTTGTTTTGCGAGTTAAAATTTTCCTCCAGAATTTCTTAGGAGCCACCTTGGAGAGGTGTAGGGTATTTTCCTGCCTTTTATTTAGATAATGCTATTTTTTCTTCTTCTTTTAATTAAGGCCTTGTAGTTATTTATCTTGACAATTTTTATGGAATATTTAGTAGTTTGCTTAATTTCTTTTCTCACATCTTTACACTCTTGATCATACCAAGGGTTGGTTCTACTATTGCTCATTTTAGTCAAGACTTCAATAGAGAACTTGTTAATGGACTACGAGAGGGTTGTAGCAAAATTATGGTAGAGATTTTCTATATTCTCCATGCTAGATAAAGGAACCGGTTCATTTTTTTAGATCATGGAGAAAAATGTTAGCTTTATTTTTATCGAAGATTAGGTTCTTTTGGCAATGATAGTTCTCCTCATTGGGATCGCTATGCATGGCAACATTGAGAGTTTAATTAAAGGTCTATGATTAGAGTCGGGCTCATGGCCATTGAAGATGTTGAAATCTATTAATTTGTTGTATGTAGGCATATCAAATATAACATAATCTACCACACTACTTCTAAGCCCATGGATACAAGTCATCTGGCTAGAGTTTGACCATTTTGTGAGACCGCTGCAAATGATAAGATCTTGAGCACTACAAAATTTGACCAGCTCAAACCCTAATAAATTTTCACTTAGATATTCAGAACTTCTTTTGTACCTGTTAGCTAGCTCAAGGTCTTCGTCTAACCAAAGAGGAATAGGGTTGGAATAATTGCTTAAAAGAATAACTTGGTTACTGGAAGTTCGAGCATTGAAGTCACTCATCAAAAGGATATTTCCTTCCTTTCTTAAACTAGAAATCCAATGTTGTAAACCATTATAAGGACAATTTTTGTCTAAATTGTTTTTTATTATAAAAGTTGAAATTAATTAATTTAATTTTTTTTATCCAAATAAATTGGTTGTAAATATCTTTCTTATAAAGCCTAACATATGGAGATATGTTCTTCATATTATAACATGCTATAAAAAATATCATTTTTTTTTCAATTTAAAAATATAAAAACACACAACAATTATAATAATAATAAAACAACAACAACAATAATAAAACAACAACAACAACAATAATAATAAAAATTATCATGACCATATCATTACCTATATAAAAACAAAACATTAAACAATTACCCTATCATGACCCATATAAAAACAACACAACAAACAATATAAAAACAAGAGCCACGAGGTGGCAATGTCCCCGACATTGTTATTAGCTATTGCTATAAGAGTGAAGCTGTAAAAAGAGGAATTAAAATAAACACACATACAAATGAGTTTAGATGCATAACAAACAAAAAAAACAATGTAGAAAATTGTTTAAATCTTTCACTTGATAAATTTAGATTGAGAATTATTTTTTATTTATTTACTTTATATAAATTTCATTTTTATAATAGTGTATACAAATAAGCCAAAACAATGTTTCTATATAATGTGTAAAATAGTTTTAAAATGAGAATATTGTTTCTTGAAACCAGAAGACCAACTAGTGGATGCGTAGTGTTCTCCATCTTCTTTATCTAAATCTTCCTCCCCATGTTCTATTTATTTTGGATTGGTCCTATGGATTGAACCTCATTGATTTAGGGGACTTTTAAAATCCAAAGATTTGGATAGAAGAATTGTTCAAAACACAAATGAAGTGGATAGTGCATATGAATACTCATTCCAACAACAAGAGGCACTAGGTAGCTATGTCTTTGACATCGACACTATAGTGTTTTGAAACTTTAGACATATTGACCATTCCTAATAAGTTGTTTTGAAACTTAGAAACTATTAATAAAATACAAAAGCTATTTAATTAAAACTTTGAAAATTTATATTTAATTAGAACCATAAACACCATACAACTTAAACAATCATAACTTAAAATACATTATATCATTTTAAAGTTAAACATTAATTTCTTAAACTTTAAATTAAAAATATATATACTCAATTATCAAAACCAAAAATCTAGTAAAATATGCTAGGCTAGCTTGAGACAACACTTGAAGTTTATGGGCACATTAGCCCCTAGGTGTTTGGACATGTAAACTTGATACACAACACACTTAATATGATGGTCCTTGAAACTTGGGTTGCTCCAAATCCAAAAATAATAATATAAAATAGACATACATTATTTTAAATACAAATAGTACACTTGATATGAGGGTCCTTAAGACTTGGGTTGCTCCAAATAAAAATAATAATAATATAAAATGGATATCCATTATTTTAAATACAAATCACTTATTTATAACTATTACAAAATTATAGAAATATTTATTAATTAAAATAAATTTTGTAAATTCTATATATAAATGTCCACGTCCTGCACATAAAAATACTTTAAATATATATAATAAAAAAGCCATATTAGATCTATCATTTTGAAAACTTGAGTTAAAAACCACATGAAAAAGTCACATACTATTTTTTTTTTTATAAACCAAATAAATTAAGGAAATGAGTGATTTTTATTTAAAAAAAACCCTAGTGGGGTAAGTAGCTGCTACTTACGATTTTCAATCTTTTGAGGAGAAAAGAAAGCTCTTGACAAGCGATGAGGCCTCTGGAGATTCTAAATTTTTGCTTTGAAAACCAAGCGTGAGCTTGGGAAAGAGGGCATAGCTAGCATTTCATATATATCTTCCCTAGATTGTTCAAGCACGAGGGAACAATGCTGAAAAACGCAGCGTTGGAAAGGACAGTCTGCACCAGCGACCTTCTCTCAAGCCGACTTTTATTCGAGTAACTAACTCAAAAATACAAACTATTTTAATTATATTTTTTATATTAATACAAATGATTGGATATTAAAGCGTATTTGTTTTAATTATAAAAATATTCTCTAAAAAATAATAATTTTTATTGATTTTAATAAGTAATTATTTAAATATTGACAAAATTATGATTAACATAATAAACATAAACCATAAATTTGGTATTATTACAATCATAATTTTAAACAATTATTAATATATTTTTTTATTTAATTTAATAATTATTATTATCCTTTCCATTTAATTTAATAGGACTTCTTCATTTATCCATATCATTTAATTTTTAAACAAAACAAAAAAATTAAAAATCTTAAGTAAAGATATGACTCTAACATTTAAATGGTAATTTTCTTCCTACTCCACTTCCATTTCACAGTTTTCTTCATGAAATCAAAATGGATCAATAAGGGGCCCAATGTATGGACTATAAATACCTTAGTTGTATTTCGAGCCTTTCCTTCACTTGGTATTACAAAGGTATTCTAAATGTTAATTTGTCTTTGCATAGTCTTAGGGTTGCTAGATTGTTGTTTTGTGATATGTGTATTCAAATGGAACACTTTTATGACAAGGTATTTGAGATCTTGGTCATAATAGTTGATTTGGTCATTGATTTCTATTTCTATCTCAATTTGAGTTTAATATTTGCAAAATAAAGAATCCAAACAAAAAAAAATATATGCTATATTGTAAAGTGACTAGCACACTATGATAGGCATTCTAAGTTATTAGGGTACAACCTTCACATATACATAAGCAAATTACGAAAAAATCAAAGTCAAACTAATTAGTTTGATTTTTGCAATTGTCACAAATACCATTTCAAGTATGAATGGTAGTCTATTATAGACTAAATAGTTAATACTAATATTGACCAACTTTCAAAGACTACACATCATAAAAAGGGAAAAATGATGTCCAATTGAATCCAAGGTCAGAGAGCATGAATAAGGCATGGAGGGAGGACTGGCAAAATCTATTTTTAAGTCCTTACAAAGCTAGGATATAAAATTGCCAAGAAGGTGGTCATAGAGGAATAAGTTAGTGTCTTCGCTAATGTTTGGACCAATACACCTGCAAAAGGACCAATCCGTAAGCCGAAATAATTTCTTTTATTACTCGTTTTACTCAAAAAGAAAGAGAAATGAACAATAAACTCTTGAGGTAATGTTATTGTCAAATTTTGAGAAGTTATTGTGTTAACAACTCATTTCCATGTTTTCCAAGTCAATAGCCAATTTCTACTTGTCTTAAAGCATTTGCTAGCAACAATTAACAAAATACTTCAGCTTAGCCCAAGTGGCAACGTCGTGACATTGCCACCTTGTGAATCCCAAAGCCCAAAAAGATTAATGATCAAATGATTGCATAGAAAGGAAAACAACATTGGACTAATATTTCTATTCTCATGGCTTCCTTGAGCATTTTAATAAATTGCAATTCAAAAATGCTTAGTACTACTTTATGCCACAGGGGCTTCACTCAGTGAACCTCTCACATAGCACATGCAATCATGGAGTATTAAAGAATACCCTTAATTTTTGTAGATATTGGTCCAAAATCCTTTTGTTGAAACCCCCTCCCAATATCTAAAATGTCCCCACCACCCTTTTTTATACCCTAATCCTTATAAACCTCCCTAACCCCCCACCCTAAACCCCTCATCCCCCCCAATACCTGCAATATATTGGCCTGATTTTTAAGAAATTTAAAACCCACAATATGAACTAACGTGCTGCGGATATTGGTCAACAAGTGAATCCCCCGTGCTTTATGCGTTTGTCATCAGATTATATAGATAAATCCATATGGCTTTTTAAGTGCAATTGAAATTAACAATAGTTGTGAAATATATTTTGGGTTCAACAAAAACAAATATTTTGGAGATTTTGAGAATCATGTGTCACTGGTTTGGGTGGTATGCAGACGAAGGAATAACTATAGATGAAAAGTACAGGAACAAACTTTCTTCCTTCAACACTCATTATGAATCTAGTGTACTTTTTATATTTGTCTTGTCGGGAGGATGAGAGATTGCATTGGCCAACTGAAAGGGAAAAAAAGCTTTCAAACTTCCCATCACAACTAGAGAGCGTAACTATTGCATTGGCAAAATGGACAACCTAAAATATTTGTGCAACTACTACATTGTCGAAATGGAAAACCTAAAAATATATGCGCACTCCAAATTTAATAAATAAAACCTTGAAAATCCAAGGGAAGCCTTGGCTTTCTATTCTAATTCCTAATTATCCCTACCCTCCCCCATTTTTTTAATAAATTATATTCCTGATCTCGCACAACATGGGTTTGACGAAGTTCTCATTGTCAATGGTACAACGAATCGAAAAATGACGAGAAAACTGTCGTTGGAAGGCGAGCGATGCATAACAACTGTTTGCCTGATAGTCATCCATCTTACTGTAGAATTATTGTTTTCAACATCAAACTTTGCCTCATAGTCATCCATATTACTTTAGAATTCTTGTTTTCAAGATCAAGCTGAGGGCTCGAATTGAATGTATTTAGCACGAAACAAGATACAAGATACCAACCTTTGGATTACAATAAGTTTTGTAAACTAGAGTTTGGATCAACCCACAACCCACATTGGTTTAATTTAGAAAATGTTAGTAATGCTAAATTATTCATATATATCACCTGGGGTGACATAATAATAAAAGGCAAGCAAATAACTACCACGTAAGGGTTAGCTATTTTCTATAGGTTAACCATTTAATAGAGAGCATGAAAGAATGTGTATCTTTACCTGATTCAGTCTGGTCGGATTCTTTATCATCTCTATTTCTCGAGCGTGCCATTTCATCTTTTGCAATGACTGCAAACAAATACTAGAAAAGGATCAAGCTCTGTTAATATTCTGATTATATATAATAGATATAAACAATACAACCCAACCAAACAAACCAACCTAGGGAAAAAATCAGGCAGTTCAGTTCATAGGTTGAACGAAAAGCATACAGTGTCTCCTCAATGGCAAACCTTTGACCCTGGAATTGCACTGGATTGAAATGCCCTTGACGTTGAAATCAAAATAGTAGTGAACCCTTGCGAATTCCTACAACAATTTAAAATAGAAATAGAAATAATTTGTTTAACTTCACCTGAAACATGAAACAACTCTCAAGATTATATGCACAATGGGTTTTCCAATGGGTTTCCTTGTGTTGCTAGTGTTGTATATCCTTTAACAAAATTAAATTAAAAAAACATGGAACAACTCAAATACAATATGAAGTATAGTCTAAGTAGAGGTCAATCATGATATAACTTCATAGTTTTTGTTTGTTGGTCTAAGTGGAAGTTAACCATCAACACCATAGTTATCATCACAAAGACTGTAAAAGCATAGTCATCATCACAAATACTACTGTAAAAGTACTGATACTGTAAAAGCATAGTCATCATCACAAAGACTGTAAAAGTACTGATATTGCTAAGTGACATGAAAAGAATTCGATATTTCCTTTTCTTTGTGCACATATGTGTGTGTTTTATACTACATAATAAGCCCATTACGAAGCTTAAAAGAAGCAAAGACTAAAAACCATGTACCCAAATAACAGATTTTATCTTACAAAACATCTCTGTAAATTGTGAGGGCAAATGATTATGCTACACAAACAAGTTATTTCTGCGGCGCCGAGACTGAGCATCATTGAACTAAAATGTCTATACACCAACTCTTTTTTCTCTTTACTGTGCAAATTAAAAGGCCACAGAAAAATCAAAATTTATATGTTCTGATAGCAATGTTTTCGGTCTATTCTATTTTTTTTATCAAGAAAAGAGAGGCCATTAGCCTTCAAGTATTGTATATTTTGCAAATTTTTTCAATATCTCTCCCTTTTGTCTACAAATTATTTACTCAAGCATTTGTTCAAAATGATTTTTTTTTCTGCATATCATGAACTAAATCATGGTATTACGTCATTAAAAACAAATAGTATCTTCATCCTAATTAGAAGCATTGAATTTAATTGATGATCTCATTTGTGCCAACACGATGAATGTAGTTGGATCATTGGTATGATGTCGAATTGTTTAGGTGCCGAATTAGGGCATACCACTCTTTTGTTATTCAATGTGACTACAAGGTTCCTTTCCAAAAATAATATCTCTAGAAATCTCTACATATTTATCAACTAAAGTAAGGGTTTAGTATACCATGGACTCAATGGAATCTGAAACAGAGTTGGACCTAAATTTTTCTCTCTTGAAAGGAAAATGTGGATTTTTTTCCATACTTCTACTTAGCTAGCGTCTTGTCTGAAATCTTTGCATGTTTAAACAAAATCCACCGCAGAATATACACATTATAGAAAAAGTAATTTGATATTGATCTTCTCTGACCAGCAATGGATCCTGCTACCACCGATGAGATTCTCGTTTCACTTACTTTCTGCATCAGTAGCAGAGGAGAAGACAATAACCGATCCAAACCATCATTCCTCAGACTTGAGAAGAATCGGTAGCAGAGGCAGAAGACAGTTCCCTGGCAATAAAAGTGGGCTTTTCATCACCATGCATAATCACCAACACTTTCTCCTCTTTATCAATGTCACATGCCATAATCTCCTCTTTTCCCTCTGTAACTCCAGGGCTCACACGCTCCAAATCACAAGAAAAAAAATGCACAAAACTAACACTCATACATGGAATCACACCTAACCTTACTTCATAACCTACAACAACGTTTCTATTCAAATAAATAGGGTGTTCAATCCAACTGTTTCGCTAAATAATGGTGAGCAAAGAAGAGTAAAAATATGCTAAACAAACTCTGACCTACACTATGTGAAATCTGAAATGGAATTGCATAAGACCTACGCTGTGTGAAATCTGGAACGAAATTGTATATAGGAACAAGGCTAATTAACAAAATGAAATTCAGAAGTTCAAACTAATTTTGGAAATATAAATTGCATACAGGAACAAAGCTGTATCCGAATAAATAGAGCTCATTTGGAATAGATCTATGCTTATGAACCTAAGGAAGATTTATGTGAAATTTGAAATGGAATTGCATAAGACCTACACTGTGTGAAATCTGTTCATTTTCTCTGCATCACTTATCCTCTCAACTGGATTAGGATGTAACACATGATTGGGGTACGCGTACCAATGCTATATAGGGGCATAAGGGATCATATCCAGTCGCGGGTACAAATCCCGTAGGGTAATCATCTAAGTGCAGGAATTATTCATTGCGATTAATAGGCCTAAGTGTGCACAAAAGTGGCAGGACCATAATATGTGTAAGGCCTAAAATATCTACCATCTCCTTGGTGCATTAACAGGTGGTCTGCATGCACAGAAACTTCCAGGACGAAACAATTATAATATGTCTAAATTGACTGACCTAAACAATACTTTATTTCTTAGGAATCCACCTGGCTTGGTTTTTGGAGGCGTAGTGCTTTAATGAATTCGAAAATCAATTTTAGTGAAATCAGGTGACTTAGGCTTTTATAAAATCATTTTGCATGCATTAACCATTAACTAGAGTCTAGACCTTTGAAAGAGATTTTTATAAAATAATGTCACTTCATTGAGTAACTTCACGAAATCCAAAATCACGAAAAATCCTGCAACAAAAGTAAAAGACTGCAAATAAACTAGAGTTGGACAGAATGTGCGTACCTAGCTGGAATCATTAAAATTGCAGAAACAGGAGTCAAATTTAGTTGTTATTTGAATTATCACGTGAGACATTAATATCAATTCATGGACACCGTCATTCTATTCATATATTAAAAAGACAACTAACACTGTAAAAACAGTCTTTTTACCGTATTTTGGTCCATATAGGGTAGGATGTCAGGTATAAAATGATCAGTTTATGCTTACGCAAGCTCGCCGCCGGGTCTTGGGGCACAAAGTTCCAGGCCTACGTCACCTATATAAACCAATAGGAAGTAAGATAAATCAAAATTTAAATAATTCCCCAAAAAAATTTGATACAAACTATAGCAAAAATTATATGATTTTGTTAAAGTTACTACAAATTACTCCAAATAATAGCTCTGACCGATTCATATATATCCCCTTGTTGGAGACATAACAACACTAAACAAAAACAAGACATTAAACAATTGCCCTATCATGACCCATATAAAAACAACATAATAAACAATATAAAAACAACACTAAACAATTTCATATAGATAACATTTTTTTTAAAAATTTTATTTAAAAAGATAAAAGCCACATAATAATTTTAATAGGGAAACGAACCAAGTATACATTTACGTGCATGTATGGCGGTCGCTGCCAGGCCATGTTTTTGTTTTGAAAGCATGGACGCTAGGGACATGTTCATTTATCGCCCGTGTTTCTTGCGCAAACCTAACCCAAATAAATTCCACAATGGACACCTAAAAAAACAAACAATTTACCATCCAGGTTGACATTTACATGGTATTGACAGAGGAAGATGCTCCCACCAACAACATTTCTGTTGCCTCCATCCACCAAGACAGGAAGACACTGCCACCAACAACATTTATGTTTCCTCCATCTACCAAGATGATATTCTCTCGAATTTTGTGTAATGTCTTTTTTTTAAGGGATAAGAGGTGGTTCACCATTTGTTAGATGGCTAATCCACATGTCATAATGTCATATCAGCACGATAATCAAGATTACATTCATAATTCATATAATCATAGTGGCTCAACAACAACATACATGTCACTTATAAGAATTGAACCTGGGTGGGTGGAGAGAATAACATTCATTCCTCCCAACCACAAGTAATGTCTTTTTTATACATCCAAACCAATTAATCTCTACACCAGTACATATCCATCTTAACTATGGCTCTATCAAGCACCGAGAGGGATCAAGTTCTCTTGAGATGCAAACTCTTTTTAATTTACAAAAATTTCTAATAAGTTTTCCTACCTCAAAATGGTCAACTTGCTTAAGTAATTTCAAAATAGGGTAAATATCATTTGAAGAATGAGGTGAGTAACATTAATAATTATTTAATCAAATAGTTTTCCAAAAATTGTTTTAGGTGTCTTTCTTTAAAACTAATAATGAATGTCAAGAGTAGTTAATGATTAAACTAATCCATATAAATTTTTAAAATTTAGATTTCGAGAATAAATTGGAATTAGAAAATCACTTTACCATTAAATGAAGATTTTAAACATTTATCCAAATGTTTTTGAGAACCGACTTGTTTTTCTTTATAACTAAAAATGAACATTTACATGTTAGGGTTAACCTTGACTAGTGGTTTAAAGCACATGGTTTTAGTGGCCTTGGTTTCTTGCTAGTTGTATTTTGCCAAAGTGAGAAGGAGAGATGATCTTAGCCTTGGCCGACCAATAATAAATCTATTATTGAAGTTTGGTTTTTCCCTAAGCTGTTTTATTAAATTTTATATGTTCTTGGTTTTATAATTTTTTTTTACTAAAGTCAATTGAATTTTACTACTCAGTTTGTAAGATTGTGAGGATTTCCCTAATATGGTTGTATATTTATATGAGTATAATATTTTTTTTTTAATTTATTTTTTAATTATAAGTCAACATGTTATAAGTTTTTTTTTACTTATTATTATTTTTATTAAGCCAACATGTGCCAATCAACGTTATAGACGGTACACATCTCACCCATGCTGTTTTATATAAACTTATGCTCATTTAATTAAATATAAAATAAATACAAATACAAATATAAAATAAATACAAATACAAATATAAAAATGAAAAGGAACAAAAACTATTGTTATACACTGTGCATTGATTCACATTTATTACAAATCTAAGTTTTCAGATGGCTATTTATCACCATTACAACGCTCTTATTGTTTTGTGTTTCCCATGACCCAACCTGGTAAACTGCCTAAGCAAGACCTTGGTTCAAATACGGCCTGTATTGTTTTATCGTCACGGTTTGGAAACTCTGTTTAACTCAAAGGTTTGGAAGGTCAAACTGGTTCCAGGGTTTGGAATGCAATCCCACCTGCATTTATATTGCAATATTTCTACCTGCACAGTCTAAGAAATGTATAATCCTCTACTGGTAAGATGAGGAAACTGTTTAAAGTTAAACTTTTACCCTTTACTCTGTGATCATTAATCCTTTCAAAATCCATGCATACTTATTTAAATCAGTGTTAAATGGACAACATGTGGAGAAAAGGTTCTTTTGAAACCTAAATGAAGTCCATTTTATTTATATCTACACATTTCTGTTCGTCAAATGTGTAATGGGCATATTTATAATATTATTATTCTAGGACTGTGCATTTTGGTTTATTTGGGTGTTTACCATGGTTATTATCGTCCTAAATCTTCAGTCTACATTTGCTTAAAGATGTTGAATATCGCTGCTCATGCATAACTCTTTAATTTTATTTAAAGGTGTATGTTAATATTGAATACTTCATTATCAGTTATTTTGTTCGACCCTTGGGGTTTTGTATTGAATAATATAAAACTAAGGTTTTCTCTTATACTAGTTTTCTATTTAGTAAACTCTATACGCTTCCTTCAAATCATGGATAAGTTTAAGTTTAGGGGCGAATTTTAGCCCAGTGGGTTATTTTTCCATGTTTTTCTTCCATAAAAGATTTGCCATTTTGCATTTTTTGAAGCTCTGTTTCGCCCAATTTTGATGGGGTAAAAAATTTTCACCCTAAAAATGACCAAATTATTATATAAACGATATAAAATCTTTGGAAATTAAAATATTTTTTTAAAAACATCGTCAGTCATTTTATAGTTGATGTTTTAAGAATTGGTAATATTCGCCAACATTTATACACTTTTAAATAAGTATGGTTCCTTAAAATCATCCCTGCTTCAAATAATAAACATGTACAATTTATCTATAAAATATGAAATAATCTTCCATCCTAACACTATTTTGGGTAAAAGTTGGGTATAAATTGGGAACATTAAAATTCTTACATAAACATGTACAATTTATCTATAAAATATGAAATAATCTTCTATCCTAACACTATTTTGGGTAAAAGTAGGGTATAAATTGGGAACATTAAAATTCTTACATAATAAACCAGAAGCATTTTCGCTTCCAAAATAAAGAAAGTAAGATGCATGCATACTGAACATAATTTTTTAGTTATTTTCTTTTAACCTCAAATCACATAATGAAATGATTATTAAAACATAACTCATTCTCATCAATAAATAAGATTAAGGTGATTAAAGAAACATATCTATGTTCTTAGTGGAAGTGAAAATTAGATACCCATGCTTCACCCTTCCTTAAGAACCTCAAAACCTTTCCAGTCCACAAAGAATTTCACCTCCTTTCCGAGAACCATAGTTTATTTTTCACTTTCTCAGCCTTCAAGTTGCCACCAGTCAATTAGCCAGAGTTAATTACTACAGCTTCTCTTGGGATCATTGATAGTTCTGATTCAGATCCTAGTACCTTTCAAATGCTCACGGACAGCTTGTACTATTTTCCAAACAACTTATTTAGAGCCTACACTTTTTTGAGTATCTCCCTCTTAATTTCTTTTCTTTTTGTTTCTTGGTTTCCCTCTCTTCTCCTTTTTTTCTTTCATTAGCATCCTCTCTTAACTCTTTTTCCTAGGTTTTAATAGTTGGCCAAGACTAGCCACTTGTCTTCATAAAGATAGCTGAGAATTCAGTTACTACCATAAACTTAGGTTCTATCAATTGACTACATGGATGCCTAACTTCCATATCCAAACATTCACATTTTTACATGTATATATTCTAAATCTAAAATTTGACCCTTCTGAAAAGTGTGTTTTTTCTCCAAATAAGCTTCAACAATCTTTAAGCCATTGAAAATTGGGCTCTGCATAAACCAGCAATGCCCTTCATTCATTGGTGTAATTTTTCATTTATGAATATGTGAACCAAAATATTAAAAAAACACAACAATTTAATTTGTAGTGAATTTGTGAATCAAAATAAAAAATAAAAGAATATAATGAATAATAAGTGATAATGTTCATTGTTACAAAAATCATAAAACATAATGAATAATAAGAAAATTGTATGACAAATTAATTGAATAGCATGTATATTACTTAGTGATAAAGTTTAAGCTATGCTTTTTTTGTTTCTCCAAGTTATATTATTTATTATTATGAAAAATGGAAGTTTAGGTGATATAAAATTTTAAATAGGAAATAGACATTATTAAGTGATTAATATTATGTCGTTTTCTTTAATATTCATTTAATTACATTATTCATTTTTTATTTTTTATATTTATTATATGGAAATTAAAATTTAAATTAGATAATGCTTAAATATGATATATATTACTTTTTGAACAATCTTACATTGTCTTTACTGTTTTTTTCTGTCACACTTCTAGTTGAGGAATGGAGAATGTTTTGCAGTGGATCATTGGTAAGACCGCTAAATTTGGCAGAGGGACCTTCCATTAAAATTTCCAAGCTTGCAGTAAGTCTGAATTTGTCTCTTCCAGATCAACTGACAATTTTTATCATTCAATAAATTATTTCAACAAAACCTCGAGTCTCAGTATCTGGTATTTGAAATATTAGAAATCGGAAATTGCGGATACCCCAAATAACATCAACAATTTCAGGTTTTTGATACCCGAAAATCGAAAAAGCCTCTACGGAGCTAAAGGGTTTGGCTTCGGCTTCAAGATTTTACGTAAATATTTTTAAAATAGTTATTTAATTTATTTTTAAATATAAATTGATTTAAATGGAAAATATATAATTATTTTATTTTCGTAATTATAAATTAATTTAAATTGAGAAAATATTATTACAATAAATTACACAAAAAATAAAATTTAAAATAAGATGAAATGGAGTTGCTATGAGTTTAAATAAACTTTGAAATGGGGATTGTGTCTTGAATATTATAATTAAACTACATTATAATCTAACCAAAATCTTAAAAGAAAATGTAAAGGTAATTACAAAGTGAAATTCTTCTTCAAGAGTTCTATCTAACACAGGCAACAGTGATGTACAAAATAAAATCTATGCAACTATAAACAATTGACGATCTTATCTACTCATCTATTATTATCTATGTAAATTATTCACACCAGAAATGTATTCCTTCATCAAATCAAGCCATATAGATTGAAATCAAATTTACAAATAAGCATATAATTAAATCAGACAAAGCAACACCAATTTAACAAAATTGCCTTACATTTTTTGCCACTTTGCCTCATTTCCATTTCCAGGATCTGCCTGAGAAATTAAGTAAACGTATATTGTAAGAATTTCCAAGGAGGCGGCTATTTGGCTCTCTTGGTCTCAGCCACTTTCTCGGTCGTTTCGATGCACATGCAAATTGGATTTCTCTCGTCTTTTGCATATTATTCCATATCGTAGTTTAACCATATAGACTTATAACGTGACTTATAAATACAAAAAGGATAAATATGGTTGTTAGCTTCTTCTTTTTAAGGGATGGTGCTTAATACACTATGATTACAATCATAGCATACTGGTTTTTAAATTATAACATAGCAAAGATCATGCTAAAAATAGATTTCATAGAAATTAGGCACCTGTTAGCAATAATTAATAATAGATATTACAGATGGATACTTCTAGAGAAGGACACTCTATATTCATTCGAAAATAGTTAATTTAAAAGCTTATTTAAACACCATGCAAAGGCAATAGTCTATACATTAGAAGTTAGCACAACATACTAAAATATGTAAAATCTTATAACAAAAAACACGGTTAGAAATATTTATGACTGAAATGTGATCCTTGAAAAACCAATTAAATATGAGTAAACTGACTGACTGCCTTTTAAATGCTTCCCGAGGATTACTATTTTTGGACTTCCTACCAGTTTTCATATATAGAACTGAATAAATAAGAAATAAGAGATCAATATTATCTTAGTTCAACTAAATTACATTAAGCACACCGAAATACAAATCTTACCAGTTTTGAGCAATGATGTGTAACAGGTTACCTATCAACCTGCAAAATCGCTAGAAAGGTGTCGGCGTGTTGTTAATCACTCAAAATACTGAATAAGAAACCAGATATGGATGTTCAAGATGAATTCTGGATGGGGAAAATTACAACAAAATCAGAATTTTGGAACCTCGAAAACCCTAACCTCCAGCTCTAGCCATTCAACGTGTACTCGCAACTAAAATGTGAAAAACAATGAACTTGAAAGCAAGAAAACAAATTCACACACAGGAGTGTTTGCAGGTAATGCGACTGTACACTATAAATATATATGGGTTGTGTATATATAAGACAACAATGGGTTCACAGATGAGTTTTATGGATTTGGCTCTTCTCTGGAAGAGATCTTATTCGTATTATGATGTCATATAACTTCGAGGCCCTACTCCATATTGCTGAAGCATGTTTATCTGTTGCACTGTTTTTGCTCTCTCTGAGAAATGGCTTTAAAACTTCATTTTGAAGGAAAACCGTATAAGGAGGTTGAAATTTTATTGCAAGTCTTAACCTAATTACTGCCAGAAAGGATGCTACTTAATAGATTCTCTGTCTTAACAAATGACAGAAAGACTCTCCTCTACAATGTCAAGGGGGGTCAAGAAGGCACATGAGAATGCCTATTTGGATTTCTCCATAAATATCAAATATAATGTTTTTTTGGAAAAGGAAAACAATTTTGGAAAGAGAACACAATAAATATATATTTAGCATGGTATAAAAATGTAAAAATAATTTGTTAAAGATTAGCACCAGTGAATTGCACAACTTGCACACTTGACTTCTATTTATAACTTATCTATAAAGAAAATTTCACAAAGATAAAGCTATAAGAAAAAATGCTCTAAATTATTTACAATATTTACTTAAATTACACCCATTTTCCATTTACAGTCTCATCCATTAGAAAGCTTTCAAAAGTAAAAAATGGTTCCTTGTAATAAGGGAAATAATCCAGTCTAAACTATAAGAGTTTGCTTTAATTTTAACGTTAAAAATCATCAAGGCTGCAATTTTCAGCCAAAAAGAATAATTGCCCCTTCTATGGGATCTAAAAACTTATTTTCTTGTGAATCAGAAAAAAGGGCAAAGTCCCGGATTCAATTGATTATACAACTATAGCTGATCAAATAGTGCCAAAAGTTTATTAAAACCAGTAATAAAGACATATTAAACACTGCATGTGTAAACAATGTTAGCAAAGCCAAGGAAGACAAATTGCTATACTTCAGTTTTTTATAGGTGCTTTTGATTTTTTCACTTCACCTGCGGCTGCATCATAGACCATTGGTTCCCAACTCTTGCCACTTGGGGGGAGAAGACTAGACTCCCAAGAAACAAAGTAAATATCTCCATCAAGATCATTTCCAGAAGCTTCATTGGGATTTGGCCTGTACCCCCTTTTGTGGGAAGACCAAACAATCAACTAAATGATGCAAGCCAGGAGCATCCACAGGTTCTAGAATCCGAGTATCAGCTGGATACAGGCAAGGGTTCTTGGCCACAAATACTTTGCCTTTTACAATTGTTTTCCTTTCTCCAAAGCTTGAACCATGTTTGAGAAAACAACCCTCCAAGGATGGGCTTGAAACTTTGATGAAACATTGGCCATATTCCAACTCTCCTATTTCATCCAAACAACCCATTAACCATCTACTCTGGGGAACGAAAATGTTACATTTTGTCACAAGGTCTTCTAACTAACTGGACAACTCTTATAGAAGAAAGTATGCATCTTAAATAAGGCTCACTTTGGGTTTTAAAAACAACACTTAGCATCTTAGTAGCAGTATTTTGCAAATCTTCTGAGCATGATGTTGTCAATATGTCAAATGGCACTTCAACACTTTCAAGCATTTGACTGAGATTATTAACCATTGAATTTTGTAAATCATGAAAAGCATTGGTAGGGACCGACAAGGATGACAAGAGAGTAATTATTTCCTTGTTCAGGCTGGAAATGTGTCCAAGTAATTATTTCAAGTTGTGTATGTTTTGACTCAAACTCTTTCATACTGGGTCTCAATGAGAGGTTACATTTTGCAGAAAATTACATGGTGGATTTTCTATCTCAAGTGCTTGCCACATAGCTGAATAAGTGTAGAATATGCTACTGATACGTAGTAATAGCATGACTAAACATCATCAATTAACTACACAATCTGCTAGTGATTAGCAGTGACAGTTTGAGTACACATTATCAGTTAACTATACATTATAGTTAATTAATATATCTTTCTGGGAAAATCCTTATGGCAGTATAAGTTCATTATAAATAACTCGTCCCTTACAAACCATCTTTTCACATCTAAACTCACCCATTGGGAAAATCCGTATGGCACTATAAGTTCATTATAATTAACTTGTCCCTTACAAACCATTTTTTCACATCTAAACTCACCCATTACAAATTATAGAGAGCGAGAGATTTACAAACAAATTAAGATTAATGTATAGTCAAACTAAGATCAATGTAGAGTCTCAGTGTAAATAAATTAAGAATAATGTAAAGTTAAGCATGTTTTGAATAGGGTACAATTACAATATATGTTTATAGGAGGCAATTATCAAGAATTCCAGGAGTATCGATGATGAAGACAATGGCATGGAGGAGGTGTCGTGGAATGGGGACTTGAATTGAGACTTCAGCAAGGAACTCCAACAGTAGAAAAAAAATTACTAAATGGATCTGTCGTTCAAAAGTCTTTACAGTTGGGTCAACACATATCCTACGGTGGAAGCTCTTTTTTAATAATAACTTCAGGCTTTGCTATATAGGTAGAAGCTCTTTAAAAAGAAAGCTTTAATCTACTTACAATGAAAAAAAAAAAATCATGGAGATAGAGGCTAACGAAAAAACTGTAGAAGAATCCAAAGCAAGTCCCGTTTTGCAGGAAATCGGTTTCCTTTATGGGGGAAGATCCCATTGAGATTTAGTTGCATCTTTGTTGTGCTTTCTGAAGCAATTTCCCTTTCCTATAGAGAGGTTATGCTCTCTCCTCTAAGCAGGACAGAAAATAAAATAAAATAAAATAAAAAGAAAGCAGGACAGAAAATAAAATAAAATAAAATAAAAAGAAAAAAAAAACAAGAGCCAAGCAAATGTAAATCCTTCGATCCTGGGTTCACTGAAAAGTGGAAAGGTATTTTTTCAGATCCAAATTTGGAAATCAGACAACTGTTATTGAAATAAAAAATGATATTCCCATATCCAGGATCCGAAATATCTAAAATGGAGAAATGAATCAACATTATAAATAAAAAAATCAATGTTTTGGTTTTTGATATACCAAATATCATGAATCGGAAGTATAGAAGCCAGCAAATTATTTAAAAAAAAAACGTGACACTTCGGTTTCAAAAATCGGAAATAGGAAACCTCTGTTCTTTTATTTATAATTTTGATTCATTTCTACGATTTCAGAGTTGATTAAAGAAGGTTTAATAAAGCTACCATACTTTTGGCACGGGTGTTCAATGGTTGTTTGATGCTTACGGTTGTTCTAACATCCTTCCCAAGAATACGGTTTATCTGAGGCAATTTGCAATTTTCTTAAGTTTATTTTTTTTAATGAGTGATAAGCTCTTTCTAATAGGTTTGTCGAGGGCAGATAACAGCCTCTCGGCAGATAACGGCCAACTCCTCCTCCTTCTAATAGGTTTGTCGAGGGCAGATAACAGCCTCTCGGCAGATAACGGCCAACTCCTCCTCCTTCTAATAGGTTTGTCGAGGGCAGATAACAGCCTCTCGGCAGATAACGGCCAACTCCTCCTCCTTCTAATAGGTTTGTCGAGGGCAGATAACAGCCTCTCGACAGATAACGGCCAACTCCTCCTCCTTCCCCAGTGGTACTGGAAGAAGAGTCTCTGGGCTAGGTGTATGTGATATTGAAAAGAAGAAATCCATAACATTTGGCGGATTTCCTATTATCCATAATCATAACTATTTTTTTTGACTTAAGTTTTTGTTGAAATAATTTGTTAGCTTCCTTATTTTTGAATCCATATTCCTTTAGTTAAAAAAAAAAAAAAATTATTGCAAAAGTCATTAAGAATAATTCTTTTTCCCTAAAATGGGTACCAAGAACCGAACAAGTGCAACAACCGATATTCGATTTGCGAAATATATTGTATAAACTATTATATATTGCAAGAGCCGATGAGGAAGTGCCCGGGGCTATTTTGGTTTAAATAAGATATTGGAAATCCGCGGAGATAGAAACTATTATATAAAATATGAAAATTTATAAGATATGACCATCATTTTAAATTCGGTTTTTATATATGACTTTGTATTAAGGCCGTACCAACCATTGCATAATATTTTTATCCATTTGGTATGTTAATTGGTTTAATAAAATTCAATTCTTAAATATTTCATTTACCTGAGTTACACCCAAAGGTCTTACAGCTGCTACCTCCTTCTATTACAACGTGCAACGTGTGAGACTCGTGTCATGTCCAGCTGCCTTTCACCATCACGATGGAACAACTAAAACCCCCCCACACCACCGGAATCCAAAATAACAGTACCGAAATTGTATTTTTCAATGTTCAAATCGTAATTTCGACATTTTTGGCAGTTTCAAAATCCAACAATTAATCTAAATCATGTACTTTTAATTGCTGAAAATGCAGGCTATTGCAGGAAGCAAAATTTTCTCAGTTCGTTTTCAGGACACTCCTTTTTATGCTGACCATTTAATGTCGAGTTTCCACCATACACTGACTCTCTGCTTCCATCAATATCTAAAACAACACGGGCAACCTGGAAGGCATTGACGTTTACAAAAAATAAAAGAATCGGCTAAAATTTACGTAGAAAGCCATCGCTCCAACCGGTTCGAGATTTACACTGACACCACCAGCAACATTATTTAATGTTTTGCCCACCCTACTCTTTCCCAGAAATCGTATCAATGATTTATGCATGCATTTTTGTGGTGAAGATTTGCAACAGGTTCCACGTAATCAAGATTTTATGGTACCCCATATGATATTTCTGTCATGCGAAATATAGGGAATATCAACAAAAACATCGGAAATCCGAAATCGCTGATATTTCTTATATCCGAAATATTGGAAATCAGAAATCGCTGATAACTTAAATAACCGCAAATAATTCTGGGACGATTGGTGAGCTTTAAATGGATTTTATTTTATTCCGTCATTTTTAAACTGGTTTAAAAACTGGTTTAAAATTCTTTTTTTAATTGGTGATAAACTCTTTCTAACAGGTTTGCCGAGGGCAGATAACCGCCCACTCCTCCTCCTCCCCCAGTGTTACTGGAAGAAGAAATCCATGACATTTGGCAGTCCCTCAGCTATGCGTCTGTGATATTGGTAAGAAGAAATCCATAACATTTGGCAATTCCTGGGCTAGGCATCTGTTATATTGAAAAAAGAAATCCATAACATTTGGCAGTCTCTGGGCTATTAGAGTCCTGAGAATTTGTACAGCCCATACAAGAATTCAGAATCTGGAGCATTTGTACAGCCCATACAAGAATTCACGATGGCAATGTATCCAAGGAACCATTTTTTCAAGGAGGAAGGGAGGCCAGAGAACCCCGCCATTATGGACTCACAGAAATCAGGCCCCCAGTTATTCTTTCACGGATCTTACCAGCCTCGAGGTTTGCATTGTTTATTTTAGCGTTTCTCCCAGTCTATTACATTGTATCGAACTCGAGATCTTTGCTTAGATACAAATCGCGGGGTTTTAAGCACTGGATTTTCTTGTTAGAAATAGAAGATCAGGATGATTTTTCATGGTAGCAGCATTCACTCATTTGTACAGCCCATACAAGAATTCACGATGGCAATGTATCCACGGAACCATTTTTTCAAGGACGAAGAGAGCCCAGAGAACCCCGCCATTATGGACTCACAGAAATCAGGGCCCCAGTTATTCTTTCATGGATCTTACCAGCCTCGAGGTTTGCATTGTTTATTTTCGCTTTTCTCCTAGTCTATTACATTGTATCGAACTCGAGATCTTTGCTTAGATACAAAATCGCGGGGTTTTAAGAACTGGATTTTCTTGTTAGAAATAGAAGATCAGGATGATTTTTCATGGTAGCAGCATTCACTAAGTTCTTTCTGTATTTTGTGCTCTGAATCATAGGACATTCTCGAGGCAATGGGGCCATTTGTTGATGGCTTGGCTTGAAGTTTTCAGGAGGGACTTGCAGTTTGATGCTGAAAACATTCATTAAAGAGATTACAAAAATGGCACACAGGCATAAAATGAATATGGGCTCGAGAATGTCATGTCTCACTCACCGAACACTGCGAACACTGACGAACCCTTAGGAGCCACGGGGAGCGTGGCGCTGGCAAACTAGACGCAAGGTTGAAATAATTTGCTCGCTTCCTGGTTTTTGATATCCAAAATATCCAGAATCAGATTGAAATAATTTGCTCGCTTCCTGATTTTCGATATCCAAAATATCCAGAATCAGAAATAGGGAAGCCAACAAATTATTTCGCAAAAACTTGAGTCTCAGAGTCTCTGGTTTTCGACTTCTGAAAAAGCTCATACCCCAAATAACCTTAACAAAAACTCAAATTTCTGGTTTTTGATAAAACTCAAATTTCTGGTTTTTGATACCCGATTATGACACCCCAAATAACCTTAACAAAAACTCAAATTTCTAGTTTTTGATACCCGACAATTTTAAGGCAGACAAAATGTTGTGCTGAGTATAGACTCAGACAAAACAGATGAAGACAAAATGTTGTGCTGAGTATAGACTCAGACAAAACAGATGACGATGAAGACAAAACAGATGAAGTAGAGCTTCACAGTGCTTAGATAATTCTGCTAAGCATATGAGCCCATTAGAAGCCCAGTTGATGGAGTATACAATTTATGTTGACACAACTACAATAAAAACTCAAATTTTTACAGAACATTCAGGTTTGAATCCGACAGTAGAATGAAATTATGAATACCTATGGCCAAACAAACTCACTTGGAGACTGAACATACCTCAACCTTAACGCTCAATTGGGAAAACTGGTAATTGAATAAAAAACCCTACACACATCTTTATTTACCCAGGAAAACAATTTGCAGTGTTCTTGTCAGTTTTAGGTAGGCTATTCCATCACTTTGCAGAGCTTAGCACACCATGAATACGCTTTCTCTTAAGCGATTTGCAGTTTTCTCATCAATGTTTGCGGAAGCCACATTGATATGGCATGTATCGGGCGATTGATCGTTATTAACGTGGCGGCATTCAATACACTGGTTAATATCTCTTCAATTACCTTGGGTAAGCACACTAGACGGTAGAATAGAGGTAAGGAGAAGGGCACAATAAAGCAGTAATTAAGTTGGAAATGTTACCTTCAAGGATACGACACTGTAAGGTCAGCCACAGAGCTAGGATTTCCAAGTTATCCAAAGCGCTGGGATTGCCGGGTTAACCATAGTGTTTGGAATACTTTGCTGGCAGAGAGACATTACCAAGGGCCAAATATAATTGTTGGAGGATGAAATTTTACCGTTAAAATGAATCCAAAATTGCAGGGCCACTAAAAATTGGAAAACTCTTCACTCATCAAAAGCATTGGTCTATAAATAGCTCCAAGATCAAAGAACAGACTCCTACCAGACAAAGGAAGGGCAAATTTCCTCTCAGAACAAATCAAACACGAAGCAAGAAGTTACATAGAAAGAATAAGAACAAACAGAATAAAGCCTAAGCGTTTTCAGAACATGTATTTAACCGATTAACTCCATGACGCCGCCTTCTGTTTTTGCCATATCACGGAATATAATGGCGTGGTGCAACTAAACTTGCCTGACATAATAAAGCCTGTGATGTACCTAAACTCGCCTGACAGAATAAGGCCTGAGCGTTTTCAGAACGTGTATTTAATAGACCAACTCTATGCTCCCTTCTTGGGTCTATGCTCCCTTCTTGGGTCTCTGCCAGATCACCCGACCGGATATAATAACCGAAAAGTTTAATGATTAAACTCGCCAATAATCAGATGACACATGTAAAAATATTAATGACCAAAAAGACAAGGAATCTTTTAAGACAACTTCTTCCATGTCAGAATGTTAATGACAAAAAAACAAGGAATCTTTTAAGACAACTTCTTTCATTGAAAAAACGCTTTCTTTCCAATGTCTTTCTTTATCATTTAATTCCGTCATTTGTAAATATGGTTACTCTAATACATTATAAAAGGTTTACTAAGAATGATATCATAGGTTAAAAAGGGTTTTCTTTTCCATGGTTAATCCAAAGTCTCCACACTTTTCTTCTCCACTAGGCCATATCCTAATAAACTTACTTTTCTTCTCCACTAGGCCATATCCTAATAAACTTATGTTATCTTTCATTATATGTCATTATATGTCTATATTTTTAGACTACTTTTTAATATGATACAATTTATGAGTAGACTATTAACTCTTTTGTTTAAGATACTTTAATATATATATTTATATTTGATGAACTTCTTCTTAAAATAAGGTTTGGCTTCCTTAAAATTCTTTTTAAGGACTTCTCTCACTAAATTGAGATGACTATTTAAGCTAACATATTTTAATCTCAATTATATTCATATTAGTATTAGTTATATTTATTTTAATAATAAATTAAATAGTCATAAAAACTCTCAAATGCTTGCTTAGTGAGAAAAGAATATATATATATTTATTACAATTCTCAAATGAAAAAGGATTTATTAACCTAATATTTTTTAAACTTTATATATAGAAAACATTTATTTTTTTTATAACTTTATGTATAGCAGCAAAGAATTTTGTAGTTTTATGCCTATTGTACATGTTGGAAACATACTCATTTATGACGATAATGGTTTTAGTTAAACCATATTTTTTTAAATTATTTTTTAACACAAAGGGATAATTTTTTTGTTTATGAAATCAGAAATTACAAGAATGGTTGGGCTATTGCCTCAACAACCGATTATACAAAAAGCAAAATTGATACTTGAAGAAGATCAAAATTGATACAAGTCTCTCAAAAGATAAGATTCAACTAATAAGAACGCATCAAGATGGACCTTGATTACCGTTAACAGATGGAATGAACACATTTCTTCATTGATGCCATGCTGCATCAGACATGCTTTATTTTGCCAAGTTATCTGCGTGTTTATTCAACTCTCGAAGAATATGATATGAAACAACCATGCCAAAATATTTTAAAATATTTCTAATTCTCTTTAGGATTTTGTTCAAAGAAGGATTGTTAAAATGATATTCATAATTAAACTTTTTAATCAGTAACTCTGAATCTCCGAATATCTGAATTGACTTATATCCAAGATCTTTTACTATCTAGCAGGCCTTCAAAAGACCATAGCATTTTGCTTGGTTATTCGAGCATATTCCAAGACCCCAACAAAAACAAGTTTCAATAGATTTGTCCGAAGATAGAATCACTCCACCTGCACCAGCAATTTCAGAATTTCCCTTGGATGCATCGTCCAAGAATATAGTGGGAATTGCATTCCTCTTGCACGACAAGGAAAATGTTGCAGCATTATATCTCAATCGCCATAATGGGAGTAGTCTTGGTTTTTTAATTGCAACCCTCCTTACACCATTCAAGCAGGGACCCAACCATTCGACTGCTTCAAGAAGAAGAGAAGCATTACCGAGACTTCCAGCAGATTCCACAATAAAAGCTTTCTCTCTTACCGCAATGCTGAGCAGCTTCAATGGTTTATTATTGAAAATCCACACAGTCCACCAAATAAAATTTGGCACAAATTTCCATATTATATTCCACTCAGTGTTTTGATTTAATTTGAGAGGATTTTGATCTTTCCACTTGCTGAAGAGGGGAGAAACATCAATTTCAGAAGGAACAGAGGCATGCAAACCATGAAGGACGCTCCCCCACACGCTATGAGAAAACCAACAATCAATGAAAACGTGATCTGAAGTTTCAACAGCTGAGTTGCAAATAATACTCCAGAAAGGACCATTGAATCCACGCTTGATTAGATTCTCTCTAGTCAGAACTCGGTTGTGCATGAGCAACCAGGTAAATTTTTTTACCTTAGGCATATTGAAAGGATTCTAAAAATCTTTGCACGGAGAAGAAGGCCACAGAGATTAATGAGGTTGAAGCGTAGAAAAACCATGAGCTACGAAATAAAAACCAGTGCATCCCCACCCCCATTGATCCTTTTGAGAATGATGGACTGGAGCAATGCTAGATAGCGAGGAATACATCACATTTTTTAGTGGCTAAAGATGTTTTGGAAATTCTGGCAGCGACCAACCTGTCTGGTTCCCATCGATGTCCCAAGAGCATAAATCTGCGAGCCTAATAATTCGTTGATTGTCAAGAAATTAATTGACAGGATTTAACAAATTTAAGGAAGAGAGAGGGGGGTTCCCAAGAATACTATCCCCCCACAAAAAAACTCCTCAAAATGTTACCAGGAATTTTGGATAATTGTTGTTGAATGTGCTTTATTCATTCTCTACAGGAATTCCATATTGTTGTACCTTGAGGGAGAGTTTCTACTTTTAAGTTTCTCAATGAACCTCTCTTTAGATATATCATCCAAAAAATCTTGCTAACCGGATGCTTTTTATCAGCAAACAATTGCCAAATGATTTTTACTCCCATAGCCAGATTTACTAAGCCAAGATCCCAAATCTGCAATCCACCTTTCAATAATGGCCTTTTGACAATATCCCAACTTACTAGATGGAGCTTACTCTGATTGCCTTTACTGCCATTCGAAAGGAAATCTCACAAAAGATTGGAAATCAGTGACATGATAGACTTCGAAGCAAGCAACAAAGATGATTGAAACATGGGAAGGGCTAAAAGAATAGCCTTAATCAAGATCAACTTTCCATCCTTGGTTAACCGCTGGCCACCCTAAGAAGCAATTTTGGATTTAATCTTAGCAATAACTTCAAACCAGAGAGAAGGAGGAGTAGGTCCCAGAGTTAGAGGTAATCCCATATATTCAATCTTGTCCCACTGATCAAATCCGGGGAAACCCAAGGAGTGAGCTATTAGAAGAATTGTCGGTTGATCTACATTCCAACCACAAACAACACTTTTCTTTTTGTTGATCAAGGCTCCTAAATTTTTTTGGATAATTTCATTAAGGGCCCGAACAACCTTTAATGAGGCCCCTCCTAGAAGAAGTGAATCATCAACAAAGAGGGCATGGTTTATAGGATCCACCCCCTTGCTATCTTAATGCCTAGAATATAACCTGCTTCCTTTTCCACTATGAGCTTTTTGCTAAGAGTTTTGGCCATCAGGATGTAGAGAAAATGAGACAGAGGGCATCCTTGATAGAGTCCTCTTGAAGCTTGAAAGAAATATGAAGATCTTCCATTAACCAGAGGTGCTATCTAGGGCCTGTCAATGCAAGCTTTTATTAAGTTAAAAAATTTGGCACTAAAACCAAAAGAGAGAAGGACTTTATATAGAAAGGAAAGCTTAACATGATCAAAGACATTTTTCATTTCTAGCTTGATTAACATTCCTTTCTCCTTCCTAAGAAAATTGGAATGGAGGGCTTCTTGAACTTGAATTACATTGTCAACTAGATGCCTACCTTTTACAAAACCCCCTTGGAGAGGAGAAATCAGTTTCCCTAACAAAGGCTTGAGACGATTAGCTAATAGTTTAGCAAGGAGATTGTAGGAGGCATTACAGAGTGAAATAGGTTGAAACCTGTCAAAATATGCAGGGTTAACTTCCTTTGGGATTAAGGCAAGAAAAGTGGAGTTAGTACACCCTCCCACTTTGTTTTTTTTTTGGAAGGATGTCATGCGAAGCAGGTCAGTTTCAATGATATTCCAATAAGATCTGTATAAGTGGAAGGAAAATCCATTTGGTCCAGGAGCTTTATCCGAATCCATTGCCTAGATGACATCTAGTATTTCATTTTCAGTGAATGGCTTCATTAGACAAGCATTTCCTCTTGAAATGACAATAGAGGGGACATTGCTTAAAAAATATACAGTAACTTCAGCATCAGAAATTCCATCCTCATGAAACAAGTGTTGATAATGTCTTCTTGCAGCCTGATTTAATGGTTCATGACCTTTAATGATTTCTCCCTCTACGGAGATTTCTGAAATATGGTTTCATGAGAGTCTAGCTCTGCATTGATCATGGAAGAAGGATGTATTTTTATCACCAGCTAGCAGCCAAAGATTGCTAGACTTCATCCCAATATATTCCTCTTCCTGCCGAAAAGAATGAAAGGTTTTAATTTGAGCAGACTGTTCTAGTGACAATTGAGCTTTGGTGATTTTGACATCCTCCATTCCTAATTGAATCTCTGCTAGTTCTTGAACATTCTTTTTCCTACTGCTCATTGGAGTATTAAGCGCTTTTTTAGCCCAATTCTTCAATGCAGACTTAGTATTCTTGAGTTTTTGCTCCCATACAAAACTAGGAGATCCTTCTACATATAAATACCAAGATTGAGACACAGTTTCCTAGAAGTTGTCTCTTTCAATCCATAGAGGACTGAAACGAAACGGTATCGGGCCAAGATCTTCCTCTTTTTCAAAAATCAGCGAGATGGGATGGTGATATGAGGTTAATTTTGGAAAATTTTTAGATGATATAACGAACTTCCCTTCCATTAAGGAACTTTGAGCAAGAAATCTGTCGAGACGAGCAGAGATGATATTAGCCCCAACTTTGTTACTGGACCATGTAAACCAACCTTTTTTTGGTTTAAAATCCAGAAGATTGTAGGGTTGAATCAAAGACTCAACAGAATATGGAAAATGATCCTTTCCATACACTCCACCTTTTTTCTCTTTGGGTTCAAGAATTATATTGAGATCCCCGGCCACGATTATATTCAAGGGAGAGGAGATTTCTAAGAAATATATCAGTGTATTCCAACATTGTCATTTTTCTTTCACTAGTACAAAATGAGGAATTAGCTACTATGTGACTAAAAATTCTAGTCACCACAAGTTTTTCAAGTGATTTACTACTAAATATGAGGAATTTTGATTGACCCAACTATAAATGACTAATTTAGTCACCAGTTAACGAATATGACTAGATAATAAGCGACAGAGTTAAAAATGACTAACATAAGTGACTAATTTAGTCACGATATAAAAAATGACTAGTTAGAAGAATATGAATTAGTCATTTTAATTGTGTCATGAAAAATTGCAAATTTGACACTGAAGTGTAAATTTTGTAAGTTGTCTACCTTCTATTAGTAATATTGGTGTCATGCATCTTGATCTTCAGAGATCCAACAAAGAATTTGCACGAATTTTCTCTTGACCATCTTTATCCCCGCTGCACCATTGAATTAGAAAACCAGGTTAAGCGCGTTCCAAAAGAAAATTAGGTTCCTACGTCAATTACGAATTAGGTTCTAGAACTAGTACCATATCGATACCTAGTTAGAAGCATCATATCCCTACATCCCCTCGAGAACTGGTCATTCGAATGCGCCTCGTCCATGCAGACTTTCCAAATGCATCCAATGCATGGCCAAAAAAACTCGTCAAGTACTTCGGATATGTGGGCTAAAGGTATCGACGTTCGACCCCTCCTCCCCTGTTTTTTCACTCGATACCCTATTTTTGTAGATGATAGGCCATTTCAAAATCTCACAGTGACCAGTCAGAGCGCTTCAAAGGTATGGTTCTTTCTGCTCTGATCGTGTTCATCACTCCAATAAATAACCAGTTGTTATGGCTTTTTATAGGTTTCAATGCTGCCGGAGTTAGTTCTTACACTTTACATTCTCAATTATCACCATCTCCAACCTATGTGCTCATAACCATATGCATTTTGAGCTTTCAGCTTGGGAAAAGCATGAGCCCCCTTGCAATGCCACTATTTGCAAAGGTCACTGGTTTTTGCACATAGACATTCCTTGCACGCTCCAAAGGAAAACTGAAGCAGATTGTAGAAGAAACTATTAAATTTTGCAAGAAGGTTTACTTGTTGCAAATGTAATTGTAAAGCAGGGGTAGAATGATACCTTTAGCCCACATATCCGAAGTTGACATGTTTTTTTGGCCATGCATTGGATGCATTTAGTAAGTCTACGTGTAGGAGGCACATTCGAATGGACAGTTCTCGAGGAGATGTAGGGCCCTCATCTGTGGCTGTCGCTGTTCGCCACCTCGGAGAGTATTGATTAGATTTTGGTACCAATCGGAGTCGATGATTTGGCCGAGAAGTAGCGACGACGATTGACTTCCAAGCCAAATCGATAACTCCGTAGACTACTCCATTTATAAAAGTAAACAACTTATATGATAATTATTAAAAAATATAATATATAACCTATTAACATAACTTATATAATAAAATAATAAAAATAAAACAAAAAAAAAACAACAAAAAAATCTATATAATTTATATTAT
>LPNX011083658.1:662107-678065 GCA_001517045.1 Pseudotsuga menziesii
ACTCCAAAACAATGGTAATATTTATATCATTTTTGACAATTATTTGAGAAAGTCTTATTTATTCTGAAAAATAGTAATATTTATATGATTTTTCTTAATTTGTATTGTAACTTAATTCTTAAAATTCTCGTTTCTTAATTATTTTCATTTACAACAGAGCTTTCGACCCACCTCTACGGCAAAGACATTCATGGAAGATGGTGGATTTTCCTGAACCATCATCCTTCAATTCCGTCTATTACTGATTAACCTACTTGTTCGCGCTAAATAGTCTGTCAGTTGGTGCCAAACATAGGAGGGTTTGGTGTTCGGTGGATGTAGGGGAATCTGGGGACATGCCAAATTTCTCACCTTTCAGTTCGCACTTGACTACATTAGAAACCTTGTTTCAAAAAATAGGAGGAGGATTGTCATGGCGGGATTCGAGCTCGACATCTCGTATATTACTGATCGGCTTGTGGCCATGTTGTTCCCGGCCGAACACATGCATGTGTTGTACATGAATCCACTATGGCAGGTCAAGACATTGCTCGAGATGCGTCATGTTGGGAATTATAAGGTCTACAATCTTTGCTCAGAGGAATCATATGATCCGGCACATTTTCATGGATGTGTGGAAGTTTTCCCATTTGATGACCATCATGTGCCCCCTTTGTCAATGATGAAGTTGTTTTGTGAGAGTGTCCATTCCTGGCTTTCAAGTGATCCCCAAAATGTTGCAGTTATACATTGCAAGGCAGGTAATGGCCGAACAGGTTTGATAGTATGTGCATACCTTCTCTACACAGGAATGTCGGTAGGTGAGGCACTTCAGTTGTATGCAGATCATCGAACAACCAATAATGAAGGGGTTTCTATTGCAAGCCACCGGCGTTATGTTGGGTACTGGGCCAAGGTACTTTCATTCCCAATTGGAAAATCCTTGGGCCTCCTAACGGAGGGTTTGGTGGGTTATGGATATAGATATTGATAATACCCATTGAGGAGATTGGTATGGATATTCATCACTGTATAAGGTTTACAATATCGCTATTTAATTGCCATAGCTTCCATGGATAAAACAACATTAGAGAGAACCTGGATAAAACAACATTAGAGAGAACCTGCAGGCTCTTAAAGAGGTCGGCCACTAATTTTGTAGCTTTGGATTCAACATTACCTTCTTTGCTTACAAAATCCCTGGTAAGTTTATTGGTTTAGATAAATTTTTCCTAGTTATAATAGTAAAATTTGGATAACAACCCATATGTGTTGTTGGTCGATATTTGCGCCAATAATTTTCCATGTTGCTGCTTATTCCTTTTTACACTAGCCCTCTTGTGTATTATGCCTGTAGCCTATCTATAATGAACGATAACCTGCAGGGTTCCCATTATATGGGATAACTGTAACTCAAGTGAATTTTCTACATGTCAATTCTGCTAGCGTTTTCTATGTCGAATACTCTCTACCTTTTCTTCTATCATCGGTCATTTTTCTAGATATTTTATGATGTAGTAGCCTATCCTTTGATGTGTCCACCCATGTGAAAGTTCCTGCTTGCACCCTTTTGTTGTATTGCAATTTCATTGGTCCGGTGGTGCATTTTTTCTTTATTCCCTAGCGTTAAATACTGAAGAGTAGGTAACTAGGTTAAAATTGCTGATAAGTTTCTTTTTTACTGTGAATTTTTATCTTTTGCCTGATAATATTGAGTCTTAGCTAATCGCCAAAGCACTTACTCTTCAATAGTGTTTTGATCTATTTACCCACAAGCCACAATTGTGGCCATTCAGAATGACATGTTCTTGTTTAGAACTCATAATCTCTCTACAAAACTCCAGTCCAATATGCAAGTTGAAAACCTGAGTCAATCTACCAAAATATATCCAGCTTGATAGGAACGCATTTGCAAGCGATAGCCTCCAAAATGACTGATAGGACCGCATATGCAAGCGATAGCCTCCAAAATGACTTGTAGAAAACACGTAGGGTCTAAAATAAATATAGAATACTATGTTGGAGAACCATGGAATGGTAAAAGTAAATAACAATGGATTCCAAGAAGAGTTGGTGTCAATAAACATTGTTATAGCATTGAAGCACATGAGTATTTGTTACATTAAAACCCCATAATATTCAATGATTTCCAAAACTTATATAATCATGAAACTCTGTGCAGGAGTCTTTTCAAGGGAGAACTGAAAGGAGGTCTTTAAACAGGAGAGGCTATGGAACCCTAAAGTCACGGGGAAATAAATTGACTACTCTGATTACAAAGATCTTATCTCTAAGCGATATGGTAGGTTAATATCGTAGGTAAGTAGGTTAATATCCAAGTTGTATTTCATCCTTTACGATGTGGCCTATTTGTGAAAATTGTGTTTTCTTCTCTAGACTCTGTTCTTCATATACTATATATCTAATTTAAATATATTTAATTTAAACATTAAGTCCACTAGTGACAAAAAACAACAAGTGGGATTACAGAAGTACAATAATAAGTAAGGAATGTGAGTGTGAAGGAATCTCTATAAGAACTGTAAAAGAAATAGAAGAATAGAAGGGGAATTTTGAAATAGGCAACATTGACCTCTAATAACCTGAAAAGAACAACATGGGTGAAGGTTTGACTGATGGGATCTAAGTAGGAAGCAAAAAACTAGCAACGTAGTCAACCATTAGCTCTTTTAAAATCCAAGGCCAAGAAGAAGTTCGTGATGAGATTCTTGTTGTTCACAAGTTGTGTGATTTGAAGCCTACATTGATTGACAGATTAACCAACATTCTATAAGAAACAGTTAGTTATTATGATATTAAAAAGGCATCATTTTCATCTTGGGAAAGGGTACTTTTAAGGAAGCATTTTTGAAAAAATAGATGATGATATTAAGAAGGCATATTTGGTAAACAAACAACGAACTACATATTCACCAGTAAGGGCCATTTGAATGATCCATTTCATTGTAATACTCCTAACTTGAAAAATGGAACTTTTAAGGAAGCATCTTTGAAAAAAAACAGATGATATTAAGAAAGCATCTTTTGAAAAAAAATAGATGACAACATATTTCCTCAGGAAGGGAGTTTTTGGAAGCTCGCTACATTTCATTATAATACTCCCAGATAGAGGAAGGAGACTCTCCAAGGTGTTGTAAGATTCACATTGATGATTGGAAGCTGTCATGATAAAAGAAAAACAAATTAGGTGCACATTATCTCATGACAAGCCGACATTGCCCAATGATGGCATTACACTTAAAAAGATGAATTCTTTTAATTTTGGAAACCATAAATATGATAAAAATACATGCAAACATTTTGGATCTATTAAGGATTTATGTGGGTTTATTAATTATCCCTGGTATTTTTACTGGATATTTCTAGGCAAAATAATTGACAACAATGACCCTAATGGTACAGAAAAGCCATTGAACCTGAGTCCTATGGCTGATTCATCCTGTGCCTTCCTATTTGAGCACACACCAATTTAAAACAGAGATATTTTACATTGCCATTGAGGCTAATTGTACGTAGGATAGTAGATATATTATTGAATCTTGCCTTCATAAGAAGCATATGTTGGCATATAGTTCAAATCACTAGCCTCTGTGGGCAGGCACAACAATACCTTTTACAGATTGCCTCAGGTCCTATTTAATAGGATACCAGAAATCTCATTGCATATTGCCACATATGCTAGCTAGTAATATAATTGGACACTATTATCCCTATTAATAGAATAGAAGAAATGGAATTGCATATTGGCGACCTTCTCCCTACTAATAGGATTATGAGAAAATGTATAATTGTATTAGAAGTCTCTTATGAAGAGGGTACTCTAGTCCTTATGCTAGATATAGATAGTAATAGAAATTAGACTAATTGCATTCTCATGTTGAGAAGTATCTTGTAGAGTGATGGCATTATTTTTAGTCAGTTGATTTATAGAAACAAATGGTTGCATATTGTATCTATTAGGAAATGTGGCATCTAAATGCCACTCTCTCTTGAGCAATGCAACCACTTGTCTAAAAAGTAAGGACTTCCATTGAAATTTTCTGTTAAGAAATGATCAAAATTTATTTGTAATATTGGCTTAGTATCTGATAATGATGATTCACGAAACAACACTCTTAGCTCTACATTTCTCAAATCTTTTTAGGACCACACTTCCTTGACTTCAAATGAGATTGACTTCTCTGTGAGAAAGTAGTATTATTAGTGAGCTCATTAGCATACATGGGTTTGTGATCTGTATAAAATCCTTTCAAAGAAGCCCGGTTCTCTACTTTTTTATATTATGAGGCTGGACATCATGCTCTGCATTCTGTTTAGATGTTGTCTTGCCTTCTTTGGAGATTGGTTCCTGCAGGAGATCAATCATTTACTTACCATGCTTATACTATTTATGCTTGAATACTGATGTTCACTGTTGTGATCCAGTCCTACTGATATTGTATAGTCATTATATGATCCTTTTCTCCATTGATTTTGTGTGTTGAGGGGAATACAGAACTTGCAATTAATCATATTTGTGTGAATAACAAGAAATAGGTGAAGGTTTGACTAATGGGATCTAAGTAGGAAGCACAAAACTAGCAATGTAGTAAACCATTAGCTCTTTTAAAATCCAAGGCCAAAATGAAGCGCGTGATGAGATTCTTATTGTTCACAATTTGTGTGTTTTGAAGCCTACATTGATTGACAAATGAACCAACATTATAGAAGAAACGATTAGTTATTATGATATTAAGAAGGAATCATTTTCAGCTTGGGAAAGGGTACTTTTAAGGAATCATTTTTGAAACAACATATGATGATATTAAGAAGGCATATTTGGTAAACAAACAACTAACTACATATTCCTTAGTATGGGATCATTTGAATGCTAAATTTCATTGTAATACTCCTAACTTAGCAAAGGGCACTTTTAAGGAAGCATCTTTGAAAAAAACAAATGATATTAAGAAAGCATCTTTTGAGAAAAAAAAGATGACAACATATTTCCTCAGGAAGGGAGTTTCTGGAAGCTCGCTACATTTCATTGTAATACTCCGAGATAGAGGAAGGAGACTCTCCAAGGTGTTGTAATATTCATAGTGATGATTGAAGCTATCATGACAAAAGAAAAAAAAATTAGGTGCACATTATCTCATGACAAGCCGACATTGCTCAATGATGGCATTACACTTAAAAAAAAGAATTCTTTTAATTTTGGAAACCATAAATATGATAAAAATCTATGCAAACAGTTTGGGTCTATTAAGGATTTATGTAGGTTTATTAATTATCCATGGTATTTTTTATTGGATATTTCTAGGAAAAATAATTGACAACAATGACCCTAATGGTATATAAAATCCCTTGAACCTGAGTCCTATGGCCGATTCATCCTGTGCCTTCCTATTTGAGCACAGACCAATTTACAATATAGGTATTTTACATTGCCACCGAGGCTAATTGTACGTAGGATAATAGATATATTATTGAATCTTGCCTTCATAAGAAGCATGTGTTGGCAGATAGTTAAGATCACTAGCCTCTATGGGTAGGCACAACAATACCTTTTACAAATTGCCTCAGGTCCTATTTAATAGGATACCAGAAATCTCATTGCATATTGCCACATATGCTAGCTAGTAATATAATTGGACACTATTAGCCCTATTAGTAGAATAGAAGAAATGGATTTTCATATTGGCAACCTTCTCCCTACTAATAGGATAATGAGAAAATGTATAATTGTATTAGAAGTCTCTTATGAAGAGGTTACTCTAGTCCTTATGCTAGATATAGATAGTAGCATAAATTAGACTCATTGCATTCTCATGTTGAGAAGTGTCTTGTAGAGTGATGTCATTATTTTTAGTTAGTTGGTTTATAGAAAAAAATGGGTACATATTGTATCTATTAGGCAATGTGGCATCTAAATGCCACTCTCTCTTGAGCAACGCAACCACTTGTCTAAAAAGTAAGGACTTCCATTGAAATTTTCTGTCAAGAAATGATCAAAATTTATTTGTAATATTGGCTCAGTATCTGATAATGATGATTCACGAAAGAGCAGTCTTAGCTCTACATTTCTCAAATATTCTTAGGACCGCACCGCCTTGACTTCAAATGAGATTGACTTCTCTATGAGAAAGTAGTATTATTAGTGAGCTCATTAGCATACAGGGGTTTGTGATCTATATAAAATCCTTTCAAAGAAGCCTGGTTCTCTACTTTTTTATATTATGAGGCTGGACATCATGCTTTGCATTCTGTTTAGATGTTGTCTTTCCTTCTCTGGAGATTAGTTCCTACAAGAGATCAGTCATTTACTTACCATGCTTATGCTATTTATGCTTGAATACTGATGTTCACTGTTGTGAGCCAGTCCTACTGATATTGTACAGCAACTACATGATCCTTTTCTCCATTGATTGTGCGCGTTGAGCGGAATACATAACTTGCAATTAAGCATATTTGTGTGAATAACAACAAATGGGTGAAGGTTTGACTAATGGGATCTAAGTAGGAAGCACAAAACTAGCAATGTAGTCAACCATTATCTCTTTTAAAATCCAAGGCCAAGAAGAAGTTAGTGATGAGATTCTTATTATTCACAAGTTGTGTGATTTGAAGCCTACTTTGATTGACAAATGAACCAACATTCTAGAAGGAACGGTTAGTTATTATGATATTAAGAAGGCATCATTTTCATCTTGGGAAACACATGGGGGATTCACCTTGTTGAGCAATATATTATCACATTCATTCATAAAGGGGGGTTTTTAATTGTGAAAAATAAGGTCAATATATTGCAAGTATTGCGGGGGGAGGGGGGGCAGGAATAGGGTATAGGGGTTTTATATGTATTGGGGGGGTATAAAAAGGGGTTTCTAATAAAAATAAGGAATATATTGTAAAAATAGGGGTTTTTTAATTGGAAATATGTATTGGGATGGGGCTCAACAAAAGGATTTTTGTAAATAATTATCAATATGTAATGAAATTAGGGGTATTCTTTAATATCCCATGAACAAAGGTGCTATGGCATGGTTTCACTAAGTGAAGACCTTGTGGGGAAACGTTACTTTTAACGAATCATTTTTGAAAAAATAGATGATGATATTAAGAAGACATATTTGGTAAACAAACAACTAAATACAGATTCCTCAGTAAGGGATCATTTCAATGCTACATTTCATTGTAATACTCCTAAATTGGCAAAGGGCACTTTTAAGGAAGCATATTTGAAAAAAACAGATGATATTAAGAAAGAATATTTTGGAAAAAACATATGACAACATATTTCCTTAGGAAGGGAGTTTTTGGAAGCTCGCCACATTTCATTGTAATACTCCCAGATAGAGGAAGGAGACTCTCCAAGGTGTTGTAATATTCACAGTGATGATTGGAAGTTGTCATGACAAAAGAAAAACAAATTATGTGCACATTATCTCCCCGACATTTCCCAATGATGGCATTACACTTAAAATGCAGAATTCTTTTAATTTTGGAAACCATAAATCTGATAAAAATCCATGCAACCATTTTGGGTCTATTAAGGATTTATGTGGGTTTATTAATTATCTGTGGTATTTTTACTGGATATTTCTAGGCAAAATAATTGACAACAATGACCCTAATGGTATAGAAAATCCCTTGAACCTGAGTCATATGGCTGATTCATCCTGTGCCTTCCTATTTGAGCATAGACCAATTTACTATAGAGATATTTTACATTGCAACTGAGGATAATTGTTCATAGGATAGTAGATATATATTATTGAATCTTGCCTTCATAAGAAGCATATGTTGGAAGATAGTTCAGATCACTAGCCTCTGTGGGAAGGCACAATAATACCTTTTATAGATTGCCTCAGGTCCTATTTAATAGGATACCAGAAATCTCATTGCATATTGCCACATATGCTAGCTAGTAATATAATTGGACACTATTAGCCCTGTTAGTAGAATAGAAGAAATGGAATTGCATATTGGAGACCTTCTTCCAACTAATAGGATAATGAGAAAATGTATAATTGTATTAGAAGTATCTTATGAAGAGGCTACTCTAGTCCTTATGCTAGATATAGATAGTAGCAGAAATTAGACTAATTGCATTCTCATGTTAAGAAGTGTCTTGTAGAGTGATGGCATTATTTTTAGTCAGTTGGTTTATAGAAAAAAATGGTTACATATTGTATCTATTAGGCAATGTGGCATCTAAATGCCACTCTCTCTCGAGAAACGCAACCACTTATCTAAAAATTAAGGACTTCCGTTGAAATTTTTGGTCAAGAAATGATCAAAATTTATTTGTAATATTGGCTCAGTATTTGATAATGATGATTCACGAAAGAGCAGTTTTAGCTCTACATTTCTCAAATCTTCTTAGGACCGCACTCCCTTGAATTCAAATGAGATTGAATTCTCTATGATGAAGTAATATTATTAGTGATCTCATTAGCATACAGGGGTTTGTGATCTGTATAAAATCCTTTCAAAGAAGCATGGTTCTCTACTTTTTTATATTATGAGGCTGGACATCATGCTCTGCATTCTGTTTAGATGTTGTCTTGCCTTCTCTGGAGATTGTTTCCTGCAGGAGATCAGCCATTTACTTACCATGCTTATTCTATTTATGCTTGAATACTAATGTTCACTGTTATGATCCAGTCCTACCGATATTGTACAGTCACTATATGATCCTTTTCTCCATTGATTCTGTGTGTTGAGTGGAATACAGAACTTGCAATTGGGAGTATTTGTGTGAATCATTTATATCCACTATATCTGTTTCATGCTATTTTACTAAGATATGTCATGATGTATGATATTTAAAGGATCCTAACAGGTTGGTAGTTATTTGATCACATGTTCCAAGACTAGGCAAGCATGCTATTATTCTTTTTTCTTTTTTGGGCAGAAGGGAGTCTGTTTACTATATGTTCCAGGTGTATCAATATTTCCTGGGTTTGGTTTATAGTCATTTTCATAGATTGATGCTCTGTTCTTCATTGGATTTCTTATGTAACTGAGTCCAATAGGTCACAAGTACATTTACATGAAATGTCATTCTTACAATGGCTTCAAAATCTTGGCATGGATTTTTTATTCAGCACTGATTTTGGAGTTTAAACGAATTAATGAAGCAAATCTTTTTAGACTCTTAATTCATCAACAGGTGGTAAAAGATTCAATCATAGGGTGCAATCTAAAAATTGTGAATGGAAATCTATTGGTCGATGGTAAATTTGCAAATGACATGTCACATTAAAAGGTAATAGACGACTAGATTTAAGTTTGAAAATTGTGAATGGAAATAAATTGGTCGATGGTAAATTTGCAAATGGTGTGTCACATTAAAAGGCAATAGGTGACTAGATTTAAGTTTGGAGAGATTCTCATTTTTGGCTTTTTCCTTTTCATACTAGTCCATTAGAACCAGATTAAACCGACATTAATTTAACATTGGCAACCAAGCATCATCTTCTTTGGTTAGTATGAGCATGGTTAACCCAAAGATGTTTTATAGGATCCCTCATTATGTTTTGTGTTAGATCACGCTCCCCTTACAGTACATCATTGGGCTGTGGGGAATGTGTTTACTCATGGTAAGAGATGTGGAGCATTTTGCTGTACTTACAATGATAAAGGTCAAAGGTGATAATCTAGTTTTCCCAAGTCAATGGTTACTCTGGAGAGTGATGTTCTTAACTTCTTATTGATTATTTTTTTAACATATTCTGATTCTAGCTATTTGTACCTATTCTAGAGATTATTTTCTTACTGCAGGCATTGATGATCCACAGGAGTTGTGAACACTAGAATTCATGCCTATGGATGCAAATAGTGGAAACTAATGAAGAGTTTTAATTAATTTGGTTTTAATTTTAATCATCAGTCAATAGTGCTTACTCTGGTCCAATATATAATGATGTATTTAACTCAATTTTCTATTCAGTCTAAGGTTGAAATTGTAAGTGTAGGGATGAATGCATGCTGCTTTCATGGTTCTTATTATTCATTGTTCTACTGTTGATATACTCTTTCTCTGAGTGATTCAATACCTTTAATTAATAGCTCCCAGTTTTGATCGATGCATATGCTTCTAGAAGTCTTTAAATGTTCTTCCAGATTTGCATGTATCAAATTTTTTATATTTCACAAGAACTCTGATACATTCTTGTAAGAATTTGTATTTCAGAGAGTAGAGATTACAATGTACATAATAACTAATTTGTATATTAAATGCATCTTGGAGGACACATGAACCAACATTCTAGAAGAAATGATTAGTTTTGAGAAGCACATAGAGATGGGATCCATATTTGACCATTTTGTTGAATGCAAACACCATTCCCGACTTTTGTAGATTGCCTAAACAACTTGCACAAGAAAAATTAAAATTTTAGACTCTGTTTGTAGGAAGAACCCTAAAAGACTGACTGACAAGATTATAACCCTTTATAAGAAAAAAAATATAACTTATGAAGGGCTATTTTCATGCGACCAAACTAAGAAAAGTATTTTGACAATGGTCTTGGTTCAATACTTTCTTACAAAGCAGAGCCATCTCGATTCCATCCTACAAGAGTAATCTCTTGGGAAAAATAATAAATTTGTCTATTTTGAAATTCTCATAATCTAATACTTGGTGTTGGATATATTTGGTTTATGTCATCCAAACACTTGGGTGCCTCATCAACTTTTCCCTTGGAGCAAAGTTGTTTTATGAAAGACCATATGTCAAAAAGTCAGATATACAGTCTCTCCTAATTACTTTGTCTAGTAATTGCAATGGTTTTCCCACTTCACCATCCTGAAATGGAGAAGACATTACTTCAGAGTATACTTATGTATAGTAAATCTACATTCTATAATTTCCTAGTAAACTTTTGATGCCTCAAACTTTTTTCCCAACTTTCCAAGATGATGCACGACATAGATAAAACTTCTGGAACTTAGAACATGCATTCCCTAAGCATTTGGTTCAATATCTGGGCAGCAACTTCAACTTTCTTAGATTTGCAGAAAGCTTTGATGAGTGAAGACTACATACAATATGTGGGTGAGGCCCTTACTAATAATTTTCTCTAGTTGATATATCGCCTCATCCACCATACCCAACCATGCAGAGACCCCCAATGAATGTGATATAGAAACTATATAAGGTCTTTTCATCTCCACTAGATACTTTCTTGCATGCTCCACTCTATCAACCTTGCACATAGCATTGATCAATGCATTCAAATTTGCAGCCACTAGAGTAAAGCCATTTTTGGTAATTTCATTTGCAATCTCACAGGCTAGTTCTATATTATTAGTCCTCAAGAGCCCATCAATCAAAATGGAAGAAATTGTATTGCTTAGTCTATGTCCTTGGTCTAACAGTACCTTGTGAAGAATGTGGGCTTTCTCAACTTGACCAGCCTTACATAGGCTACCATTAAGAGTGTTATAAATAGCAGAGGTAATAGGGTAACCCCTTATAGAAACATAATGAAGGATATGGAGAGCATCCTCGATTTTTTTAATATTTCATAATCCCACAATTAGAGCGTCGATAGTCCTCATAATGACATATAATATAATATAAGATAAATTTATGAATGTCCAACGAATGCTCATTGAAGTAGATCAAAGGGACCATTGGGTACAAAAAGATGAAACCAACATCAATCATCTTAAGATAGATTTGAAAGGCCTTCTCTATCTCATTGACATTACATAGTTCATTTACAATGTCACCAAGAAAGGCTTCATCAACAGAATACACTTCATCAAGCATCTATGTCAACAATTTTTCAGCCTCCAAGTTTCCCTGACTTTAGGTACCCATAAATTAAAGTTTTGAAAGAAATAAATTATGATGACATCCTTCTTGGACCATTTCATTATACAGATCATGCACTTGATCCATGAATCTCACTTTTTTGTCTGTTTTGTCTTATATCAGATTTGGAGATACGTTCTTTTCTATTTTACATGGAGCAAAAGATTTGACAAAAAATTTCTGAGTAAAAATGTTTATTTGTATGTTTTGGGAAGAAATTTGGGAAATTACTCATGATCTGAAATAGTTTCTAGTGTTTTCTAATTTGGTGATTGTCCTTTAGATTATTGATGTTAAAGTTGAGAGGATTCATTATGATGTTTTATTCTAAAGTTTAAACACAAATTTAGAGAAAAATGTTGTCCATAAGATAACTCCAATTTTGAATTTTACCCTAAATGATTTTGGCAATTGTGATTCTATAATATTGGATATTTTTATTTCTTAGTTTTTACACATTGGTATCTTTGAACGCTGGATGATTTCCTCTTTAATTTCTTTGATTTGGGTTAATTGAGTCATATGTTATTTTGCTTTGAAATTTTGGAATGCTCAGAATGCTGGTGCAATGGCTATTCTTGTTTTTCATGATCGAGAAGAGCCATTGATTACTATGGATTCACCTGAGAAGATAATTCAGCGACTGAATAACTACAGAATATCACCATTCCTTCTACTCTTATTTGATGGTTTGTCAATTTAGTTGTGTATCTCATTTAACACTTGCAATTTTTTTTTTTTTCCTGTTAACAAATGCTCTTGACATTTCTACTTTGTTGTATTCAATGATATGGTTGATTGGTTCAAGGATGGAAGACTGATGGCTGGAGGATTAATGTGTTTGATGCCTTTGGATGAAGAAGCCACACAAGGTTTCTTAGCTAAATCCCATATTGTAATGATTATCATTTCCAGATGTACTGGTGGCATTTTAAGTTACCCCTTCATTGATTGGCAGATAATGACAATTGGTGCTATGCAGAGGAAAATGCATTCCAATCTATGTAGTTTCTAATGATGCTACTTGTTGTTTTATCTCAACCTGTAAATGTAGCATGCCTTTTTATATGAAGATCTTTGAAGTAAGCATTTTCCAGCTTTATACTTTTAACAGTTATTTTGGTGCATTGGTGTAATTTTAGGTTCATGAATTTTGTTTTATTAGTTGCTTGAGTGAAGTATAAACTATTAAGAAACAACTCTAGTGAACATCCATACACTTCTACATACCTGAACAGTTGCAGTGAGAGCCATAAACTTTTCAGGATCTATCTAAATTTTAATAATCAATTTTATGTGCAACTACCCTTCCCTTGTAGAACGCTTACTACTAGAGATATGTGATTGCTTGTTTAGAATATTAAGGCTGTAGCTATATATGCCATCATTGTAAAGGAAGTCATGGTCATTTTGATTGGCTTCTGTGGATGGTCTCATCTTCCCATAGAACTAGTGCAGAGAGAGGTATTTTGAAGGTGTTTCTCAGCATTGCCAATATTACTGCTAGTTATGTAGGATGCACTAACTTGTCAAGTGAAGTTGAAGTGAAATGATTGCAAGACGTCAATTGACTGATACATTTTCAGATCTTCTCAAAATGATCCAGAATTTTGAAGTTAGATGATCCATCAATTGATATTTGATGGTTTGCCAATTTAGTTGTGTATCTCATTTAACACTTGCAATTTTTTATTATTATTAACAAATGCTCTTGAAATTTCTACTTTGTTGTATTCAATGATATGGTTGATTAGTTCAAGGCTGGAAGACTGATGGCTGGAGAATTAATGTGTTTGATGTCTTTGGATGAAGAAGACACACATGGTTTCTTTGGATAAATCTCCCTTCCTTGTGGTGGAAGCTGCGGCATCAGGGTTGAGCTCTGATCATGGCAAGCTGTTGGTCAATAAGGGTGGGCAGTCATCAACGTTTATATCTAAAAAACATATTGATGGCAAACCTAATGCAATGAGTGGAATAAATATAAAATTAAATTCATGTGTAAATCCCGCTGGGGAAGCTTTCCATGGAAAGAATGCCAGTTTAGTTGATCCTACTATGAAATGTAGGAGTCATGAAGGTTTTAAAATTCTATTGAAGAATTCATCCTCTGACACACACAAGGGTTCATCTGAGCTGGGAAGTGGGCACATTGAAACAACAAGAAGTGAAAGAACAGATGCAGCTTTAGTGTCATCTAGTATTGTCTATGTTGGACTTTCTAAAGATAGCTTTCCAATCTCTGTCCCTCAAAGCAACTCTGTTGTTCAAAGCAACATCGAAGTGAATGTTGTTGCTCTAAATAAAAGCAGTAGAATGATTTCAGGAAACCATGTTGAGAATTTTCTACAAAGATCTCCATTTGATGATAGGTATCAAAACAATTATGAAGAACACTTTGCAGAACCATATTGTGAAGGTTGCTCTAAAGCTATTTCTTCAGAAGCAGAGGTGCCTCCCTTTATGGAAAAAGTCCAATTTTCAGTGGATGATTATAGTTCTAAAGATTGTTCTCTTCATCAAATGTATGTAAATACTTGCACCCTTAATGGTGATAGTGACAGCTTTGGAGTTACTGATCATAAAGCAGAGGAAAGATTAGTTTCAACTGCTGAAAAGACTAGTGCAGGATCTATCCAAAATTGTGAAAATGAGCGTATGTTAGAGGTAAGATCAGTTTTAGAAGCTGGAAATACTAGTACAAGCTCTATACAAAATTTTGAAAATGAGTCTATGTTAGATGCAATCGATAGAAGTACAAGTACTGGTTTTCAAATTCCCGAGAAAGTAGAAATTGCTAGAGATTCTAATGCCAATTCTAGAAAGCTAGAATGCTTGGAGAATCTGGTGTGTAATATCCTTCCAGAAATTTATATGAATGGCTCAGATGTTGGAGAAAACAGTATAATTTCAAACATATTGTCTTTGAATTTTGATTTAGATGATAGTGTATCAAATAGTCCTCACAATTTAGCAAATTTGCTCCTTGTTGAGATTGATAAATGCAATGGGATTTCAAAGGAAATATCAAGTTCATGGAAGTCTCAAAATAGCAAGCAGTCAAGATTTTTATTTGCAAGGTCAGAAGGTTCTAGAGAAAGATCAAGCCATTATTCCACTCCCAATTTGGCATCGTCTAGGCAATTGTAGAGGGAGTGGGAAAATGGACAAGATGTTTTGGAAAGCACAAATGGACATGAACTATTGAATATTAATGGACTATCTAATAATGCTTCTGGCCCAAAGGTGCAAGGATTTCAGAGTACTTCAGAGGGAAGCACATTTTTGGTTCCTTCAGAGGCCAAGGGTGAGTTTTGTTTTCTTTTGTTGTTGGATATCAGTATTTTTCTTTTAATAATTGTGTTTTACCTCTTGCTAATATGACATTTACAGCTTTTGTTTCCTTTTATTCAGCCATTTTAAGCCTTTGTATTTTTCCAAGTTTTTTATCTATGGATATAGACTTATTTTTATGGATCTATATACAAGAGATAACCATTTTCAGATGAGGCTATCTTTTAAGATCTAACACTGCACAAGGGATGTCCCTAAGTTGCACCAGGACATTACCAATGTCGTGTAGGATTGTCAGATATCCCTTCTCCATCTTGGGGACTTCTTAGCATCACTTTCCAAAATCGGTGCCTAAGAGAAAATAAATATAAGGCCTTAGCGCTACACTCACTCACCAACACATTACCCCTTACTAAGAGACTATTCAATCTCTAATTCAACCAAGATTTATATTTTTTTTCTATAAATTAGCTAGGTCAGACCCTCTCTTACTCTTACCATTTGCTCTGCCCTGCCTCTATCCTCCCGCATGTTATAATGCTGTACTAATGGTAGGTTTTGAACAATTCTTCATGAACCTTGAACTTTGTACTTGTAAATATAACTCCACACCAAAATACGAGACCCAGGTCTTAGTGAGGCTCTTATATTCCATTGAATAAGCAACACATCCCACGTGGGGAGTAAGAGTGGTGTAAATTTGAGCATATAGATCTGTAGACAAAAACAAAACTCACAAAGAAAGATCTCACAATTTACTCAGCAATTGAAGAATGAAATAGTGCAAAAGGCTTGCAGCTGTGAATGCTTTCATTAATCAAAAAAGTAATTCAGATAATAATTACAATGATGTAA